>CM069859.1:176453667-176971167 GCA_036172795.1 Pelodytes ibericus | reverse complement strand
AGCACACTATGGGAGCATTGCAATTTAAAATGAGCCAATATGACATTTCAGTAACGATTTCCCTTTAAGAAGAGGAAAGGGCTAGTTGCACAAAATATGTTGGCATTATGTTTAATGTCACCGTTTAGAAGTGAAATGTCCCTATAATTAGCACAGTGGGAATGCTTCAGAATTTAAGCATTAACCATTTAAAAACTAGCAAGGGTAACGCTTTCGTGGGAGTCTTGGATTTTGGAGTACCTGGGTTTAAATGTAGTTCATACACTTTTAGGTTAATGCAACATTTTCTTTTGGCTATTACATTAAAATATGGACAGAAAACCCTTTTATCCAACACGTAAAGGTTATAAAATGATCTTCCCTTAAGTAGTAAAAAGGTTTTACATTCAGCTTTGTCTCTCAGCAGAGATAGAGCCATTGTGGTGCAGGCTGGCACACAGCTGTCAACAAATAAGAGTGACAAACCATCGCTCACATCCGTCTGGAGGTATGCAAGGTGCCAACTACTCTGGTAGTGCTTAATATTGGCATTTAATCACAGGTCCGTCCTTTAAAAAATATTGGAAACAATAAAAAAAAAAGTGTGGCCAAATGGGGCAGCTGCCCCGGGCCCATTCATTCCTGGGGGCCCAAACCAGCTGCCCTGTGGGCTCCCGCTGGCAACAACATGGTCCCCCTGCCTGCGTGACTGTCTCACACGGAGACAGGCACAATCGGGCAGCAGAAAGTATACTGCAGCTATATTTACCGACTCCTGAAAACACTGTGGAGGAGACTGTCGGGGACAAGCAGCATCCAGGTAAGTACTGGGGGAAGGGTTATTTGGCAAATTGGATGTGACATATTAATGGTCAACTTATCAGTGGATAAGTTATCCACTGATAAGTTATCTATGGATAAATTATAAGTGGCATATAAATGGGCAAATTATCAGTGGCATATTAATTAATTAAATAATAGTTATTAAACTAACACTGGCTGTGGCATATTAAGTCTTGGATGTGCAATGCAGGTAATGGGGCATGTCTGGGGGGCAGCAGAAAATCCTGGATGTGCAATACAGGTGCTATGGCATGTCCTGGGGTGTATTTAAACACATTGCAATGATATCCAAAGACCTGGATAAAATGATTTTGGGAGGGTAGGGGGGGGCGAGGGGTAGATATGGGGCAGTGGCGTAGCGTGGGTTGTCAGCACCCGGGGCAAGGCAAGTAATTTGCGCCCCCTAACCCGTGGATTTTAGCACTCGAGTCTCTTCTACTAGATTAGTTAAAGAAACCCTTACCCCCCAAGCACATGTATTGTTTGTTATGAAAATACTTATGTAATTAAAGTAAAATGCATCTAAATACAAGTTTATTTTCCAACACTTTATTGAGTGCGAACATGCATTACACACATTCTCCACATTTTCAGCAGGTCTATGAATACAAATATACACATGTAGTAACCTAGCATGGGCCATGCTATTATATGTCGTCTCACAACCATCGTAAACGACAAACAATATCAAGAACAAAAACTAAACATCAAAATGGAACCATACCCTGGAGATGATCCAAGACTGGGCTAGATGGAGCCAACTTCCTCAATCCTGTACCTCTAATGTTACCCCCCCCCCCCCCACACACACACATATGCCATAATTGTTGTGCCATTCAGATGCCAGTAATATTGTAACTTTCGGATGCCAGTAATATTGTGCCAGTCAGAGCCCAGTAATATTGTGCCAGTCAGAGCCTAGTAATATTGTGCCAGTCAGATGCCTGCAATATTGTGCCAGTCAGATGCCTGCAATATTGTGCCAGTCAGAGCCCAGTAATAATGTGCCAGTCAGATACCAGTAATATTGTGCCAGTCAGATACCAATAATATTGTGCCTGTCAGAGCCCAGGAATATTGTGCCTGTCAGAGCCCAGGAATATTGTGCCTGTCAGAGCCCAGGAATATTGTGCCTGTCAGAGCCCAGGAATATGGTGCCTGTCAGATGCCTGTAATATTATGCCAGTCAGATGCCTGTAATAGTGTGCAGTCAGAGGCCAGGAATATTGTGCCAGTCAGATGCCTGTAATATTGTGCCAGTCAGATGCCTGTAATATTATGCCAGTCAGATGCCTGTAATATTATGCCAGTCAGATGCTTGTAATAGTGTGCCAGTCAGAGGCCAGGAATATTGTGCCAGTCAGAGGCCTGTAATATTGTGCCAGTCAGATGCCTGTAATATTATGCCAGTCAGATGCCTGTAATATTGTGCCAGTCAGAGCCCAGTAATATAGTGCCAATCAGATGCCAAGTAATATAGTGCCAATCAGATACCCAGTAATATAGTGCCAATCAGATGCCCAGTAATATAGTGCCAATCAGATGCCAAGTAATATAGTGCCAATCAGATGCCCAGTAATATTGTGCCAATCAGATACCCAGTAATATAGTGCCAGTCAGATACCCAGCAATATTGTGCCAATCAGATGCCCAGTAATATTGTGCCAATCAGATGCCCAGTAATATTGTGCCAATCAGATACCCAGTAATATAGTGCCATTCAGATACCCAGTAATATTGTGCCAATCAGATACCCAGTAATATAGTGCCAGTCAGATACCCAGTAATATTGTGCCAATCAGATGCCCAGTAATATTGTGCCAATCAGATACCCAGTAATATAGTGCCATTCAGATACCCAGTAATATAGTGCCAATCAGATACCCAGTAATATTGTGCCAATCAGATACCCAGTAATATAGTGCCAATCAGATACCCAGTAATATTGTGCCAATCAGATACCCAGTAATATAGTGCCAGTCAGATACCCAGTAATATTGTGCCAATCAGATGCCCAGTAATATAGTGCCATTCAGATACCCAGTAATATAGTGCCAATCAGATACCCAGTAATATTGTGCCAATCAGATACCCAGTAATATAGTGCCAATCAGATACCCAGTAATATTGTGCCAATCAGATGCCCAGTAATATAGTGCCAGTCAGATACCAGGAATATTGTGCCAGCCAGCCCCCCCCCCCCCCCGTACTTACATGAAGCGGCTCCTTGTCCCCCGCCGGATGTCTCCTCCGTGCAGTCTTCCCTCTTGCACGGAGGAGGGAAGCAGACACCGGATGTGACGCGACGTCACATCCGGCGTCAGTTTTTTTTTTTCCGGCAGTCGCATCCATCGGATGCGGCTTGCCGGAAAAAAGCGTTCACAAGCGCAATGCGCTGTGAACGCGGCAGCAGGGGCTGGGGGCCCACGGGACAGCTGCCTTGGGGCCCCCCAGGAGTAAATGGGCCCAGGGCAGCTGCCCCGTTTGCCCCGCGTTAAAGACGGCCCTGGCGGCCACGCGGCCGCATAGGGCTAGTGCGCCCCCCCAGATATTGCGCCCGGTGCGGCCGGCCCCCCCTGCACCCCCCACGCTACGCCACTGATATGGGGGTTGGGGCAGGCTTTTTTTTTTAGTAAGGGGCCCTGAAATTCTACAGCTATATGAACTATGGACCATGATCCGCTGTAGAGTTGTACCCAAGTACTGGAAGATGCTTCACAAATATTAAAAGCATTGGATTTATGCTGGCACTTGCAGCAGTAGTGTTAAAGGGGCAGTCTAGTCCCCAAACGCATGTTGGTGCAAGATGAAGATTACTGCTTGTATAGTGCACAGGCTTTTTTCCACTGTGATTTGATCCAGGCATTCTGCACCCTTAACATCTCTTAACAGTGCAACACATTCTCTGATGACATCACTAGAGACAGGAAGTTCCATTAATTTGATTTAAATTATTATTATCGGTTCCTGTAGCAAAAAAAGGAAATTAGTTTTCCTCAGCTAGTGTCAGTACTGGTTTCTTGCAAACTGCTGTCATTTCATAATTTCAACTAGCTGTAAGTATTTTATATTCTGAGCAATGCAAAATGTAAAACATTTAAAGCGCATTAATATGCATTAATATTTGGAAGATGCATTTTGGACACTAGAAAGTCCCTTTAATGTTATCACCTGTACATTTTTCATATTCAAAATCGCTGCTCGTTAAACTGTTTGGTATTTCAGGAAGACATCTGCCAAAAGAGCTTCCTTCCTGCTGTATATTAGTCCCTGCGGGACTTCTTATCTGTTTTTGCACACTGCTTCCTTAGATAAAATGTCAGATTTACAATTAGTTCTGCATGTTATATTATAACATTATTTTTAACTCCAAGAATTAGAAAAAAAGCCATTGTTTAAACTTTACTTTTAACTTCACCAGAGATTCTGTTCAAACAACATCATCATCATAGCTAGTGCAATTTATTTTTTTGGGAAATTAATTTTATGGTCATATTAGTCCGAAAGATTGTCATTCCAAAAATAATAACAGTCCAATTCAGAAAAAAAAAAGGCACTACACGATTTTACAACTAGCTAGTTCCTCCTATATTGCCGAAACATTGGGGGTGATGTGTTTGATATTTTCCTGGTCTCTACTTTTGTTAGTTGATTATTTACAGTTTACTTTTGTATATGTGGATTAATATGGTTTACTATCGTTGTGTACCATAGTTCAGGATTGGCTTTGTGTTTGATTTTTCTCTTTCTAGTTCATTTTCATATATATTTTTATATGTATTTAATAAAGGTTATATTTTATTTATTATTATACATTTGGTGTAGTCTCTATCTTTGTGTTCAACCACTTTACTATCTACTATACACTGGAAGGTAGCAGTAGATTGCATCAAGTGTACATACTTTAAATAGAAACACTTTAATGAAAGAAAACAAATACAAATTACCTTAATTAGCCCCTTGTGCCTGTACAGCTCTATCAGGTGGCTGATATTTTGCTTAGGATCTTGAGTCAGATGCACAGGCATAACTAGGAACAGGTGCTTTGAATAGGCCCGGGACCCCAAAAAAAAACACCCACTCAGTGTCATCTCTGTCCCCAGATTACCTCCAAACAGCTCTCTCTCTCTCTCTCCCTCCGTGCAGACTGATCAAACATGCGGGAAATGGGAGTGATGTCACTTCCTGTATTCTAGATCAGACAGCGTTCAGGGAGAGAGATCATCCATCGGATGAGGAAGGTGTTAACGCAACAGCCAATGGGTTTAAAAGGGACGGTCTCAGGGCTTTCCAAGCTCCTTAGAGTGGCATGACTGGTCACAGTTATGACCATGATTGTTACCCCTGGTCTGATGAAGGAAGTTCTGACCCAAGGTGTCCATACCTGGATAAAACTATAAAAGCAAGGAGGGCTCAGTAAGGGGCTCAATGCATATTCTTTCATTAAAGCATCTGTATATAAATTGCCTATAGTTGAAGCAATCTTTCAGTTAAAAATAGCTTATTTTTTGCTGACCTTTTTCCTTTAAATAAATGTTCACTTCATCTCAACTCACCTGTACCTCACCCTTGACATTATTTAATCAGCATAGCCTTCAACTGAAACAGTTTGGGGAACCCATGTCTATATCCTGTGTTAATACATTTTTAAGTAGTAGTATTTTTACGCAATACTAATCATCTAACTGAACCAGACTTCCAGGTAATACGATGGAAGTCTGTGCCAGGGAAAACTTCCAGCTGCATTGCATCTCCGTAGCTGCTACTGAATACCGGGTATTAAAAAGGACAACAGTAGAGTAAAAATGTGCTTTTGTTCTATCCAAAGTACATGCTGAAATAATGCCATTGGAAGAGAAAAATCAATAGACAATGGCTGTGGATATATTATTGCACAGCTTAAAACTTGGTTGTACTTTTTATTTCTAAATTCACTGGCATAGGGTTTTGTCACTTTTTAGGTGTTTTTATATCTGTATTTATTAAATCCTTTTTCTAATTTCTTGAACAAAGTTTGTTATTGCCCCTAATATGCCAGGATATTGCCATTTAACATGCCAGTTTATTGCCATTTAATATGTCAGTTAATTGCCATTTAATATGCCAGTTTATTGCCATTTAATATGCCAGTTTATTGCCCCTCAGTATGCCAGGATATTGCCATTTAATGCCAGTTTATTGCCATGTAATGCCAGTTTATTGCTCCTCAATATGCCAGGATATTGCCATTTAATTTGCCAGGATATAGCCACCCTCCTCCCCCTTTCCCCAGCCAGTACTTACCTCCTTGATGCTGTCTCCCGGTGCAGGTCTGTGGCTGTGAGGGAAGCGTGCCACTCTGGGGGAGTACCAGTCAGTGGCCAAGTAAGGGAAGGGTTGCCACTCTCTGGGGTTACCACTACATAGCAGAGCTAGAGAGGGATGCCACTCTGTGCGAAATACCACTATGTGGTCGAGCAAGAGAAGGGTTGTCACTCTGTGCAGGATACCACTATTTGGCTGAGCAAGACAAGGGTTGCCACTCTGTGGGGGATACCACTATGTGGCCGAGCATGAGAAGGGTTGCCACTCTGTGGGGGATACCACTATGTGGCTAAGCAAGAGAAGGGTTGCCACTCTGTGGGGGATACCACTATGTGGCTAAGCAAGAGAAGGGTTGCCACTCTGTGGGGGATACCACTATGTGGCCGAGCAAGGGAAGGGTTACCACTTTGTGGGAGCGCTACTCTGTGGCCGAGCAAGAGAGGGATGGACAAGGTACAGGTATGCAAAACAAAGGTAGGAACGAGCATAGGTAATAAGCAAGACCAGAGAGGAAAGCAAAAGCACGAGTGAGCATTGAAAATAACAAAGCGAGCAAAGCTAAAGTATACTGAAATCACTGGAACAGCTTGGATGAGTCTGCAAACTGAGTGAGGCCTCACAACCATGATGAAAGGGGTTCAGTGGTGAGTGAGGGAAAGAATAAAAAGAAATTATTTAAACCAGTATGAATGCCATCCACCCCAATATAAAAAAAAAAAAAAGGATTCAGAAACTATAGGGCTCAAGTAGTAGAAACAGAGGACATTGTAGTGTGTCCACTCAGTGCCGCTACCCCTATTGCTCAGTGGTAAAAACGGTCCTGAGAGAGCAGACCCAACCATTCTGATGGAGGAAGGGGTGGGGGGTGAGTTAAAAAAAGTTTTTTTGTTGCAATTGCCTTTCTGACAAGTATTTTTTATGAGCTATATATCTAGTTAACCTAACCTAAACAGCCTACTGCTTCTCCCTCCCTTTCTGCAGGTCCAGTTCCCTATTGCCGATGTTACACAGCACATGATCAGGGTAGTACGAGAGAGGTCTGTGCCAGGAACAACTGGCAGCTGTATCTCATCGGATACAAGTCCACCTCAGGTGCAATAGGATACCAGGCATTAAGGACAACAGTATTAGTAAAAATTAACTTTTGTTTGATCCAAATTTAATTGTGAAATAAGGCCATTGGAAGAGAAATATTGTAATCATTAGATAAAGCAAAGGTACCTTTTTCACATCTGTAGGGATGCAGACATGGTTGCTCTGAAAAAAACCTTGTCTTCTATTTGAGCAAATACGGTAATAGTTACATTACCCTCCCATTCAGTGCAAGTCTATGTTTAGAATTCTGACTTATAGACTGCATTCTGTGTCCCCGGCCCCAAAGTGAGATACTAGTGCTGTAAAGTCACTGGGGGGTGGCACCCAAATACACTATATTTCACAAAATGGCGGCGCCCAGTCACACTTGTTTAGTAAAATATTTCAAAAAATAAACTCACATAACAAAAACAAAACACATCTGTGAAATAAACAATGCAAAAAAACTTTTTTGGCAGGAGTGTCCCTTTAAAGTTTATTTTCCACGAGCAGGGGAAAAAAGGCACAGGGCAGAAGAACAATACAATGGTTTTAGATGATAATGCCAATATTTACCATCTTACACCTGTCCTCCTTCTATTTGGCTGATGAGTTTTGCATGTTCTCAGAATAGATCCTACCTATACATTTTACATTAGATCATAAAATCATGTCTCAAAGTTATCAATTAAAAAATGCAGAAACTTACTGCATGACAGGAACAGCAGCAAGCTCAAAACAGGAAGCTAAATGCCTTTCCTACACAGCTGAGATTAACTACAGGCGATACACCTGTCACGGGCCTTGCAGCTCCGTGGGGGCTTTAATTTAAAATTCTTGCAGGAAGAGGTGCTGGTGGATGAGATCAAAAGATATCCCCTCACCAGCATCTCTGCAGGTGAGAAGGCAGCTGGATGTCTGTGGTGCCCAGATATGCTCTCATGCGTCCTCTTGCACTCCCCACGCGATCTACCGGCACTCAGACTTAGTAGGACATCCAGCTGCCAGCTCGCCTGTAATTTTCATTGCAAAATCACATGTTCAGATCCATTTGCCTTTTGCATTCTAATCTTGTCTGATTACTACTGATAACAATAATCTTCTCACCAAGATCTCTTTGAAGATATAATGCGTGAATGAGCAGACCAGCCAACGTCTCGGACTCATTGACACCTAACTCTATGAATGCCAAAAAAATTTGGGTTTTTTTGTTTGTTTTTTAGCAAAAGTAAACAAAATATAGATCTCAACACAAGCAACCTGTAAGTCCATGTATGATTATTTCTTCAGAATTTTCTGAAATTAGACTTCGATTTTTGAAAAAAATAAAAGACTGTACTTGGACCTACATTGTCCAAAGTACACTAGGTACTGTATTATAGAAATAAAAAATAAAAAAAACACACACTCTTATACAAACACCACCAAACGCCAGCTGACTCCAGAAGCACAAACTAGGCAAGTCCAATATAAAAAAAAAAAATACAAAAATTCCTTTTATTTAAATGTCCGTAGACTATAAAAACACAGGAGCAAAAAACAGGACAGCAACAAACACGAGGGGGGGGAGGCGGCTAGACGCTTGGTGCGTTTCGCATCATCTGGTTGTTTATGAATAAACACCAGACAGTGCGAAATGCGTCTAGCCGTGTTTGTTGCCGTCCTGTTTTTTTGCTCTTGTGCGTCAATGGACACTTAAAGAAAGGATTTTTTTTATACTGGACTTACGTTGTTTGTGCTTCCGGAGTCAGCTGGCATTTGGTGGTGTTTGTATTCAAGTCGGGGGACTGGGGCACTCGTCCCTATTGCTACACCACCCAAAGGGTGCACTTTGCTCCTATTGCAATGCACTAAACTTTTAACACTTCAATAGTACATGCAAATAAAAACGGGCATAATTGCGAATAAAAACAGGCAATTTTGTGAATATTTTTTCTACCTCTTTTGATAGCACTTGCTAAAAGCTGGTGTAATTTTCACACGCAAATAAGAATTTTTTTTCCCCACAAAATATTTGCAAAACTCTTTAGCATGCACAAATATAATCGCAATTTATTAGCGTAAACAGAAAGATGCACGCTAAATGAAAATAATCGGAAGAGGTGCAAATCAGGGGAAAAAATGGAAAATGTAACAAAATAGTAGCAAATTGCTCCTTATTCACGTTTTACCTACTTTTTTTTTCCCATTGAACTTGTTTAGTACAAAGTGTGATAGATTTATTGTGGTTCCTATAGCAACAGTACTACCCATCTCTACAAGGTCTCCTTATTAGAAGGTGACGAAATTTAAAGGCCCCAGTGAAATACTTTTCAAAGTAAAACTGAAGGAGAAATATAAATCAGTTTTAAAAAAAGGTAAAAACATGTACAACATCCAGAATAATAAAGTAAAATAAGCCCCTTTAACATTTGAATAGAATAAAAAAAAACTTTTCCATAGCACCTTACCATTAAATAGGTACAGTTCACCAAATATTTCGATGATAGCTAAGGTTGATGAATAAAATTTCTTTGTCACACTTTGCACAAACTTCTCAGAGCATTAAACACTGTGTAGATTTTCTTTCTATTAACACATATCTGATCATACTGTGGGGAAAAAAAGCCTGTATACTCTTTGAACAGCTGTTGTTCTGCTACAGGTGGAGAACTACTTTTTCCCAGCTCTGGGTATAAAATGGGTTAAATACTCACGATTTCAGCCAAGAGGAGGATGCCAGGGGCAGTAGTAAGGAAGTTTCTGTCATAGGAGAAGGTGGCACTGCTGGAAAAGTTGTCACTATAAGAGCTAGTTGTGGTGGTCACTGTTTGGGATCTGGGACGTTCCTCTTCCATCTCTCCTAAAAAGATCCCCAAAACGACTCTTCACCAGACACTTTTACACAGACTTACATCTCTACCTTCTCCACTGGGTGCATAAACTCTGACTACAGCCTCTTACAACAATAACTGCCTACACAAAACCCCCCACATGTGCCCACACCTATGGTTCCTTTCTGTGCCTGTAAGAGGTATAGAGGAAAGTCTAAACAAAGGACTAGTTAGAACACACTTGTCCTCCTCCAGGCTGGGGGCAGGGGAAGGGCGGTGCTCAATGTTTGTATACTGTGGATACATTGTGCATATCAGGTCTGGAGAGTGGATTATGATTTACAAAACACACAACATAAAGTTATACTACCATCCTGGAGTTTGCCACAAAGTCCTTGGTCCTCATATCTGAAGCTGACAGCTGTGGGGGCAAGGAATGGAGAGCGTGTGATGATAGATTGGTTGCTCCAGCAAGCTGAAGGAGGGTGATGCCACCTGTCATACCGACTTTCCTGGCTGGAGACGTTACTGTGAGATTGCTTTGATTTATTGCCCTCCATTAATACTAGTATTACCAGGAGGCAATATGGAGTGTGTTTGGTGTCTGTGCAGCAAGGGGGGAAGTAATTGCACTGAGTTTTGAAATAGCAAGTATCTGAAAAAACCAGGACTGCTATTATCCGGATTAAATAAACTGGGTTAATTAACCAGCCAGCAAATGCAATCCATGTTCTATGACAACTCCAGTTCCCTTTTTTTGTGGTATGGCTTTTAATAAAAAAGGACTTTTTGCGTGAAAAAAAAAAATTTGTTTAAGTAATTTATTGACTTAATATAAAAATAAGCCAGTTATAGTAGAAAAACAAAATAAAAATAAGACTGTAGACTGCTACCTTAATAATAGCGCAAGGAAATATTGAAAAGAGAAATTATACCTCAAAATATATTTTTCAAAAAACATTTACATTGATGACAAAGAAGGTGCAGGCTGTCTCCAGACTTTATGATCATATATATAATAATAATAATTAATTATTATTATTATTATAACAAACTGTATAACAAGGAATGTTACGTTCAAATAGTCTCTGTTTTTCAAGTGCATTTTGGGGATATTACTTGTGCCCAATAAAAAAGCCTTATATAAAATTGCTTCTGACTGACAATAATTAAGAAAGTTTGAAAGGCGAAAATGCTTAATATTATGATAAAAATAGTTTATTTTTTATTTTTATGAAATAACATTATTTGTATTATCATTCTGTACAAAGCAGTGAACAGTTCCATTGTGCTATACAGTTCAACTGGAAAACACAATATTTTCATTATGGAGTTTATTGAACATTGCTCTGGTAGGACAAACTCAGTTTTACTCATGGACACTTATGAAAAATATATACTCCGGGGTTGTAATGGGCAAAAGTGTAGACTTGTCTGTAGTCTTTATTCTATTCAAAACAGCACTGGACTATGCATTTTTCAAATCCCTATCCATTCACAAGTATGGTGAGAGGGAGCGCTCATGGCACAAATGGTAGCAGGGGTCTCTGTGTTCAACAAACATCACAGACACCTTTTCATGCTGTTACATGCCATGCTCATCGTGCAGGTTCATGCTAAGGTCTGCAAAGCAATATTGTTAATGAGTTAAATTACTAGAAACATTATCACAAATAAACATATAAACATAAAATGGCTGCCCTTTCTACTGAAGTGTTTCTACTGAAGTACAACTTACATGACAGAACCCATTCATAGGACATCAGATATGTGTAAAAAAAACATGCTTAATTTTGTTAAAACAATTTCTTTATATTGTATACAGTGGTCTGTCATAGGATTTTCAGTGCATTTCCTGGTCAGTGACCATGATAAAAAGTCTACCAGTATTCACTTTTTTTTGCCTCTTTTGTCAATATATTAAATATATATATATATATATATATATATATATATATATATAGTAAAAACTATGAGTCCCGGCACACAGTATGTGACTGGTTATTTGGATTGAAAGCAGAGGTACTGTGTAGCAACCATTTCTATGATATATGCTACTACCAGTAATTTCCTTTTAATGTGTCAATTAGAAATGTGAGATAAATGCCTCTAAGTGGTTTTCTATTAACCAGGATGTACACTGTTGATGTAATGGTTGTATTAATGCTATCCTGCACCAAATGTTCTCATCTGTTTGTTGTTATCTGAGGTCTACCATGACTCACCCCAGGAAATTGAGATCTTCTATACCTGAGTTGGTTCTGTGCCATGTCTTTTTACATAATATTTAGCAGGTTTGCATACTACAAGAAAGACAAATAATACATCATAAAATGCAGGAATGGTCAACCCTTGGGTATATAGCCAATGTGGGCTTCATTTCTTATCATATTCTTCCAGCAATTGAAAAATAAATATGCATTTATATTAAAGCTGTCTGCTGGGGACTGGTCTACCCATTGTGACATCAGTAGCTCAAGCAGCCTGTGGGAGTTAATCAATGCCTGATGATGCACCTTGCATGATGATGCTCATTGTACTGTGATATCAAACAGATGTTATGCCCAACCCCCCCCCCCCCAGTTCATTAAAGCAGTTGATAGCCGTGGGGAAAGAGGTGAGGGGGACCGCAGTGGGCGTTAGCTATCATGGGTATGCCAACACATCCTTGCATGAAACCCCCCTCGACAGACAAAGCCACTTGCTGTTGGCACAGGAGGGGTGTCGTGGTGCACCCAAAGGGGATTTGGCTACAGAGGGGGAGGAAGAAGTGCCGCTCCAGGTGCCAATGAGGTTAGGCATGCCACTGCCCAGGAGTCTTTCGTTCTATAACAGAAAGAGAGGTCATTATTCAGGTACATATTATTACATTATATTAACATTTATTTAAAGAACTCCCAACAATTTATGCAGTGTGTGGTATGCAATTTAAATTAAATGGACCAAACAAACTGATAATCAAGGTAGGAGGTGTCCTATTTGCAAGCCTATATTGGCAGGGAAAGCAGGGATGTCCAAAATTCTTCTGAAGTGGGTCACATGATCCCAAGTTCAAAAGAAATTTAAATTAACTTGATTCAACTAATATTTACACTTCGGTATGGCTAATAAAATATATGTAGCTAAGTGTATATGTGGTACAGACCTTGTTTTTAGATGGGCCACATGTGGCCCCCATGTTTGATGCCCCTATTCTAAAGAGAAGTGGGTACACATGACGCATAATAAATATTTATAGGTATACGGAAACAGTATATGTGCACTTTAGAAAGCCAACTGCCAAATGTAGAATCTTCCATTCCTTTAATTAATTTGGTTCTGGTGTCTTTCCAAGTCCATGTCTTCTTTCTTACATTTGCATAGCATTCATATTGTACTTCGTCTTACCAATGGTTTGTAGATAGGCCTTTCTTCTCATTAGAATATGAAGTGTAGGGACATGGTGTGTAGTCATGTATACTGTGTGTGAAAGAAAGATGACCTACTGAGGCACATAAGTTAAAATTGCCTTTCTCCCATCACGTTTATCGAAAGTAAATGGTCTGCTATGAGTTCAAGCCACTAAAGCACTGAGGACTTTTACAGGTCAGCCTACAAAGAATGCACTGAGTCAAGTTATAAATACAGCCAGCTATTTGAAGCATTATAAAATTCAAATTATATTTGCCTGATCAGGTCGCTGCACATACATAATAAGTAGCTTTGTTTTCTTGCTTCATAATCTCAATAATGTTTGCACATCTACAAAAGGGCTGAAACACAGTATTGGCCTGGCTCTTACCGTACCTCACTAGACATGTTTACAGAGTAAATAATAGATGGTATACATTACAATAGAACAGGATATTACTGACTGTGACACTGTGAGACGAGAGTGATACAACATATTATACGTGAAAAATACCAGGCCCAAGCCAAAACAAACCAGTCTTGCCCCACATTAGTACATTTTATCAGGCCCAACTGTGTTTATTTCTGTGAAAGAAGGGTATTCCTACACTTGTTTATATATATATATATATATATATATATATATATATAATCATAATCGCAGAATACAACTCAAGTCTCAATTTCTCCCTGCATGTTCATTTGGTCCGTATAGATTACATTATTTTTCTCTAGGTGGAAATTTGACTAAAAAGTACTCTGTCACCTGAACATTGTTGCACTGTGAATACAAAGAATAAAAAAAACATTTCTAGCTTGAATTAGTAAAAAATGTAAGCAAATGATTTTAAACTTTGTTTATATTAACTTGTGGCACCATATAAAAGTTACATATACTTGATTATAGTGATTGATTTGCTTCCACAAGGTGATGTCATACACAGGAGACAACACAGACATATATTGAATACATGTTCAGATTACATTTATTTTTCTTTGAATGAATGAAGTTCTAAAAGGTCAGGAATACCTGCAATGTTTATGTTAAGTGTGAAGGTGAAAACAAAGAGTTTTTCAGATGAACCTCGGCTCAACACCCCTTTTCTCACACGTAGCTAATCCTAGAAACAGTATTTGGGTTTCATTAAGGCTAATTTAGCAAAATTAACTCAGAGTATCTCTTTGATAAGTATTAAGGTAATTACAGGAAGGAAATGAAGACCGTTTCCGATTAGTGTTCTGTCTCTGTCTAGGATTTTAAGTATCAAAAGCTAAACTCATCACAGAGGACAAACAATACAACTTTCTGTATTGATGGTTAGCACGCTGACCATAAAAGTGTTTAGAGGCCTATTGTAAAGCACTTCCTTATTTATCTGACTAAAAGAAATAATTAGCTAATGTAACATGAAAAAATGTGGGTATTTACAATCACAGTGAGAACAACAATTTTGTTTATATGCACAGATTAAGATTAAATACAGACTAAAGCTTAGAAGTCTAAGACAGTTTCAATATCAGGAAACATTAGATCACTAGAGCCTAACTGATTATGCATTCTATGGAATACTGATATTATTAAAACGTAACAATAACAATAAAAAAAAGCCCTTAAAGTAATGCTATTATTAATAACATACACAGCATAATGCATGGATCAGTTTATTGAGATTCCAATAAGTTTTGTGTGTCATTACAGTGAAGGCAGTGAAGTTATAAAATGCACTACATGTGGGGTGTGGTCAAAATCATTTTTGATCGATTTGATGCTGTTTTTGTGGAAGAAAGATCTGGGTAGAATTTACAAAATTAATGTCCGCCGGACTGAGGGTTGCCACCCAGCCAGTATTTTACTTCCAAAGGTAAGTCTATGGAGGCAATAAAAAGCCCCATATTTTTGGTGGAAAAGGTGGCAACCCTAAGTGGAATCAACCTTGATCAATCTTTTGTAAATCATTACAGCAAATTTGCAAATAAGTATTATGTGTATTCACCTGGATTAAAAAATATGTATTTCAGTGACAATGGGTTTAATTGGCTGTATGTTGTCAGCATTTCTTATTAGGTCAAATGTGATTATTTCTGGCCACAGTGAACATTGTATCATGATACAATTATGATAAGTTGTATTTGAGCACTAGCCGCTTTGTAGAATTCGTTTTAGAGATTAGCTACATATTCAGTTTTTTTTTTTTTTTACAACATTGTTAAAGAGCCACTAAACTCATTTTTTGACTTGCACTTCTAACTTAGATAGTTATGTGGATGACATGTAAAAATGAGGGTCCCTCTCTGTGACAGACACAGAGCTTTATTTCACCTGAGGCAGACAAGGCAAGTGACAAGGGCGGCACTTGCATTTTCTTCCTGGGGGAGCTAAAAAACAGCTTTCTGTCACCAGCCCTCTGCCTGTGACCAGGCATCAGAGACGCCAGGTCGAAAGCCTTTTGCAAGGGCGAAATTGGTAGCGTGTTTTGGACATTGTTTTCTCTTTGTCTGCTGTAGCTCTACTGTTCTGAATCTCTGCTGGTAGGACACTCTACTCATGACTGTGTGGTGCCCACCTTTTGTCATTTGTCTGGGGGTGTGAACCTATATGTAAGCAGATATTTTATCCATTAAATGTATTTATATTCCTTTTACTAATCGGGAATATTTTCCATCATCTTTTACATGGTTTGAGCATACTACTCTCGAAAGAATCAAGATTACCAGAGTGTCCTCAACTTGCTACAAAGCTGTTGATGTGCTGCAAATTCTCTGGGAGTCTGTGAGTTTACTACCTCAAGGGGGCAAATGTTCTCTCTCTTTTGCCCTTCCTGACAATATTGGAAAATTCACCACGATACCTTTTCACTTATTAAGGTGTTTAAATATTTATTCCTACAGTTTACCTGAAGCGTACCTGTTCATACATTCTATTTATCATGGAGTCTGTGCACTTCTCCATCACACATACATGTGACCGTGATCTGCCGGCACTCAAACCTCACTGTGGGGAGCACGAGTGGTAGGTAGGATGTCTGTGCACCTGGGCAGTGCACACACACCATGCTGCCTGTCACTAGACACCACGGAACTGTGGGTGTGGGCTAGGGTAAGTCCTTGGTGTGGGAAGATGGGGCATGTCCTGGGTATGCAGTGTGGGTGATGGGTGCATGTCTTAGATATGCAGTGTTGGTGATGGGACATGTTCTGGGGTACTGGGGTAAGTCCTGCGTGTGCAGTGTGTGTGTGTGGGCATGTTCTGAGGTGCTGGGGTAAGTCCTGGGTGTGCAGTGTGGGTGATGGGTGCATGTCTTAGGTGTGCAGTGTGGGTGATGGGGCATGTTCTGGGGTGCTGGGGTAAGTCCTGGGTGTGCAGTGTGGGTGGTAGGTGCATGTCTTGAGTGTGCAGAGTTGCTGATGGGGGCGTGTTCTGAGGTTCTGGAGTAAGTCCTAAGTCTGCAATGATGGTGCTGGGGCTTGTCCTGGGTGGGTAGTGTGGGTGCTGGGGCATGTTCTGGGTGTGCAGTTTGGGTGATGGGGCATGTCCTGGGTGTGCAATGTGGGTGATGGGGCATGTTCTGGGAGTGCAGTGTGGGTGATGGGGTGTGTCAGGGTTCTGCAATGTGGGTAGAGGGTGTGGGGGCGCCTGAATTTAGTATTCAGTAAAAATCAAAATACACCACTGGACAGATGTGAGTGGCTGCTCTGATTGGCACATGCCAAATCAATTTGTTCGCATCTGAGAGGCAGAGCAGCTGCTCAAGCGAAAGATGCTGGGTTTACTCTTGATCAGTGGAGCGGGATTTTTAACTTTTGTCTCTATTACTGAAGCAGAAGTTTAGGCAAATCCTTTAGCACCTCATTAAACAAAAGTGTGGCTGTTTACATACAAACCCCAATGAGTTACACTGACTGCTTTTAAATTCCCAAATGCAATGTTTGCCAGTTTATATTTTATTGTCAATATGCAACCATTCTAAATCCGAAAACACAATTGAACCAAGAAGGACTCAAAACAAATAGTGGAATAGTGTGAATAATTCGTAGTATAGTGTTTACATTTCAACCAGGCTGTGTAACCATGCTCAGCAAGTAGCAGGCACGAGTGACTAAAAAAAAAAAAAAACATGGTTAAATACACAAAGGGATTCAATATTGTTATGGAGTGTATTCAATTTAATTAGAAATTTTAAAAGTGACATCAAAAAGTATTACCGTATTTGCTGGAATATAAGACAACCCTGATTATCAGACAACCCCGTCCCAAACTTTAATTTAAGGAAAAAAAGAAAAAGCCTAAAGATAAGAAAACCCTATAGCAAAAAAGTTTTACCAGTAAATATTAATTCACATGTAAACTGTTTTTTTCATATTTTCTGATTGCAAAAAATGCATTTCTTGTTTTTTCCCTTTTATTTGCCAATGTGCCCCCCAGACTTTCCGATGAATCCTTCCGAATTAGCAATATGCCCCTCAGACATGCTTATATTCCCCCAGACTTGCCAATGCATCTCTCAGAATTGCCAACCTGCCTCTCAGACTTGCCAATGCATCCTCAGACTTGTCAATCTGGCCCCAGACTTCTCAATTCATCCTCAGACTTGCCAATCTGCACCCATCTTACCAATATGCCCCCAGACTTACCAATATGTCCCCCAGACATGCCAATCTAGCCCCAGATTTACCAATATGCCCATAAACTTGCCAATACATTCTCAGACTTGCCAATTCATCTCCAGACATGCCGTGCACCTCCCAGGACTATTAAGGCACCTACAGACTTCCCTGGTGTCTAGTGGGGGCAGCTGGAGGATGTCTGTGTGCTGCTCTCTGTGCGCAGACATCCTCTGATGCTGCCTGACACTTCTGTTGGAACTTCTGAAATGCAGTGTAGGGCAGCATTGGAGGATGTATATGCGCAGCGTACAGACATCCAACAGCTGCCCAGCACTGTGGGGGACCGGGATGTTAGTCTTATAATCAGAACTCTATTTGAGGTTGATTATAATATGATCTCAAATATAAAATGAGGGGTATTTTTCAGAGCATTTTTCAACATAGGGTAAGTCCAACATACTGCGATAGCCAAGTCGCTGCTAGTGTTATACATACACCCAACTGTCCCATTTAGTACTGAATTGCAAGCCTTGCCTCCCGCCATCCCGTATTGCAGTGGTCTGAAGTTGGGAGGTAATCATGGCTCACGGGGTATATTTTAGGCTTTTTCACTGTGTGCATTCATTTCTTATCTAACCCTTATATTTTTGTAATACAGTTGCCAAGCGGAAAGCTCTTCGTGATGAGTTCACCGTGGCGAGTACTGGCAGTTTAGTGCAGCTTTTTTGGTGCTGAATTGTCAGTACAAATACTAACCCCGTAATAAATTAACCTTATCTTGCCCTAAAAGTACCCCCTAACTCTAATACTAACCTCGCACCCTGATCCCTAATAATAAACCTAATACTAAACCCTTACCCTAACACCCTAATACTTACCCTAAATGAGTCGCTTGATGGTGCGCTTGACATTGAGGTCATCCGCTCAAAGTCCTGTCACGAAGCAGTAGCGAAGCACCGCGAAGCACTGTCCCATTCTGGATGACAACACCTGTGAGGTCACCTGACAATTAATGTTAATTTCCAAGCTATCAGCAACACTACATAAACATTTCTAATCAAATTTTTCTTTTGCTTTTCACATTCTAATTAAATATGAAATTCAAAATGAATACATTAAAACTTAAATGTGGGAGATTACTGTAATGCATCTATCTTTGCTCAAAACTCATCTCATAAATATTATGTAATTCAACTACTTGACATAGGAATGTTAAAATGTAGGTGAGCTGTCCAGAAGTGTGGGAGAGAATATTTATATATAAATATGTATTTAGTCTTAAAAATAGAAATTCAATACATTATGAAAATAGACAACCAATACAAAAAACACAGATACAAATGCAAAATGTCAAAGTATAAAAAGACCAGGTAATCAGAGATCTTGATTTTCACAGTATTTCACATATATCAACAAAATCAATACAATTAAACATCAGACAAGAAACAAAAATTCCAAAATAATGTACATGGTCCCTGGAACAATAGTATGCTACATCCCATGTTTTAAATAAATTGTAAATGTTAAATTATCCACAGAAACATTGAAGGGTATGAAAGAATCATTAAGAGTGGAGTATAACATATACCAGACATTCCAAACAACTCACTTCAGTGCTGGGTGACCTAATTGTGTACGAGCTTCTTTTGCCATGTTTACCTAATTTTATAGAAAATATACATGTTTTTATTATTCCCATAGAACGATTTATCAGATAGATATTTGTGATTTAATTTGGCTTTGTATCTCCAAGAAGGAAGTTCTTGTTTCCGCCAATATCTTGTCAAACATCTTAATGGCCAACAATATGTTATGTTCGCTTTCTTTACTACTGGTAGTGTAAGAAGAAGATTTGGGGGTGATAAAATAAATTTTACAGCACATAGATTTGATGAGGATGCCTGAAATGTATGGTCTGGTGGGAACTAAATACCACCTGACCATAATAACATAATAATAAATAGAACAGTTAATGTAAGTTTACACAATTAGGTGTTATATTCCATGCATTGTGCCAGGATTCTATAGAAAAGATCGAATTATTGCATCTGGTTTTTAAAGTAGGTCTTGGCATTTCAACATGCTATATATCTTCAAGATGAGATATCATTTCTTGTATGAATTTATAAATTTGTCAAGGGAAGACTGTTCCCAAATATTGTTCTGTGTAAGACAGCTAGGGATTCTCCGATGGTTAAAATACATTGAGCATGAAAGAGCGAATTTAGAACACAGACTTTCAAATGACAAAAACTGGTTATCCACATACAAATCTGCTAAGACTCAAATACCTGAAGATATCCAGATTTTTAGATCCAGGTTATCTATATAGATTGAAATAGCTAACAAATGAGTTAACCAAGTGAGTGAATGGTTATATTCATGTTTTTTATTTTTATTTTTAATTTAAGCATGTTTACTAGAAAAACTTTAGTAAAGGGATTAAGTCTAGTACATTTTTTTATGATATTAGGGTTTGACCAATATAGAAAAAAGGGATTAAGTATATTATATCCCAGCAAAAAAGTGGCAAAGTTAATTTAGTGTCTTAAAATTCGGATCCACTTGCTTCAGACTACTCTTCAAGGTATTCCCTGGTATCCTAGGCTCTTTTGTTTGCCACATAAATGAAGAAAAAGCCAAGTTTAATTGTTATAGATAGATGAAAGGTACGTACATTGTTCTAAAGTGGTATAAGATTTTTGGCATTACATATGTATAAAATGTAATCGACCCATCCAGGTTATTTCTAACGGTTTCCATTTTTGAAGCTTTTCCGTAAGGTCAGAGATTAATATTTCATAATTCAGCTTAACAGATTGTCTAAGGTCTAAGAGGAGAGAATATGTAAAACTCCTTGGATATTTTTTTTTTTTATTCAAGTCAATATCTCAGGGAACATTAAAAAGCAACTAAAACTCAATAAGGGAAAAGAAAGGTTAACTATATTTCCACTTTCCCAACGTCTTTACTGTTAGCGATATGTGAAAGCATCTCCATTTCTGAACTGTAGTGCGTGACCAGAGACTCAGACAAGTAGGCAAATCATTTTTAAGAAACCAAGACAATGAAGAATAATATTACTGAAATTACCTTGTATTATGTTTTATACATATAATAGAAATGATTAATGTTTTATACATATAATAGAAATGATAGTGTAAAATAATAAAAAAGGAAAAACATTTTAATAAAGGATAACATTTTTCAAATTATTCAATTATTTACATTTTTATGTGTAAGAAATGTTAGTGTGTATAAAATATGAACATATATTTGATGAATATGATCTGAATTAATACATTCTTAAACTATATTCTCTTTGTTGGATTAAAAGAAAAGAATGATAAGACAAAATAAGATAAACATGTTCTAATTTATACAGGGATTGAATCACAGGTACAGAAAGATCAGGAAAGTATTGTCGTGGAATAAAGAATAAATAAAAGGCCATCATGACAGGGGTTGTCAGCCATCACAACACACCTTGTCAATCATATCCTGTGACCAGTAAGGGCACAGCAAGGGGTGGTCAGTATCTCAATAAGGGGCTGTGCTTGAGCTATATATTGTTATGCATAACAATCAAACTTCCTGTTTGAAAAAATGATGTCACTTTCCCTCTCTCCATTTTTTTGGTGTTTTTCTGTGTTGTGTGTAGAGGTCCCCGAGGTTTGGTGCCAGTGCAGGGGTTGGCTGTCTTGGGGTATGGCCAACCTGGGTGGCAGTAGCATACCTCCCAACAGTCCAGCTTGGCACGGAACGATCCCGATTTAGGAGCTATGTTCTGCTGTCCCGCTGCGCTGTACCTCTGTCTCACTTTTCGAGACATAGGTAGAGCTCAGTGGGACAGCAGGACTCAGGACAACAGACACCAGAGAATGCTTACTGCGCATGCGCAGCATTGTGCGAATGCACAGTTGCGATCCTGGCTTCAGATGCCAGGATCTAAAGTGTCTGACAGTGTTACCGCACATGAGCGGTAGCACTGACTCCCCTCTCCCCACACTCTGCCCCCCAGTGTCCCGATTCTTCCGGGGGGGGGGGGGGCAAAGTTGGGAAGAATGCAGTGCTGTGGGTGCTATCTGCATGGGCTCCCATGGGCTCGTCCCTGGGACAGTAAAGTATGGTTACCGTGCAAGGGCATATAATACGCCTGTACCAGATTCTCAGGGTCCCTATCTAAGGTGGGCTAGGATACATGACATGCTACCACTTATATATTCTTGATAATAAGTAATGCTAATATTACTTAAGATATATTTATTGTTTCAGTTTATTGATACCTAGTTGTTAAACATTTGGTCAGTATATTATTACTAGTTTATATTTACTGCTATCTTAAGCTATTAGTTTTATGTTGCAGCATTTCTTCTAATAAATAAATCCTTTGACCTTTATTGGTGTGTATTATCTGTCATACCACTGTCAAGAACATGATAAAAACAATAGACAACTTTCTTGTTAAATGGCACAAAGATAAATTGATAATTAATAATAAATAAGTCCAAGGTCAGGGCAGGTAGAGTCTGAATGTCAGTAGCAGGCAGGCAAACTTAAAACAATTAAATATGGGAATCAAATGTCAACATACAAAGCAAAAAATGTAGGCACTGCTGAAGGGTATTATTATATATTAAAAGTTTGTCTCACATTCAAATCTGCCTTTCACTTTACAATACATTTATAAATATATATGCCTTCCTCTTAGGGTTACCACCTTTTCCTCAACAAAATACTAACAGGGAGGGGCGGAGCCACGAAGGGAGAAGCATAATAGGGTGGAGCCATGCAATGTTGCATACCCCTATTACATATGGGCTGATATTCTATTTAATCAGGGCCGTCTTTAATAATGATTGGACCCTGGACAAGCATTTGCTTGGGGGCCCCCTGGATCCTGCCCCCATCCCCGGCATGCAATCACGCCCTCCATCGCAATATAACCTGCCACACACACACAAAGAAATACAAAAATAAGCACACACAAATGGAATTTTATTGTAATTAGTACTTTTATTGCAGTGTATAAAATCTGTATATTAAAAGTATAATTGTAGTGTATAAACTGTATATATTGATCAAAATGTGTATATATGGCTGCAATACAAATGCATTCTTACTATGCAACACTGCAATAAAACTACTCATTGCCTAAGTTACAAAAATAAACACAGATATTAGAGAGCATATATTCATGTTCATATATAGTTATAAATATCTATACACATCTCTCTCTCACTAGTTGCCTTTATACTTATATGAACTTCTTAATATTATATTCAACTATTTTCATATGTAATAAAAATGTTATTGAAGAGTTGCATTTCTTGTTTTTATTCCCTTTTTCTGCACCCACATTACACCTAAAGGACTTAACACAGCCCCATAGAGTAGCCACAGCACTTGGCTTGCACTCATATTGCATCCATATTGCACCCACACAATTTGGCAGTGTCAATTTGCCCCACAGAACATACCACAGTGTCACTTTGTCCCACTGAACTGCCCCTGCAGAACAAGCCACAGTGTCACTTGCCCCCCATAGTACATGTTATTTTGCCCCACAGAACATGCCACAGCTTCATTTTGCCAATTAAAATAAACCACTGTCAGGTACCAATTAACATGCCACAGTCACTTTGACATTAACACATGCAACCGTCAGTTTGCCTATTAAAATATGCCACTGTTTGTCCATTAAATATGCCACAGTTTGCCCATTAATATGCCAGTATTATTTTACCATTAATATGCCTGTATTGTTGTGCCATTCAGATGCCAAAGCCAATTTGCCCAGTAAGATGCCAGTATTATTGTGCCACTCAGATGCCAGTATTGTTGTGTCATTAAGATGCCAGTATTATTTTTCCATTAAGATCCCACAGCCAATTTGTCCATTAAGATGCCACTTTTGTTGACCCATTCAGATGCCAGTATTATTGTGCCACTCAGATGCCAGTATTATTGTTCTATTCAGATGCCACAGCCAATTTGCCCATTAAGACGCCACAGTTAGGTTTTTCTTTAATAAAATGCCAATGTTAATGTGCTCAATATATATCCCCCTCCTCCCCATGTTTCCCAGTACTCACCTCCTGGCTGCTCCATATGTCTCCACCGTGCAGTTTTGACTCTAACGTACTGTCATATCCGGTGGCAATGATCTTTTCTTTTTACTTTTTTTTTCGGCAGCCAAATCCAGTGGGTGCGGCATTTCCAGGGAAAAAAAATAAGTCCAACAGCGCAATGCGCTGTGAAGAGGGTGTGCGAGGGCAGAGGGACCATGGGGCAGCTGCTTTGGGCCCCCCAGGAGTAATTGGGCCTGTGGCAGCTGCCCCGTTTGCCCCGCATTAAAGACGGCCCTGTACTTAATAAAGGAAGATAAGCACCTTCAATGCATCATTCTAATGGTTCTTAACATGTTAAGGTAAAATTTAGCTAGCTAAAGCTGAAATGTTGTATTCACCAATCTATCCTAAAAACTGTTACAGTTTAAGATATTTTAATAATGATGTTATTAATAATTTCACATTGCTCCTAGATGTAAATACAGCTATTAAAAAGTTTGAACTGAGATTTAGCAAACACCCTCCCCCCCCAAAAAAAACAACCCCACTCTGATCTCCCATCTGCAGCGCTGACCCACCTCCTCAGGCCGGTAATTGTCTTTCAGAACCTGTGCTGGTATTAATTAAATACAATGTATACATTTTAATTTTGCCTGAATCTCGCATACTGTAGCCCATGTCACGTGACTCACGTCACTTTCCACTGCCGGCAAGTTTGAGGAGGGAAGGAATTGCTGCAAAGTGCTGCAGGGGTTAATCGGTACATACTAAAAAACACTAACTAACATGACTTCAATTCACCTCTGGAATTGTAACACTTATAACCATACATCTCCGGTCTTCAACCCCCAGAGATTATTAACTCATAACTTTCACATTTCCGCCCTAAAATCCAGAATTTAAAACTTCGATAATTCACATCACTTCATATTGTTAACTTAAATATCAGAATTAATTAAGACCATGACAGTATTAATAATATAACAATAAAAAGGGGGAGGGAGGGTGGGACAGCAGATATTTCTTCACCTCAAGGTTCCGAAGAAGAACACCTGAGGTAAACTGATAAGTATTTATACATTTGAATTTCCCGCCGAACAGTGCTGCAATCAGAGCACTGACCGCACGGGCACTTATGCAGCTGCTGTCCACAAGGGCATCATGCCAACAAGAGCTGATGCCCTCGCGGACACACTGAACCACCAATCACACACATACACGATCCCCATAACTTCCATAAAAGAGCAAGCAAATTGAACCCCTCCCTAACCCCGCAGCACTTATGTCACATTGTCTAATGACCATGTACATTCTGAAGCTCTGCTCAACACTCTCTGCTGACTGTTCTGCTGACCTGCCTGAGTGCTACTGCCACTGGCTGCCTGTGTGTGTGTGGAAGAAGAGTGATGAGGAACCCCTCTCCTGCTAGGCTGCTTTATCATAACATGCTGTAATCCCATAGCTATTTCTATAGCTCGGAAACTATATATGAACATATTTCATTTGAAAATAGCATCACATTATTAACAAGCTGACTGCTTGGTTAGTAGACGATCAAACCACCCCTGCAGGATACTGCCATGATTATTCTCATTCTTCTCTACAACTGGAAGCACAGTATACCATTTGTTTTAAAGCTCTGCAGAATGAAAGCCACAGTATGATAGACAAGTAACATGTTAGTCTTGAAATTACATGTTCTTTTACAATGTGATGAAATCTGACTTCTGTATTACTGAATGGACTATATTTTACACAATTTAGGCTGTGTTTAAAGTTGAATAGGATAATAAAACATTGTCATTACGCTGCTCCTTTTTTATTTATAGATTAAGTCAGCTTGACCCAGTGACTAGGTTCCTCCATTGGTAAACAATAGCATTCTGCATTTTATAGTGCACAGCAAGGCCTTGTGTTTCAATCCATTTCACTGTTCCATTGTTTGTAGTTAAAACAATGTAATACAAATACCTTAAGCAACTCTTAATCTATTTGTTGTACATCCAAACAGTTTCTGTTTGTTTTAATGATTGTAGATCTGATTGTTTAGACAACATTATCATCAGTGTCCTTATCAATCGGTTCTTGTTTGATTTACTTGCTTGAGAAAGTGCTTGAAATTGTCAGTAAATGTCACCAACAGTACATTTGAACAGGATGTCGGTGGTTACTGCCATTATACAAGCAGTTGTAGACATTTTTGGGATGCATTTTTATGTCCCCTAGCATTAAAGCGGGCAAGAAGGAGGGATAATCCTTATATATCTTTTAAATTGGGCGACTGTCTTACATTAGTCAGCATGTTGTATAATGCCACTCAGTGCATATCTTGCAACATGTGTGGACTCTTAGGGGGGGGGGGGGTTCCCTGGGGGCCGTACTACTGCATCAAATGTGAGCAGGTTGCTGATTTGCAGTGTAATATAACCGGAGGCAAATGGCAATACTGAGGGACATAGACAACATGGAGTCTCCATAATGGAGAGGAGGTTACTGGTAATGGAGCAGGTACTGGCTGGAGCCAGTAAAGGTGAGGGTGGAGATAGCGGAGAAGAGGCTGTGGCTATGGCATATTAATGGGCAAAGAGCGGCAAATAATGGACATACTGGCTGTAGCAAATTAATGGGAAAACAGTGGTATATTAATGGACACTTTGGCTGTGGCATATTAATGGGCAAACTGGCTTTGGCATATTAATGGGCAAACTGTGGCATATTAATGGAAAAACTGCTGTGGCATACTAATGGAGTAAGTCTTGGATTTGCAATGCAGGTGATGGGGCATGTCCTGGGGGCAGCGGAAAGCCCTGGGTGTACAATGCAGGTGATGGGGTATGTCCTGGGGTGCATTTAAATCATTAACAGAAGGTTATAGGTTTGAGGAATATGGGAGCAGCAATGAAGTAAACGGACAGGCGAAAGGCTCTAGCTTTGTGTTTAATCCAAGAGAATGGTATACAGCCAAATAGAAAAATATGTATATAGCGGCATGCTCACCCACCCGGTGAACCAGCAATCACCATTTAAATCATTGGCATGATAAACAAAGGCCTGGATAAAATTACTCTGGGAGGGTAAGGGGGTGAGAGGGAGATATAGGGGAATTCCGTTCCAAATTGGATTCGTAGTGTGCATAATTGCTGAATTTTACAAAAGATGCTTCAGTTCGGGTCTGAATTGGCAGTTCGTCCATTTGGACAGAATTGAAACATTTCTCCAATTTCAACTGAATTTTCAGGTCCCAGCTTCATCCACACACCACTTGTAAGTACAATGTTTGCAGGGGCTGCCACTGCAACTGGACCGGCCACCACTGTCACCACTGCACTCACAAGTGGTTTGTGGACAAAGCTGGTATGGTGGAAAGTGGGGGTATTGTGATGATGAGGTGATGTGCTACGTGGTTAGAGGGCCATGTGGAAATGTTATAACACACGGTAATTTCCTGTTAATTTTCACAGTGGACAATGATCAGGGCTGGCCTTACGCATTCAGGTGCAAAGTGCAGGCCACTTCCGTGGCACCCACCTCTACCCTCATGTTTGTCTCTCCCTCCTCCCCATCTCTGTTCTCTCTCCCCCTTCCTCTGTTCTCTCTCCCCTTCCTCTGTTCTCTCTCCCCCTCCTCCCCATCTCTGTTCTTTTCCCCTTCCTCTGTTCTCTCTCCTCCTCCTCCCCATCTCTGTTCTCTCTCCCTTCCTCTGTTTTCTCTCTCCCCTCCTTCCCCCATCTCTGTTCTCTCTCCCCCATCTCTGTTCTCTCTCCCCCATCTCCCCCATCTCTGTTCTCTCCTCTCCTATTCTTACTTGAAGCGGGCAGCATACGCCCCCCCCCCCCCCCCACCCGTTGCGATGATGCAGGGTATTGGAGATACGATGCCCTGCATCATCACTAAGCGCAGGAAGCACAAGCAGCACTTAGTGACCTCTGTGTGTGTTTAACACACAGATCTTATGCTGCCCGTGGCTCCCCGTGAAGTAGATGCTGCGCTGCATCACAGGGTGGGGGCAGACCTTCACCTCTCCGGTCTGCCCCCACCCCGGATACTGCACTGCAGACGTGCAGTGGCCTGGTGAGGGGAGATCTTCTGATCTCCCCAGCCAGTGCCAGTAGCGGCAAACTTTATTTTTTTTAAAGTGGTGCCTCCTGGGGTGTTGAGCCCTCTGCGGTTGCACAGGTCACCCACCCCCAAAGGACGGCCCTGACAATGATACATTGCCTATCAATGTTACCAGTCACACTATGGGCATGAAATAATACTGTGATACACGTGACATGATGAAAGGGGGGTACATATAACTTAACAGCTGTTGATGATGAACAATAACCGGTGATGTGATGCCAACCTATAGCTGGCATGAAATCACCGGTATTGTTATACCACAAGAGATTTTATAGCAGTGTGTAAAATATTATATGTTAACGTATATGCTAGATTGTAAGCTTGAAAGCAAGACTCTCTACCTCATGTATCAGTCTGTCCCTGTTCAGGACGATCATTAAGTGTGCAGAGTGTGAGGCAGATCTGATGAAGTCTGAAAGTAAAGGGAGAAAGAGACAGACACAGGGAGGGTGGAGCAGAAAGAGACAGACACAGGGAGGGTGGAGGAGAAAGAGACAGACACTCGTAGGGTGAAAGAGACCATCACTGGGAGGGTGGAGGAGAAATAGACAGACACTGGGAGGATGGAAAAGAAAGAGACAGACACTGGAAGTGTGGAGGAGAAGGAGACAGACACTGGAAGTGTGGAGGAGAAGGAGACAGACACTGGAAGTGTGGAGGAGAAGGAGACAGACATTGGGAGAGAGAGGCAGATAATGGGAGCATGGAGGAGATAGAAAAATACATTGGGTGTGGGTGGGGGGGGGGGGGGGGAGACAAATGCAGTGGAAGGAAATAAAAAGAAGAATTACAGTACATTTTTTCAATAACACTTTTATTTCATGAAAAAGTTGAAATTAAAAAGTTCATATAAGTATGTATGCATTTAGTTATTTAAATATATATATATATATATATATATATATATATATATATATACACTTATAGATATTTATCTTAACCACGTTATACAAATAAGTCTTAACCAACCTAACTGCACACACTGCAACTGTTAGGTAAGTATGTGTTCTGACTTTGGGGAGCCCTGGAAAATACACTAAAGGAGCTGCGAACCAAAAAGGTTTGAGAAACACTGGTGTAGACACTTTATATCTCTATTTTTGTTGTTTCTCTAGCAGTGATATACATTAGGTGCTTATACATATCTGAATCTGAAAAAGTCATCCACATAATTGTGGATACATTTTGTTTATTCATGTGCAAAATTTGTGCCTTGTTTATATGAATTTACATTATGTGCTGGCGGGAATCACATTATGTAGCGTGCCCTATAGTGTAAAAGTCTCACGGTAAGCAGAAAATTTACATGAAAGTAAAATGTCTACTCATAATATGTAAATAGAGACATTAAAAAGACAATAAATGTTTATCATAAATCTGTTAATTTTGAACCCAAAACATAAAAACACCCGTAAGCAAAAAAGAAATGTCATATAATCTAACTATTTGATTAATTAGAATACTTCCGGATTTTTCAAAAGAGGATATACAAAGGTCACAGTTTTTAAGATATATTTTTATTATTAGATGGAGATGCAAAATAGTGAAAAAATAGGTTCTGTAAAGCATCAGACATATGCAATAATGCATGTAATAAAGCAGAAATGATACAATGAATGTAACTTGCAAAGCTGAAATGAAACATTTAAACATCACAAAAACACAGTATTAAAGGAAAACAACGGCATCATCAACCTCATGGTAAAAGAATCAGGACTAAACACTAGCAGGGATAGAACAAGAGGGGGTGGAACAAGTTCAATGCACTTGAAGGGACACTTCCACCAAAAAATTGACTGCATTCTGTGTCCCCAGCCCCAAAGTGAGAAATTTGTGCTGTAAAGTCTCTGGGGGGCAGCAACACTATATTTCACAAAATGTCGGCGCCCAGTCACACTTGTTTAGTTACATATTTTATTAATACAGTCACATAAGAAAAACTAAAGACTTATCTGAAATCAACAATACAAAATAAAAAAAAGTAAAACCTTTTCATCCCCTCTTGTTCTATCCCTGCTAGGGTTTAGTCCTGATTCTTTTACCATGAGGTTGATGATGCCGTTGTTTTCTTTTAATACTGTGTTTTTGTTTTAATACTTGTTCATACCTCCAAAATATATCTATTATCCCCCTATTTCCCCTACCTAAGTATCCCTATTTTCTAGGAGAGTAGAATGTGTATTTTTTCTATTCCACAATAATACAATTTTACATTATATGTGTTTAAGCTGTGCTAATTGTGAAAAAGTAGTCTCTGTAAATAAAATACTTTTTTCTTGTTCTAAATAACTTGGATAACTAAGCCAGTTACAAAAGTAGCTAACAACCGGTCATAACGTAACCTGAATAATCTTGATAATGCCTTGTCAATAGCTATTCTTCGAAAATAAAAGCCATTTCTGCACACTTCTGGCGAGTTTTCTTAGCGGGGAAAACGCACCAGGTTTGCACCTACACAATGTATAGTTAAAATGGTGAGTTTAAATGTTCATCTCACTTCAGATCACCTTTTAGTGAATTTAGAGATTAAATTATGTAACAGTAACATCTCTTGAATGTTGGTCAAAAGTAACACCCATAGGACATAACTGAATGTACTCTTTGTGGTTAAAGAGTTTCTTACTATTACTATATGTGTTAAGCAAAGAAAAAACCCACTAGATTGTTTGCTTTGTACAAACTCTTGTGCATTATCACTGTATGTATGGTGCAACTATAGTTATCATTTTGGATACTTTGCATGTTTGAAACACTTTCAAATGTTGCTTTCACGGCTCCAGCCATATGCTGAGAGCTGCTCAGAGGCTCAGTAGAAGCTGCAGACCTAATATTTATAAATAAAATAACATTTCTAATGAATACTTACATTTTTATAATGGTAGGTCATTTTTGGAGTGATCCTTTGAGGAGTAATGCATCCATATGTTTAAATTTGAATGGAGTGTAGGACTATATTAGAGCAAGAGTAGTTAGTTTTATTTTGAAATAGTTATAGGGATATGACAGGGTGAAATAGGGATAACACTAGAGCTAGATGGGGCCTGGTATGTTTATCCATTTCTTTGTTTGCTTATTTCTTGTTTCCTGGTAGTGTAATTTAAATAGGCTAGACACAGTTGTCAGTTGGCATGGCATGACTGAAGAGTGGGTGGGGGAGTAAAATGTTAACATTTTTCTATGTGACCTATGATTTAAGTACATTTGGACTGGGGGGGGAGACTGGGGGGAGAGAGGCCGCATTGGCACATAAAAGCAAATAAAAACAAGAAATGCATTTGTATAATATAAATTTTTTATTAAATATTAAAAAGCAATTTACAGATAGACAAGGGGAGGGGGGGGGGGGAGAAAGAGACAAAGGGAGGGGGGAGGACACAGATAGACAAGGGGGGGGGGGGGGCAGAGATGAGCGAGGAGCGCAGACCTCCCCTGCTGCCGCCCGGCACGCTCGCCGGGACTTCTGTGACGAAAGCGGAAGTACCCGGCTTCTTCATAGAAACCCCGGCGGTCGTGCCGGGCGGAAGCAGGGGAGTCTGCGCTCATCACGCAGACATCCCCTGCTGCTAGAGAGGGGGATCCAGGTCCCCTGCAGCTCTGCTGGGGACCTGGATCCCTGTCTTATAGTCTGACCTCAATTTGAGGTCAGATTATAAGACGATCTCGAAATGTCAGATGAGGAGGATTTTTCAGAGCATTTGCTCTGAAAAAAACCTTGTCTTATATTCGAGCAAATACGGTACTTTTTCAGGCACCTGCAATTTTGTCCCCATTCCCATCAAACTGTCACAAAGTTTTTAAAAAAATGTTTAATTATCATTAAACAGTTTAGATTCTCTGATTGGGATGGCAGTTTAGCAGGTCCTGGCAAGATGCCTGCATTACACATTGGATAACATGGCCATTCCCCTACAGCAGGGGTGTCCAAGTTTTTTTTTTTTCAGTGGGCCACTTCTCTAGAAATGTGTGTGTGCGTGGGCCACATTCATTTTTCATTTAGAGAAAATTATATATGATTGTGTGAGTGCGATATTTATTGCCGTGGAGTCTGTGATTCACTCACACAATGCACATTAATATGAATATGCTCACATTTATATATAACATTCACATTAATGTGCATTGTGTGACAAGACTCTACTGCAATAAAACTCACACTGCACATTACTGTAACACAATACACAATAAAACTCAGAGCCCAAAAATCCCCTCACATTAATTACGCACACAGCCACTTACACCTATTCACAGCCACAGATACACAAATAGACACACAGTCACACCCATTCATACTCACACACACCCATTCATACTCACACACCCCGACACCGATAAACACACACACAGACACCGATATACACACACCCTCATTTATTTTCTTTTTGCATGTGCCTTTTGTCCCCCTCCCTGCTTAGTCACCTTTCATATGCAGAGGTGGGGTTCAGGCACCAGGGAATCAATACACAGACACCCTCACACACACAGACAGACACCCTCACACACACACACACACACACACACACTCATTTCTTTTCTTTTTGCATGTGTCTTTTGTCCCCCTCCCTGCTTAGTCACCTTTCATATGCAGGGGGGGGGGGGGGGGGGGGCGGGTTCAGGCACCAGGGACTCAATACACAGACACCCTCACACACACACAGACAGACACCCATACAGACACAGACACCCTCACACAGACAGACAGCCTCACACACACAGACACCCATACAGACACAGACAGACAGCCTCACACACACAGACAGACACAGACACCCTCACACAGACAGACACCCAAACAGACACAGACACCCTCACACACAGACACCCATACATCCACAGACACCCATATAGACACAGACAGGCAGACACCCTCACACACACAGACAGACACCCATACAGACACGACACCCTCACACACACAGACAGACACCCATACAGACACCCTCACACACACAGACACTCATACAGACACAGACACCCTCACACACACTCTCAGACCGACACTCTCAGACAGACACCCTCACACACACAGACACACTCAGACAGACACCCAGACGCAGACACCCTCACACACACTCAGACAGACACCTATACAGACACAGACACCCTCACACACACATTTCTTTTTGCATGTGGCTTTTGTCCCCCTCCCTGCTCACTCACCTTTTATATGCAGGGAGGGGTATTGTTCAGGCACCAGGGATCAATACATAAACACCCATACACTCACAGACACCCTCACACACTTCTTTATTTATTTTTTCCATGTGCTTGTCCCCCCAGGCACCATCTTCTGAGCTCCAATAAGTGTCAGAGAGTGAGGGGGCAGAGCAAGTGCCCCTTGCGCTTCTCTCGAGGCACAAAGCAACAGGGACTTATCTTCTGCGCGAGGGGACAGAGCACTCACCCCTCGCGCTACCATAATATGGGAGGCGTGTTACGGAGGTGCGGTTACCGCATCAACCTCAAGCGGGCCGCACCTCCATCTCAGGCGGGCCGCATGTTGGACGACCCTGCACTACAGCATAAACCTTTGTCTTATTAAATAGTGCATACACATACATTTGTGGTTAGATCTCCAAATCCATACCAGTACATATTCACCACTCATGCTCTTTTTGTCCTTTGGTGCTCTCTAATGGTCTTTTTCTCTATTATAGGGGTCATGGTGACTGCTTGTTTTCTTATACTGTAATAACTTTTTGTAAAGCAGATAGTCCCTTATTTTGCTTATATTTGGCATGAGGAGCTACATTAATGTAATCAGATAGGACAAAGTCAAATCAAAGGATGGGGGGGAGAAGAACCGATCACACCTGAGACTAGATTTGTTCCAACTGAGCTCTACACAGAGCAAATTATAACATATTTAATTAGTTGATTTAACACCAACTTAATCACCTAAGATATTGACCCTAAAGCCTCCTGAGGAAATGAGACAAAAAAAAGAAAGCATCAGGCGGCCAAACATCCAGCAAGTGGCGACATCAACGCACTGCTGAGAACCACAGAAGCCTGCCTCGAGTGGGAGAGAATCCACCCGGGTCAGCGATGAACTGTCAGCCCTTACAAACGTACCAGTTAAAATAAAATAACCCTCCTAATAAATTATTCCCCCCCCAAAGGGCCCCCCCAAACCCTAATACTAAAATTAACCCCAAAACCCCAATACTAAAATTAACCCCAAAACCCTAATACTAACCCCCGAACCCTTATACTAACCCCCTAAACCCTAATACTAACTCCCGTACCCTAATACTAACCCCCTAAACCCTAATACTAACCCCCAAACCCTAATACTAACCCCCTAAACCCTAATACTAACCCCCGAACCCTAATACTAACCCCCTAAACCCTAATACTAACCCCCGAACCCTAATACTAACCCCCTAAACCCTAATACTAACCCCCGAACCCTAATACTAACCCCCTAAACCCTAATAGTAACCCCTAAACCCTAATACTAACCCCTAAACCCTAATACTAAAATTAAGCCCCAAAACCCTAATACTAAAATTAACCCCGAACACTAATTCTAACCCCCTAAACCCTAATTCTAACCACCCTAAACCCCAATACTAAAATTCTAATTCTAACACTCTATCTTCTAACTGTAACACATTAAAACTCACCTTTAGCGATGAAATGTCCCTCGATGAAATATCCCGTGACGAGCTCTCGTGTGGTGAAGTGACGGCGGTGAAGCGGCTGCGCGGATGCAGCTGCGATGAAGTGTCCCATCCCCATCCACCAACTGCGTGACAGGACTCAGATAAGTCTTTGGATTCATCAGTTTCCGACATAGACCTGAAACCATAAAGTTACCATCCACTGAAGGTGAAAAAGATAAAGATATCAGAAAGAAATATATAAAATCCTTAAGTGGCAAAGGAAAATAACTGTACCTCAATGATGAGAAGAAACAACCAAAAATGAAACCCACCTGGATCTGACACCCCGGGTCGGTCATCCAAGAGTGGAACCCAGACACTAGAGTCCTTTTTCCCTCCATCACAATCAGATGAGTCCTCCAACATGGAGGATCAGTTTCCTACTGGCTCTCCATCACAAACATCCACCTGCGCATCGGACTGGAAGACATCAAATAATTCCTGTTGAACATGCCGACAAAAAAAGATCTAGCCGACAGCCATGTAGTTATCCTGCAGGAACTATCAACTTTGAAAAAGGATCTGAAAATGGCGGACACCCGCATCACGGAGATGGAACAAGTGCAGGACCGAGCACTGATAGGCCTGGAGGACCAAGCATGACTACAAAAAAAACAAACTAAATAACATCATGCTTCACCCAGAGGACTTAGACAGTCGCAGCCGCTGCATCCCTGAACAAGAGGGAAATGAAAACTGAACTCTGTTCAGTGCTATCATGGACACTGAAGATGATACACCAATTCTGCTTGACAGAGCCCATTGTACACTGTGCCCCAGGAACCAGGCCAATACAGCACCTCGGGACATTATATGCAGGGTGCACTACTTCACAATAAAGGATAAAATCATACAACAAGCCAGAAAGAGAGCTGATCTCCTAATGGAACGCAATTCATAATTCTACAAAACCTGTCCCGGTACACGCTTTCAGCTACTTCAAAGTAGAAACATCTCATACTTTTGGGGGTTCCCCTCAGTCTCTGAGGAGACGCAACAGCTCAACCATCCTACTGAGAATGAAGGACGACCTGCCTAACTTCCTATACTCACTGAACATACCAGAAATAGATATTCCAGACTGGCTGGAAGACCACACTCTCGAACCCTCCCATTACCATAGAACTCATCTGTTCTCTTACAGGCTTTACACCAGACTGCTTTCACGGGACCAACCACAAAGAAACATTTGAACTTGAACTCCTGCGAATGTTTGATGCCCCTGGAATTCCCGCAGACCCCTGTCCTGGCAGACAGTACCGGTTTCTCACCCACACTGAGGTACTACTTTTCAACAAACCCTGCTTCCCATACCCCCCACCATGAACACAAAGATCAGAGACCTTTAGAGACTCAACACCATCCATGCAAACATCAACGCTCGACGAGTAAGAGTACAGTCCTAAGATTCACCATGGACTCCATGCTCTCCGTAATGTGAGTATGTGGCCACAACAATCAACCATCCTTAAACTGTTTATATGTATCCATCCATAAACTTTGAATTCTCACATCCCCCACTAAATGTGCAAAAAAAATAAAAGTTTTAATCTAGGGTCTGTATAAATGTCAAGGGAACCCAACTGTATCCCTAGGCCATAGTACTTACCCACTGTTCATTTTGAAGGTGTGAGAACCAACTAATAACCACACACACCTCTTAGACACCAGTAAGCCTTGATGTATATTTATCGTGTCTACGTACGGGTCTGCCACAATGCCAGCATGTCAAGGTTCACACAACCTATGTCATAATAAATATCCCCTCAGGCCGCAAACCTCACCAGTAACTGCCCCAAGCCTGCATCAGGTCCGTCGTGGCATTCCTCTTTGCAGTGCTGCTCTAGCCCCCAGGCCTCAGAGGGGCCTTCAGCATGCACCCTGCACTTCCCCCACCCACCATCCAATGACTACACGGGCACGAGGGGGATCCATTTTTCAAGACCCCACTCCATTTCCACGGCAACGGAGGAGGCAACGTCACTCCCTGGTGTCAAAAAGGGATGGGCTTACTGCACTTTAAATTTCCCTGGCGCCAAATCCACCTTGCTCAGTTATCTGTGCTGTTTGTACCCTAAGCGTTTGTATCCTGATCCCTTCTGAATTTACCTGGCTTGTTTTGACTTCCCTGATATCTGGCTTCCTGACCCATGGCTTCTCTACCCGACTATCCTGATCTCTGGCTCCCTCGACCTTCTGGCTTTCACCCTGACTATTCTACTATCTGGCTCCCAAACAAACCCTGGCTTGTTCCTGTACAATTCTGCCTCTAAAAGGTATCTGTCTCAGCAAAGAGATTGTCACTTTCAGCTTATGCCGGCTGTGTCTGTCTTCTGCTGAAAAACGGAGTAGTGCGCCACCTGCTGATCAAGATCCTGATTATTATTACCCTGATTATTACCCCTCCAATTGACGAAAGTTAGTACTACAACCAAAGACATCCTGCCAGTTCTATTGGGACTCCTCATCAGCACCAGTACCACTTTATCATACCTTTTCTGGGAACTCATCCCAACGCTACATTCCTGAGGACCTGTACCAATTTGGTCTTACCAGGTATATAGTGCATTGTAAGAGTGTTACTCCTGCAACTGAGCTCCACATCAGAACCATGGTACGTGACCCTAACAGAATGACTGAGCCTTACCATGGATACCGGAGGAGTAATGGATGCCCTTACAACCTTAACTAGACAGATGGCTATCCTTTCACAGTCTGTCCAAGATGTTCAAGCAGGACAATCACATTTCCAACAGCAACTACATGATTTACAAGAAATACGTCAACAGCCACCCGTTGGACCTGCTCCAGTTCCACAAAATCCACACCAAATGGAAGCAGCAGCCCCAGAACCGAATGTCCTGTTACCGGAAAGTTTAATCGGTTACCGTACACGATACAGATCCTTTATGACCTTCTGCCAAGTCTTATTTTCTCTACAACCAAGGATGAATGCTACAGACTTTGTCAAAATTCTTACCATCATCTCCCTCCTAAGTGGTCCCACCACCTACTACATACTCAAAGTCCTATTTTGGATTCCTGGCAAGCATTCTGTCAAGCTATGAATACTTTATTCGTCGACCCCTTAAGATCTCAGGCAGTCCTAAAATCCCTCCAACAGGGCAAGAGGCCTGTAGAAGAATATGTCAAGGAATTTCGCAGCCTAGCATTACAGAGTGCCTGGAATGAACAAAATATCACCCCTCCTTCCTCGGCATGGCTAAATAGAATAGCAGATGTCTGCAAAATGGAAGAACTGGTGCTGAAATCACACAACCAATCAATATCATATCAAATCAAATCAAATCACATAACCAATAATTATGAACACCTGGTCACCGTTGCTCACTTACCGCAGATACCCCACCTCCCCCTGCCCTTCCCCTTAAATGACTACGTCTCCGACTTCCACTCCCCCCCTTTTAAATGATTACTAAATCCAGCGACACAGGCTACTGCTGGCCCCAAATCACCCCTTTCCTATATGCTACTCCCTAGACTGAGAGACTGCTTAGATCTTTTGCCCTCAGAGAACAGCCAGCCCATTATTTATAACTCCCCCTCAGTTCAGTTTTGTTATCTAGATCTGACATAAAAACGGCCCCCCACAAAGACAACTGAACCTCATGACCTGTATACCTTTCAATAATGAGTTTCCTTCACAAGGTGCCTTTACACATGTTTATATTTCTGTTACATCTATAGACAAGTACAGGGGAGAAAAAGAAAAAACAACAATAGTGCAACACAGCAAAAACGAATATATGGAATAGCAGCGTTCAGGTGCCACACTCACCCAAAATCCCCTTATCAATTCCATCATCAAAAAGAAGCATATAAAATCCATTACGCAGCTTTTAAAACCAGACACACGCCCAAAAACAAAGGCACACAAAGTTCACTTTAATGCAAACGTTGCAGAAAGACTTTTCTCCTGAAGAAGCCCACAACGGAGCCGGCGAAACGCGCTGAGTTGAGTTTCTTTCAGGAGTGCCTGGTTGCCCTGCCCTGGTGGCAGCGGGAGGGAGTTTGAATACTATCTCGGGACATTGTGCGCGGGTTGCACTTTGTGTGCCTTTGTTTTTGTACATGTGTCTGGTTTTAAATGTTGCTGTTTGTTCTGTGTAGCTGTGTAATGGATTTTATACGCCTCTTTTGGAGGATGGAATAGATTAGGGGATGTTGCTTTTCAATGGGCCTGGGACCCTGTTTCGTTTGTGAGTGCGGCAAATGAACGCACGCAAATTTCATATATTCGTTTTTGCTGTGTTGCATTATTGTTGTTTTTTCTTTTTCTCCCTTGTACATGCGCCTCTATCCTGGTGTGTTTTGTTGTTTGAAGTGCCCGAGGAGCACTTGTTTGAGAGCTGCAGTACTAGAGGATGAGTATTATTAATTATTATTGTTTACACTCTCATTCACTGTTTCACCTGTGTTAGTGCCTTGTTCGTTTTCACATCTATAGACAAGGACAGAGAGGTTCCCCTACCATTATGTAATTATTGTACTGTGCAGCCTCTCTGCACTTCAATATCTACTTCTTATATAATATTTATATAAATATGTTTATATCTCTGAAAAACTATGGAGGGACATAAAGGTGTGATAAATCACTAAACAATGTTTCTACATGTATGTTTATATTCTATATGCATTCATGGGTGAAGAGTAGACATTGAGCTGTATAATCTAATATGTCATTATGCCACTACTGTAATGTGCGTTTTTTACAGTTGAACCTCATGACCGCTATACCTTTCAATACGGGGTTTCAGTAACACTATGCCTTTACACAGGTTTATATAATGATTATACGTATATATTTATATTTTATGTGCAGCTGTATGTAAAGACACAGAGCTGTATTATCTAAAATGCCGTTATGCAATTACTGTACTGTACATTTTCTACAATAAAAAAATATGTATATACCAAAAGATAATGATAGCAAGGTGATGATGATATATGTAATGTAATAAATATCAGCTAACCAAAAAGAATTAAATAAACTAAATCAAAAACAATAAATGAATCCAAAAAAAGAAAACCAGAATGGCACTATTAAAGAATGAATAGATAAATAAATAAATAACAGGATAACTAGTGAATAAATATAAATGAAATAGAGGTGCAGAAATAAAGCAGGAGCACATCACATTGTGTTAAATAGAATATATATGCATCAAGCAGTCAATAAAGTTCTTGCATGAATACAAATATGTAGTATCTTGTCTATGAGTCAGACAAGGTTGCAAAATCACAGATAGAAACAGTGATTCCCTTGTTTCTGTATGAATATTTGAAGCCTGATCAGCTTTTGGCTGTAGCACCATACCCATGCACACACAGGTGCACTATATATTGTACTGTAGTGTAGGACCCACCAATATTGCAGTAGGTTAAAGCAGTGGGGAGCTAAGTATGTTATGGTCTTATGATGTGACTAAACCTCCAATTTTTTTCATTTAGGATAGGCGTTTTTAAAGTAACTTTAAGAGAGATTAGCGATTTTTGTTGTGCACTGATATTTCTATGTATTGTGTATATATTTTGGTGACTTTAGCAGCACACTGTATTAAATATGCTGTTTTAGGGTTGTGCTTCCTGTTTCCTTGTTTTTATATGAATATTTGAAGGCTGTTCAGCTTCTGCGTGGTAGCATCCCACAATCTCATGGGTGCTCTATATATCACATTCTATGGTAGGAACCACCAATATTGGAATACTTTGACACAGTGGTGGGCTAAGCATGGCCATATGGTGTGAATAAATCTCCAAGTTTTTCATTTATGTTAGGTGCTTTTGAAGTAGTTTTAAGAGAGATTAGCAATTTTTGGTTGTCCGCTAACATTTCTTTGTATTGAGTGTTTGAGGAATGAGAATCTTGCTTTTTCAAGTAAGTACATTCACTGTTCATAGGCAATTTTAATAGCCTTAAACAATCTCTTTGTCACTGATATGATAATTTATTTCAACTTTCTGGAAAGGAATGAAACAGAATGAATCTTTTGAATCAGTTTATCTTTTTGAGGGAAGATTGCGCCCTTAGCATTATTAGAGGCATCAGCCTCTACAATAAACTGTAATTCTTGATCAGATAGTCTCATAACAGGGCCTGATACAAAGCAGTAATTTTGAAGTGATGTAAGAGGAGAGGTAATAAATGAATGAATGAATATATCTCTGGACCAGCGCTACATTACTTAACAAAAAACAAAGAAAGGAGAAAAAAAGTCTAAGACTGCTTTTTTATGTCTTTGTATTTTGTACTTTATATTTTGTATTTTAATGTTTGTACCCTTGTATTTGGAATTTTATATTTGTATTTTTCTATGTCAAATATAATAAAAAGTATTTAAATTAAATAAATAAATGACTGAGGATGAATCGATGATAAAAATTTAAGTATCCAAGAAAACTTTGAAGTTGTTTAAATGTGGTGGGGGTTTTCCAATGCAATATTAAATGTACTTTGTCTCAATCTGTGGAAATAGAAGGAGTAATAAAGTAACCCCCAAAAAATAATGAATTCACAATTTCTGATTTTGCATATAATCTGCGAGTTTGTAATATTTATAGGACATTGATGACATGTTTATGATGGGACTCAACTGTGTCAGAAAAGATTAAGATATCATCTTGACAAAAATATCCAAAAATATCTCTGAAAATATCATTGATGAAATACTGGAAGGAAGCTGGAGCATTACACAGCCCGAAGGGCATGACAAGGAATTTAAAATGGACGTATCCTGTTCTGAAAGCAGTTTTCCAGTCATGATCCAGCAGCAAAGCTCATCGCGGGGGGCTGTGATTCGCTGTCAAAAATAGGACAGCTTGAATTTCATGATTAATATAGACAATATTTAACTTTTAATATGGCTTTATGGTTTAGAAACTAAATAGACCTTGAGAAAAAAGTTGCTGTAATACAGTATAAGGATTAATACATGCTAACAAACCTCTCAATAAAGACAATGGTTTGGTTACTGGAAACTGTGTTGGAGTACTCAAAATGGTAATTACTGAGGTGAACAATATTTAATTTGATTTACTTTGATTGCTTTGTTTACAGATGACCTTTCAAAATGTTCTGTGGAAGCACATTCTTGACCATCATATAAATTAATCACAACTGGATACACACAAAATAATGAAATGACAAATGTTTCATTGCTGTAATTACATTTGCTAACAACAATATTACAGTGAGATACATGCTAGGAAATTCTTAGTAAAGAAATATTTTTGTTGTTGTTGAATCAATGTTCCAATTGCATCCATTATAGCTGCTCTCATGCTAATAATCTTGCCAGCCATTGCTCTCAAACAACAGATCTTCTGAGGGGTGACAACTGCTGTTGAAGATGGCTGTTTCAGTTAGAAGCACCACAAACCCTCTCTTTTCCACTAAAAAAAACAGTTTACGAATTACATAGCCCATAGTACCTACACACAATACTTCTGTTTGTTGTGTCTATGTAGCAACAAGTAGTTCCTTTTGAGCATAAAAACCCTAAAACAAAACACAAACCTGAACATAAGTTTAGGCCGTATAAGGTCTATCATACTAGACTGCTAAGGATGCCACCTGTCTGGTAGAAAAAGTGGTTTGAGGCCAAAGGGAAGTCCATACAGGTAATAGCAAAACCCAGAGGCAAACAAAAATATATAAACAGGCCAAATCATAGGGTCTACTTAATAAAGAGAGAATTGCAGGGAAATGAGATGGGAATTTCAAACTTTAGGCAAACTTAGCTAGGTTGGGAAAGTTGCAAAGCAGCTGAAAAGGAGCATTTTTCTAACTTGGCTACTTTTGCCTTATGTTTGGAATTCCTGTCTCAATTCCCTGCAATTCTGTTTTCCATCTACCTGCACATTTTTTGTAAAATGCACAGATCTGAATAATCTCAAGGTGCGTATTAAAAAAATGCAGATATGTTGTAAAATAAAAAATAGAACAGCCCTATGACTGTTATACATATATTGTAAGTTATCTGACTGTATTCTTTTATATTCTCTAAACATTCAGTGTGGTTTCTTGAAGTCAGGAAAACAGCTTTTCTTTTTGTAGTATTTGCAAATGTTTCTTTCTTGTCAGCAAGAGTTCAACAGATCATGAGTTTTTTTTATCTTATAAAATACAATGTTCAAACATAATTCCTAGTGTATTCCCAGATAGCCTATGATAAAATTCCCCAAGTAAATGGAAATATTAGAAAATAATGAAATCAGCGACCCTTAAAAAACGATGGTCAGTGGGGCTATTGAATGATAGTGTAATAATTTCTGTACATTTCAAATGCCTTTTGGGGATTTATATTTTGTCCACTAGGCATCTCTATGTTATGCCATGGCCTGATGACAATGTGACATGGATTGATCATAAAGGACCAAATTGTAGTTTTGTGTCACTTTATCTGTCACTGTCATTTTATAATCCAATCACCGCTGGAATATATACATTGTTCTCTTAGGGGAAGATGTGTTATAGCTTCATCAACAGTATCCAGGTTTTATTTGCCTACAGCCGTGAAAAAAATAGGCCCCTAGCAATCTTTTGGAAAACCAATTTCCATGAAAAGGTGTTATGGAATACTCCACAGAGTGTGAAAACATACAGGTGAATGTGTAGAACTTGGCATTTGTAAAATTCCACATTATTGGGTATTACACTGAAATGACTCTCCTCTAGACTTGTTTCTCATTTGTATTTTGGATTATACTGAACTAATTAAATCTGAACTTATAAGGACTATTTCCACTTATTTTTTAAAATTGCACAGAACAGACACAGGCATATTAACTTGGGAATGAGTGGTTGTTGGCACAACTTTAGGCCAAAATAGCAGAGTTGTAGATTATTTTTTCATACTACTTGGCTGTTTTAATCTGTTTTCTAAAACACTGGTAATATTACTACTTAGTGGGGAAGGGCTGGCAATTCATGGGCAGACAAGACAATTGGACAGAAAGATAAAACATGTTAATGACTGGGGCATTTAAAAGTGAAAAGTGGTGCAGAACCAGCCAACTGAAATTAGAGAGCAGCCCAAGCCCAGGGGGCAATTGTCTCCCTGTTAGCCCTCTCCTGCTATTTAATAAATAAATCATGTTGTTCCAATGGAGCTCTAGCAATGTAGTATTGATCTAATGAAATATATAACTAATGAGCACAGATCACATTTAGTTTTTTGTTTTATTTTCTTTGTTACTTACATCCTAGCATACATTAGGTTTATTATAAGCTTGTCTAAGTCAACACATGTCAATTTTTTGACACAATATTAATGAGAAAATGTTGAACCAAGTATCAGCATTTGTGCAACGACGGAAGCTAGTAAGGATTAAGGTGAATTCTACTTGCCTCTTTCGTCCTATTACTGCTGACACATTCTGTGTTTACTTTAAATGGATGAGGCAGATTTTAAGTTTGTGCTCAGGGGTTAATGGCCTACGTAGCCGAGAGGCATGGTCACACTTCGTATGATCAAATAATTGCTGTATTCAATCTGCAGTGCAGTTTTTGTCCCCTGGGGAGAGCTCAAACCAAAGTAATCTGTCACAAGGCAACCCCACAGGCAAAACAAGTCTTGTTTGTTACATGACATATTGGTAACAGAGCACACAATAATCTAATATAATAGAATTACGAAAATGGTTCACTAGTTAAAGTTAATGTTTTTCTATTTAGGGTAACATAATTAGACATGCTTTATAGCACAGGTAATTGCACTTGAGAGAAAATGTTCAACACAGTTTTATTTACATATAAAATTGGAGACAATAATAAAAATAATAATCAGGAGTTAGTGAAAAGGCTCCATTGGTTGAGTTGAAATAATTCACACACATAAGTTGTTTGATAGTGGTGTCTAAAATGTCATTGTGAATTGAGGTTTCAATACACAGAGGAGGAGCCATTTAAGTAGGTGCATCCAACTGTGACCCTCCTCCATCAACTCCAGTTACTAGACTACAACTCCCATATTTATTCATTGATTATGAGAGAATTATGGGACTTGTAGTCCAGAAACAACTGGAAAGGTGCAATTAGACACTGCTCATATAAAGCCTGCAATCTCTCAAGTAATGGTTTCAGTATGCAGTTAAACATTCCATATGGAAAAACTGCCAGCATGTTTTGTATTCAAAACTGCATGTAAATTGTATTTAAACATTTTGCAAACTAAGTTGTGGTGCTTCTGGGATCCATTCTGCAAAGGTGTATCATGCTGCAGTCTCTTGATAGAATCGCTGAGGGCAAATGAAAGGTGTCCGTCTAACCAGTTCAGGCTGGCAAATAGGTAAGCCCCACGCTGGCAAATAGGTAAGCTCCAGGCTGGTTTATTTTGTAGAATTTAGGGTTTGATTTCTTTTTACAAGCATTACTACTTATGACTTTTGGAGATAGCTTTTGAAATGTAATATATTTCAATAGCTACATTCTTTCTATAAAGCCCCTTTTAAAGAGACAGTAAGCTACAATATATTGCTGAACATATTTCTCCCAGCTTTCTTTTCCTTCATGACACAGGCATTAGGTTTCATGGAGAAAATAGGGCAGTATACATGTGGCATGCACACATTAAATATTATAAAATACAGAGGAAGTATGAGCATGAATCATTTTGATTTGTGGCACCACTAAGAACATATTTTTTTAATTGTTACTTTAATGAGAAATTATGGTCTATGTTGAGAAAATCTGTGTGTAAAAAATATTTCCCTATTTTTAGGGATCTGTGTTTCAAAAGTAGGCACCAATATTATTGGTCTTTGTGAAAGACTATTTGGACCTTCACAAACCTTGCACTCTAAGCAAATCTTTGGCCATCCCTGCCATGTTTCCAAGACATAATCTTAATACCACCCACCACAACTACATTTTATGTTCAGCATGGCCTTATTGTATATAATTATGTTGCACTACATTGAATTATAAGGAAAATGTAATTTATGATCCAGTATTAAACAGCTGCCCCCCAGAAATCCCACTATTCGATGTCCAAATCATAATGTGATGTTTCTGAGGCTTGTATCTTCTATTTAAATGATAATGAATCTAACTTACAATTTACATCCAATATCCATGGGAACAATATTTTTTAAACTTAAGTCTATTTGTGAGGAATGATTAGGTATACTCTCATACATTCTTTAAACCAACAAATACAAATGATTGTATTGATTTTTATTAGTTGCCATCACCCTATGTGGCTATATAATATTCCAAAAAGCCAAATAAAAGAGAAGTAAAAGGAATTGTTTTAGAGATTTAGATTTTAAAGACCAGACTACTATCCAAAATAATCTATATATATTTTTAAACTTATTTAAAATATATACCGTATTTGCTCGATTATAAGACGACCCTGATTATAAGATGACCCCCCAAACTTTGGATATTCCTTTAGGAAAAAAACTAAAAGCCTGAATATAAGACTACCCTATAGGAAAAAAGTTAAACTTGTATATATTCACATGTAAATTGCTTTTTTAATAAAAAATTATGATATCAAAAAATGTATTTCTAGTTTTTATTTCTTTTTATGTGCCAATGCTGCCTTTCTCTTTCCCTTGCCCCCATTTTTCTCTCTCTCCCCCCTCCCCTTGCCTGTCTCTTAACCCCCTCACTCCCCTTGTCTCTGTCTCTTAACCCCTTCCCTCCCCTTGTCTCTGTCTCTTAACCCCTTCCCTCCCCTTGTCTGTCTCTTAACCCCTTCCCTCCCCTTGTCTTTGTCTCTTAACCCCTTCCCTCCCCTTGTCTGTCTCTTAACCCCTTCCCTCCCCTTGTCTCTGTCTCTTAACCCCCTCCCTCCCCTTGACTCTGTCTCTGCCCCCCTCCCTCCCCCCTGTCTCTCTGTCCCCCTCCCTCCCTCCCCCTGTCTCTCTGTCCCCCTCCCTCCCTCCCTCCCCCTGTCTCTCTGCCCCCCTCCCTCCCTCCCCCTGTCTCTCTGCCCCCCCCCCTCCCTTCCCCTTACCTTGATCCCTGGTGGCTAGTGGGGGCAGCCGGGGGATGTCTGCACGATACTTGCAGACATCCTCCATGCTGCCCGACACGGCAGTCTATTATGACGGACAGCTGTCCGTCATAATAGTCTGCCGTGTCGGGCAGCATGGAGGATGTCTGCACGTATCGTGCAGACAACCCCCAGCTGCCCGCTTTTCCCCGGTGGCTAGTGGGGCAGCAGAGGAAGTCTGCGCGATGAGCGCAGACCTCCCCTGCTGCCGCCCGGCACGCTCGCCGGGACTTCTGTGACGAAAGCGGAAGTTCCCGGCTTCTTCACAGAAGCCCCGGCGGTCGTGCCGGGCGGAAGCAGGGGAGTCTGCGCTCGTTGCGCAGACTTCCCCTGCTGCTAGAGAGGGGGATCCAGGTCCCCTGCAGCTCTGCTGGGGACCTGGATCCATGTTTTATAATCTGACCTCAATTTGAGGTCAGATTATAAGAGACGTCGATTATAAGACGAGGGGGATTTTTCAGAGCATTTGCTCTGAAAAAAACCTCGTCTTATAATCGAGCAAATACGGTATATATGCTAAACTTATTTTCATACAATAAAGATATAAATATGCATCATAAGTTTATACAACAGTTCAGAAACAATTGTCTTGTGATGTAAAACAGAGGTATACATTCTCACCATTTTCTATTTTCCTTTTCAGGCTGTATTAAAAGAATATGTCTGAGATATAGTATATAGTGTTGAGCGAACCCGAACAGCACTGTTCGGGCTCGTACCGAACATAAAGTTTTTTTGATCCTGGACCCGAACACGGACATTCCACTGTATGTTTGTGTTAGAGTTCGGGGTTCAGCGATTTAATGGCGCATTTTGAAAGGCTGCAGGGCAGCCAATCAACAAGCGTTTGACTTGTTTGCCCTTAGAAGCCATCACAGCCATGCCTACTAATGGCATGGCTGTGATTGGCCAGTGCAGCATGTGACCCAGCCTCTATATATAAGCTGGAGTCACGTACACGCACATCACATGTGCTCTTCTTAGTGTAGGGAGAGGATGCTGCAGCTGTGAGGGACAGATTAAAAAAAAATTCTGGTGTTGAATCTGCAAACTACAGCGATTATTCAAACTACAGCGATTATTCAAATTACAGTGATTATTTTAGTGGGTGCTATACTACATATTTGTACCCTGCCCTGAGCCCAGTGCCACAGAGAGTGCAGTACACTTGCAACTGCATGTGTGCCAGGCACATGACTTTAATCCTGTTCTGTTAGCTCAGTGGGCAACATCTAGGCATTTTTAAATAATGCAATTTGTTGGTGTTAAATATTACATTTGCATCCTGCACTTCATATCTGAGAGTCAAATACTGTGCTTACAGCGCACTTTGAAAAATTCTAATAGTTTTGGGTGGTAAATAGTACATTTGCGTCTTGCGGTGCACTTCATATCTGAGAGTCAAATAGAACAGTCCAATACTGTGCTTACAGCGCACTTTGAAAAATTCTAATTGTTTTGGGTGCCAAATAGTACATTTGCGTCTTGCGGTGCATTTCTTGCAGTCCAATAAACAAAAAAACAGTCGCTCTTAGAATGGTGAGGCCAGAACAAGTACAGGCGATAGTAGATTGGGTGGCTGACAGTGCCTCCAGTTCCTTCACATTGTCTCCCACCCGGTCCCCTGCTGAAAGCTCAGAGTTGACACCTGCAGCCCATGGCCATCTGTCTTTCACCTCACCCCCTTGCAAATCAGCCAAGCAGTCTGAGCCACAAGTCATGCAGCAGTCTCTTTTGTTTTTTGATGACTCTGCTGGCGGGGTCATCAAACCTAGCCTTGCCCCAGATGTGGAAGAGATTGAGTGCATTGATGCACAACCACTTATGTGTCATTATGTGGACATGCGAGGACCACCGCAGCACGTCTCTGATGATGACGAAACACAGGTGCCAACTGCTGTGGCTTTCGGCAGACCAGCAAGGAGGGCAGGGTTGAGGAGTGGGTGGAAGATGATGTGGAGGATGATGAGGTCCTAGACCCCACATGGTATCAAGGTCATGCGAGTGACGTGTCCAGTTTGGAGGAAGAGGCGGTGGTCGCAAAGAGGCAACAGCGCAGCATAAGAGGGAGCAGGGTGCAAAACCGTAGCGGCCGTCCCCTAGACAGTACTCCTGCTACTGCCCACCGCACCTAGGGGCCGAGCACACCAAAGCCAGCTCCAAGGAGTTCCCTGGCGTGGCAGTTCTTTAGACAATGTGCTGCTGACAAGACACGAGTGGTTTGCAAGCTGTGCAATCAGAACTTGAAGCGAGGCATAAATCTGCTAAACCTGAGCACAACCTACATGACCAGGCATCTACATGCAAAGCACGAGCTGCAGTGGAGTAAGCATCTCAAAACCCAAGAAAGGTCTCAGGCTCCTCCTGCTTCCTCTTCTGCTGCTGTCTTGGCCTCTTCCTCCAGCTCAGGAGTCACAGTGGCAACTGCCACCGAGCAAATAGAGGAAGTGGCAGCAATGCCACAACATCCGCCACCGTCCCCAAGCATCTCCACACTGTCCAATGGAAGCGTTCAGCTGTCCATCTCCCAAACACTGGAGAGAAAGTATGGCCCTACCCACCCGCGATCACTGGCCCTGAATGCCAGCATTTCCAAATTCCTGGCCTTTGAAATGCGGTCATTCCATCTGTTGGAGACGGACAGTTTTAAAAACCTGATGGTGGTGGCTGTCCCACAGTACGTGGTTCCCAGCCGTACTTTTCCTGGCGAGCCATCCCTTCCCTGCACAAGCAATTGGCGGACAAAATCAGGTGTGCACTGCGCAATGCCATCTGTGGTAAGGTCCACATAACCACAGATACGTGGACCAGTAAGCATGGGCAGGGACGCTATAGCTCCCTAACTGCACACTGGGCAAATGTAGTGTCGGCTGGGCCTGAGGCAGATAGAAGTTTGGCACATGTCCTTCCGCCACAGAGGATTGCAGGGCATTTCTCTTTGCCTCCTGTTGCCTCCTCCTCCTACTCAGCTTCTTCCTTCTCCTCTACCACCTCCTCAGCATAACACCTTCACCACCAACTTCAGCACAGCCAGGGGGAAACGACAGCAGGCTCTTTTAAAACTCATATGTTTGGGGGAAAAAACCCACAGCACGCAGGAGCTGTGGACGGGCATGGAACAACAGATCAATGAGTGGTTGTTGCCACTGAGCCTCAAGCCCGGCCTGGTGGTGTGCAATAATGGTCGAAATCTCGTAGCAGCTCTGGGCCTAGCCGGTTTGACGCACATCCCTTGCCTGGCGCATGTGCTGAATTTGGTGGTGCAGAAAATCCTGAAAAACTACCCAGATATATCAGAGCTGCTGCAGAAAGTGCGGGCCGTCTGTGCGCACTTTAGGCGTTCTCACCCTGCTGCTGCTCGCCTGTCTGCGCTGCAGTGTAACTTAGGCCTTCCCGCCCACCGCCTCATATGCGACGTGCACATGCTGGAGAGATTGTGCAAGCAGCAGCAGGCGATAGTGGAGTATCAGCTGCAGCACGCATGGGTCAGTCACTCTGCGGAACAGCACCACTTCCCCACCAATGAGTGGTACTCCACCAACATGGCCAGTGCCATTGATGCCGTTCTCAGCCTTACTATCCCACTTGTAGGTCTCCTTGAAAAAACGCTTAGGGCGATGCTGGAAGAGGATGTGGTACAGGAGGAAGAAGAGGGGTAATTTCCACGGTTATCAGGCCAGTCATTCACAAGTGGCTTGGAGGGTGGGTTCCTGCACCAACATAGGCCAAGTACACAACTGTCAAGCCAGGGCACAGTTTTAGAGGAGGATGAGGATGATGATGATGATGATGAGGAGAAACCGTGTTCACAGCAGAGTGGCACTCAACGCAGCTCGTGGACATCACTGGAGCGTGGCTGGAGGACACAGATGATTCACATGCCACAGAGAACAGCTTGTCCTTGCCTCTGGGCAGCTTGGCACACATGAGCGACTACATGCTGCAGTGCCTGGACAACGACTGCCGAGTTGCCCACATTCTAACTTGTGCTGATTTCTGGGTGGCCACCCTGCTGGATCCCCGTTACAAGGACAACATGCCGTCCTTAATTCCATCACTGGAGCGTGATCGTAAGATGCGCGACTATAAGCGCACGCTGGTAGACGCGGTGCTGAGGGCATTCCAAAATGACACCGGGGGCTCAATGGAAGCACAAGGTGAAGGCAGAGGAAGAGGTCGCCAACGCAGCCAACGTCTTAGCAGGAGGCAGCATTTCAGCAACATGGTGGAACAGTACGTATGCCCAGGCCTACACGTAATGACGGATGGGTCTGCCCCATTCAACTTCTGGGTCTCCAAATTGGGCACATGGCCTGAGCTTGCCCTTTATGCCTTGGTGGTGCTGGCCTGCCCTGCAGCCAGTGTATTGTCTGAACGTGTGTTTAGCACGGCAGGGGGCGTTATCACAGACAAGCGCAGCCGCCTGTCCACAGCCAACGTGGACAAGCTCACGTTTATTAAGATGAACCAGGCATGGATCCCACCAGACTTCTCTGTACCTTGTGCAGAATAGACATTTATACCGGCCTCACCCAGTCATTGTTATACTCAAGTGCACTTATTCTTTGTTTTCTGTTGTTATATATCACAATATTTTGGGGGCTACCCCAATTTAAAAAACCAAAAACAAATTAAAAAAACAGTGTTGGCTACCTCCTCCTCCTCCTCCAGCGCCACTTCCACCTACACCGCCACGGTCACCGCCTCCTCAACCTATGGGTCACTTAGTATAAACTGAAAAAGAATACCCTGCACTCCAACCCTCTCTCAAATGGATAATTCTGTTGATGCTTTAGATTTACATTTATGTTCTACCAACTCTAAAATCAAAGATTCCATCTAGTGCTATTTTATGGCTCAGCTGTATTTGTAATTTGTATTTATTTTATGTTATTTTAAGTTATTTCCCTATCCACATTTGCTTGCAGGGCACTTGTCCTACTCTTACCCACATTTTACTTCCTTTTGCAGCCCTCTAGCCCTTTCCATGACTTTTTTAGAGGCATTTTAGTGGCCAAAAGTTTGTGTCCCCATTGACTTCAATGGGGTTCGGGGTCAAGTTCGGGGTCAAGTTCGAGCACGGACCTGGACATTTTTTTTTCAAAGTTCGGCTGAACCTGCTGAACCCGAACATCCAGGTGTCCGCACAAGCGTACAAAATAAGCTAATAAGCATCTTGTCCAACCTCATGATAAAATATGAGAAATAATGAAATGTTTAGATTTTAACAAAACAAACATTTAGTCCAGTCTTCTGTGTCAGCACAATCCCTCCCCATGTTATCATTATAGAATTGTGAGTTAAGAATACAATTCTGCAACATTTAAAATGAGTATTCGTGATTCATTTAATATCATACGTGAGCATTACCAGTGCATTGGAAAGTGTCTCTGATCTTGACCTTTACAGAATCATCAAGGGAGTCTGTAATACTTGACCACAGAGCAAAGAAAGGTTTAGTCTTCCTTTCTTTTTGCAGGTAGTATTTGTAGTATAGTTTGGTTTTAAGTAGCACATCAATGAGTTTGGACCCATTGATGGAGTATTGACTTCCAAACTGCTGCCAAAAATACATGAAGTCTGCATTTTTTGTCTGTATATTGAATATTAATAACGGCCAGAATAACCATTTCCAGGGTAATCGATTGTATGGGATTCCCATCTGTTTAAAATAACTTAGGGTGGATGGCCAAAATGCTCACAGGCCAAAGCAGGTCAAAAAAACAATGTTTTTAAAAAAAAATAATTTAAAGTCCCTTTTGGAAAGTAATCATCATCATATAGTGAAATCCAATAAAAAGATAGGAAAACGATTTTCAATTTTTTAATTTCCTGACAAAATAGAAAGTATTTGAAGAAAAAAGCAGTGCAGAAAATGTGTCCAATTTTAAAGGTTGATGACATTTTAGTTAACATTTTACCAAATAGACCAAATGTCATTTAAAATTACTTTGTTAAGAAAAAAATTGTCTTCATTTTTTTTTAGACACCTAAAGGCTTTTATTTTCTTTCAAATTATATTTATTTGCAGTTTCTTTTCATCTCAATAAAATATTTAACGAAATGCTCACACATTTCTTACAGAATATACCATACATATTGTAACAGTTTTCAACATGGGAGCCTCTCTGTGCCATAAGTGTCCTTTGTTATCGGCTGCAAATAAGCATATCGTAACATATCCCAATCAGTGCTATGATTTCAATGCAAAAATTTCTGGTAGTTCAGTTTTATAGTCTGAAGCTATAAAAAAAAAGTGTTCACAACATTCACATACCCATACCGAATCTAGCAAATCCCAGTCATGTAATAAAACTCACTGTAAAGGTGTAATGTCTTCTATTGGGTGAGTTGTGCGAGAGCGATAAAAAAAAGTGTCCCACTTTCACATTTTGAAATGTTTGGAGGTATGCATACATGTACCGAAAAATGTGTGAATAAATCTTCATTTGCCAGAGGCATTCATACCATATCCTATGCTGATTATTTCTGTTTTAGATTCAAACAATGACACTGTAACGTGATGGTAAGGGACCCTGAGCGCCCAAGATCAGGAGCAACGATGCAGGGGTGGAGACCAGGCCTTGTACTGGGTAACTGCACTTATCTGGTAGCTTGGGGCTCCAGGTTTTCTGCAGCCACATACGAAGGCCCCGTGGAAGCAGCTGCTGTATCCAGTATACATGGTTATGACTGAGAAACTCTGCAGACATCCTGGAGCAGGCATGGATAATAACGCGACAGGAAAGCAGGATGTTGCAGGCTACGGCAGAATAAGCTAAGAGACAGACCAAAAACAGAACTAAATACAGGGTACAGGGCTACAGGACAGAGGCAAAACATAAGCAAGACAAAGCAGAAGCTAAACTAAGGATAAACAAGGTAAAAGGATACAGATAATAACAGATATAATGCAGGGCACATGATCCAGAATTTATTTAATCTTTTTTTTAATAGTCTTTATTACATTTTTTATATTGTGTAAAGACATAAATACACTTATATAAATAGATAGGCATAAGGCACCTACATAGATATAATTAATACATAAACAGTAACAAAGCATATGTTATACATTCTCTTAATCAGCTCTCAACTTTATATATATATGTCTCTGTCCATCCATCTACACAAAACAATACATGTAACATTTACTAACAATGGAGCACATACAGAAAAGTCTTTGTAATTAGCGCTCTACATGCCTGAGAGAGGACATCGTCCCCCGTCCGGCTTGCCCAAACTTCCCTTCCCCCTCACTTCATTTCCAGAGGTTAGCATTATCGTATTTGTCAATACAGTCTAGCCATCTCCGTGTTGTATTAATTGGAGAGTCAGAGGCAAAGGAAAGCGCTCTTTCCATTCTCGGTTGGAAACCCAGTTGGTTCTCAAACTGTCTTATTTCAAGGTTTCTACTTTGCCTCCACTCTCTGGCTATTATCTTTTTTTGTGGCGAAAAGAGTATGTATTGTTAAAGTTATTTGTCCTTTAGTTAGTATTGGCCAACCAATATGTAGCAACGCCGAGTTTGGATCATTGGGGATAGTAATATTGTCTGCTTGTTTGAAAAAAGTCAAGACTTTATTCCAATAAGTTCTTATTCTATTACAGCCCCACCATATATGGGTAAAAGTCCCCTCTTCCTGATGGTGATACAGAACTTAAAGGGACAGGCACAGATATAACTAAAACTGTTTACAGAGGACAGGGCTAAGGGACACAAGAGAAATATACAAAGGAACAAACCTATGTTTAGGAACTAGCCTAACACTAAAGATGGAATGGTGGGAGTTTAGTTCACCATTGGCCAATATGAATAAACTTGCCAACCACGCCAAGGTACCCCACATTTTGGCTAGTCCTAACCTCAACATCTGAGGAAAGGGATTTAGGAGTAATAATTTCAGAGGACTTGAAGTTAGGTAGGCAATGCAATAGAGCAGCAGGAAATGATAGCAGAATGCTATGGGAGAGGTATTAGCAGTAGGAAGAGGGAAGTGTTCATGCCATTATACAGAGCACTGGTTGACCTCACTTGGAGTATTGTACGCAGTACTGGAGACCATATCTCCAGAAGGATATTGATACTTTGGAGAGAGTTCAGAGAAGGGCTACTAAACTGGTTCATGGGTTGAAGGATAAAACTTACCAGGAAAGGTTAAAGCATCTTTTTTTACGAAATTTTTTCTTTATTGATACATGTAGAATAAATAGGGGGTTGGGGTACAGAAAATCAAAAAGGGGTACACATACAAAAACATTCAAAATGAAACTGTATCACGAATGTAAAAGGGGGGGGGGGTACAGAAAATGGAGAAGGGGTGAGGTAGGGGAGGGATCCCATAATGATCCTATTTGGATCGTCTCTGAACACATCATCTTACACGGAAAGCTTTCCATAATACCTTCGCATATTTGACAACATACTTTATTGCATAACTCATCCCTTTACTATGGAGACAGCCTTTATATTAAATTCTCATATACGGGATCGTGTATTTGCAATGTCCCAAGTGGGTTTTTGTGATCAAGTTTGGCTGTCATTCCATTGTCCAGCTCCTCGAGTGTGTGGCCCGTACTACTCCAGACTCCCTCCATCACACAGTAATCGGAGGGGGTCCAGAGGTCCCGGGTTCACACACTAGGGTGCTGTCCCTGGCATGTGCGTGCTCTTTGTGTTTTCCATCCAGTGGAACCATGTTGTGTAGTAATGTTCTTTTTTAAGTGGAGAGGTGGCAGATAGATCCTCCCACGCCCGGATTTCTTCTACTTTCAGGACCCATTCAGTAAAAGTGGGTGGGATTGATGATTTCCAATGGATTGGGATCAGTAATTTGGCTGCGCTGAGGAGATGTTTGACAAGTGATCTTTTGTATGCCTTTATAGACACTGTGGTGTGATGCAGTAAATAGTCCTCTGGCCTAAAAGGTGGGGGTTCCTCAGTCAGGTGGGTGATTGCGTCTGCTATCTGACGCCAAAAAGGTGCTAATTTTGGGCAGTTCCACCATAAATGTAGCATGGTGCCCCCTATTGACCCGCATCTCCAGCAGATATCTGGGATGGATTGGTTCATCCTGTGCAAAAGGGAAGGTGTCCTGTACCATAGTGATAGAATTTTGAACGCATTTTCCTGTATGGCTGTGTAGGAAGAGCACTTGTGTGTTAATATCAATATTTTATCCCATTGTGTTTCGGTGAGGTGTATACCCAAATATTCCTCCCATTTGGTGGTATATCCTGGGAGGGAAGCCTCGTCTTTTGGTAACTGCTCATTGTATAGTCTAGAGATACCTCGTATTGGGGGTTCAGTTTTGTTGCATAGAAATTCAACGTATGTGAGATCTCTGCTTAAGGCTAGCTGTTGCGGGATGGATTGTATGTAGTGTTTTAGTTGTGTGTATCTCAGTTGTATCAGGAAAGAATGGGTGGTGTCAGGCAGTAGTTCCCTCAAAATGCACATGCGTTCGCCAGACATGACTTCCTTAATTCGTGCTAAAGGGGAGAGCATGAAAACCGATCCAAAAGTCCCCTCTCTACCAGGGGGGAATGCTGCATTGAAATGTATGGGACTCATTGGTGAGGGGAAGGTCGTTAGGCCAGTCGTCTGTGCCTGTTTGAGCCAGATTGTGAGGGTAGCGAACAGCAGGGGGTACTTGTCAGTGATGGTTCTGGACTCCTTTGGAGATATCCAGGGTAGTGTTGCGATCGGGATATCTATCAGAGAGTCTTCTAGTTATATCGAAGGTTTAACCTGGGGGTGGATCGTCCAGTCAATAATACGCAGGAGATGTGTGGCTACATAATATTTGTATAGGTCAGGTAGAGCTAGTCCGCCTCTAGCTTTGGGTAGTGTCAGGGTCGAGTATGATAGTCTGGGTTGCATGCCACGCCATACAAACTTCGTTATGGCCTGCTTTGTTGTGGTGAAAAAAGCAAGGGGGATCACTATTGGGATAGTCTGAAATAGGTAAAGAAATCTAGGGAGGATATTCATTTTCACAGCATTTATCCTGCCTTGCCATGTCAGGAAAGTCGCCCCCCATTTCTTCAGGTCATTGTACACAGTCCGTGCCAGTGGGGCAAAATTTGCACTGTACAGTTGGGTTAGATCACTCGTAATCCAGACCCCTAGATATTTCATTTTAGAAACACACCAGTGAACCGGGAATGTGGACTTTCTATTTGTGAGTCAGGGATCTGTACTGGTAGGATCTCTGATTTCTGTACATTTATTTTAAGATTAGATAAATCTCCATATCTTTTGAATTCTGTAATTATCTCTGGCAGTGTCTCGTCGGGTTTGGTAACTATGAATAGGAGGTCATCTGCGTACGCAGCAACCTTATGGTGATGTTCCCGTGTCAATAGTCCTTGAATATTATTGTTTTGGCATATGGCTTCTAGGAACGGTTCTAGGGATAATGCAAATAATAATGGTGAGAGAGGGCATCCTTGCCTGGTGCCATTGGTGATCGAGATTGGGCGTGAAAGTGTTCCATTGATTCTCACGCGAGCGGATGGTGAAGAATAAAGAGCTCGGATCCAGTTAATGATGTTTGGGCCCAATCCCATGTGGGACAAAGTCTGCCACAGGAAGGGCCATGACACCCTATCAAATGCTTTTTCGGCATCAGTTGATAGTAGTAGCATCTGGTGTTCCTCCCTGTGGCCGACCTGTATTGCGTTAATGTTTTCCTTGGCCTCCCTCCCAGGAATAAATCCAACCTGATCAGGGTGGACAAGGTATGGTATGTGGTTATGCAGTCTGGTAGCTAGGACCTTGGCTAATAATTTAATGTCCGTGTTCAGTAGGGAAATTGGGCGGTAATTTTGGGGTAGAGTCGGGTCCTTTCCTTCTTTGTGGATTACTGTAATTGTCGCGGATAAAGTATGGTTCTGTAAGAGAGAGTTAAATAGTTCAGTCAGTCTAGGTAGTAGGATTGATTGGTGAGTTTTGTAGTATGCTAGGGGAAAACCGTCTGGGCCAGGGCATTTACCTGTTGCGGATTTTTTGATCGCTTGGGCAATTTCCTCCTCCGTTATGGGGGATTCTAGTCTACGGGCTTGCTCAGGTGATAACTTACGTGCTATTGTGCCATTTAAGTATCTGTTAATGTCGATTCGAGTCAGAGAGGTATCTTTCGCGTCCTGTGGTCCTTTGATATTATAAAGACTGTGGTAGTAATGGTGGAAGGCCTCTGCTATGTCGTCTGGGAGGTAATGCACACCTCCCTGTAGGTCTCGTATTTTGGGTATGAATGCACGTTGCCTACGTTTCCGCAGAGTGTGCGCCAAAAGCCTACCACATTTACTACCCCTATCTTGAAACAGATGTTTGGTTGTAAGGAAGGTTCTCTGAATTTGAGCATTCAGGATCTGGGACAGGTCTCTCCTTGCGGCAATCAGTTCGGACAGGACTGGGGCTGTTTGTGATGTTTTGTGCTGTGTTTCTAGTAGGGCAATTTTACGTGCTAGTTCTATTAGGCGTTTGGTGTGGTCTCTCTTTCGCTGGGAGGCATATGAAATATATAAGCCCCGGATGGTGCATTTATGTGCTTCCCATATAGTTGGGTGTGCAGTGTCTGTTGGTTTGGTTTCCTCGAAAAAGCAGCGTATTTGCGTCTGGATCGTTGGGTTAATATTCCCGTCTGTCAGTAATGTTTCGTTCAGGCGCCAGGACCGTTCTCTTTTTGCAAGTAAAGGTGAGTCCATGGTCATGAGTAGTGGGGCATGGTCACTCCAAGTGATTTGGCCATATCGAATGTCCCGAATCAGTTGGAGTTGTCCGTAGGTCAGGAAAAAATAGTCCAGTCGGGAGTATGAGTTATGTACATTTGAGTAAAAGGAGAAGTCCTTGTCAGTCGGGTGTGTGGCCCTCCATGCATCGGCTACCAACAGATTGTTGAGTTGGGTCCTTATTTTTTGCAGTGTACGGAATGGGACGTGGCTACGGCCGGCCGTGGTGTCTAGTAGAGGGTTCAAGGCTACATTGAAGTCTCCCCCCAATATAAGTGTCCCTGCCTTAAAAATTTGTAGTTCCCTTTGTATCTTGGCTAGCCATATGTGTTGGTTGGTATTAGGAAGGTAGACGTTGGCGAACGTGTATGTGAAGTTGCCGATTGTTCCCTTAATTAAGAGGTACCTGCCCTCTGGGTCAACGATTGTGTCTGTGTGTTGGAATGGGATGTTCCGAGAAAAAAGGATCCCTACCCCTTTTGATTTTGATTCCCTTGAGTTACTAAAATAACCAGTGGGGTAGTGTCCATTAGAAAAAATGGGGGCGTTTTCTTGTTTAAAATGAGTCTCCTGTATAAAAATCACATCCGCTTTGTTAGCTTTAAACTCTCTGAGGGCTCGGGCTCTTTTTTGTGGGGAGTTAAGCCCTTTGGCATTTATTGTCATTAGTTTCATGGTTTGTCGTGTGTCTTCCGGTGTGTGGGGCATTATGCTTCCGAGATGAACCCCTATCGGTCTCCTGTGGGGGTGGGTAGCAGAAAGAGTGGCGGGTTAGGAATAGAAAATAAAAGGGGGTGGGGGCTCAGGAGGGGTTTGGTGGGTCAATATATACAGTGGCACCGAAGTAGCCAATAGGCAGGGAATGTGCCAGTTGCCACAGTTTCCGTCCCAAAAAGGGTGGTCAAAAGTGGCAAGTTCCAAAAGGCACTAAACCTGTGTAGGACGTGGATTCGCCCCGAGCTGGATAGCTATCCGTGACCACCCGAAGGGACACCCAGTCTAAATATCCAGGTGTTCCCTCCCGTGGTCAGTGTTCAACTCAACATATCTATCAGACATATAACATGTAATTCAAACACTTAAGTAAAATCTGGTATAAACACTGTCAGTGGGAGGGTGAGTTGTCCCTTATACCCGCTCTATCAAAATAACGTAAATAGTTAGTGCATTTTGCGCTAAAAAATGGTTTTTGGACATTTTACTGTAGCCTCTGCGCCAAGGGGGATCGAAGTGCACACCCTGCCGTACTTTCCTACTAATATCACAATCAACCCCTAGAGAGCCATAGGGAGGTCAGTTTCCTATATATAGCCCATATCGGGTAAAAAATGAATGCCCAGGTTAGCTGTTTACCAATGCGTAATTGTGCTTCTAGGTGGGGCATAGTGTTGGTCATTTCTGGGGCGCATCTTCTATATTGTATGATATTGTCTCTTATTCACAGACCTCTTCATGTCTCCTGATAGAGACCCTTACAAGGAAGCGGTTAATAGGGGTATCTTTGATTTGCTCACAGATAGATGATTAGTTTAAAGTAGGGTCTGCAATTTAATCCTCACTGGGGCTCAATATCGTTAGAGTTATTAGGGAGGTATCCCCTTAGCATCTTCTGTTTCAATCACAGACAATTTTGAACACATATAAACCTAACTATTTAGCAAACAGCAAAAATAACCTGAATCTCCATGTGCAACTGCAACCTGGGTTCATCTACGGGAACAGTCTGTTCAAGTTTGTAAATGGCATGGCCTTCATGTAGGGCCCTGTGTCGACCCATCCTGCAGATAGCCTTGGAAACCTGTCTATGTGTGTTCTTGGTCCGGGCGATCTAGGTGTGGGCAGGTAGGCAGGTGGTGGGGCATTTCTGAATGAAGTTCAATCATGCCTCATGTACCGGGTCGATGCTTATTCTTCGTGTGCTCGGGGGCACGTTTGTTGGCGAGGCACAGGGCGTATGGGTGGCTCACGCGGGCGTCTCCGGTCTTGCATGGGTTGCCTCATCTGTCTTTCTCGCGGTTGTGGTCTAACAACATCCAGCCAGTTGGGAACTGTGACTTCAGGTAGCTCTAGGTCTGACAAGAACATCGGCACATCATCTGGGCATCGGATCACCATCATCTCTGTTCCCCTTCGTGCTGTCAGCTTGAACGGATGTCCCCACCAATATTCTATGCCGTTCTCTCGAAGGAGTGTGGTAACTGGGGTCAGCGCCTTTCTCGCCTGTAGTGTGAGCCATGAGAGGTCTTGATAGAGCTCAATCCTATGGCCCTCAAATTGCCAGCTTCGGGAGTTTCTAGCGGCGGCCATGATCTGCTCTTTAGTCGAGTAGTTATGTAGGCAGAAGATAATATCTCTGGGTTGGCTGTTTGGAGGCCCCCTGGGACGCAAGGCCCTGTGTGCCCGATCCAGTTCGATTGGGGTGTCACTCTCCCGGCCTAGGATCTGGTTAAAGAGTTTTGTGAGCAGGGGTTTGATGGCATTCGGCTCCTCACTTTCTGGCATGCCTCTCACTCGTATGTTCATACGTCTGCCCCTGTTGTCTAGGTCTTCTAGGAGGCCTCTCATGTCTCATAGCGCATGCCTATGCATGCTGATGGCTTGTCGTGAGTTTCCCGCTGCGTGGTTTAGGCGAGGCACATCCGACTTCAGCGCCTCAACTCTGCGGCCTAGTTGTGTGACCGCCTCCCTGGTTTGGGCCAGCTCTTCACGGATAGACTGCCTCACTTCCGCTATAAAATTGCTGAAATCGGCCTTGGTTGGTAGGGATTGGAAGAGCTCGCACAGGTCTTCCCTTGACACGGCTATCGATGAGGTAGGTGCCGGGTCTGGTGGTTTGGGCATCTCGTTAGCAGAACCTCTGGAGTCAGAGTCTGAGGCCTCGTCAGGTGGCGTCGCCAGCAGGGCCGGAGTTGTGAAGTACTCTCTCAGAGAAGAGGGTTGTCTGACCTTGGGCCCCGGTGTGTCTCTATCGTCCGCTGTGCGTTTGGATCTACCCATCTTCTCTTTAGGTGTGGTGCATCTGCACTTTAGTGCTTCTGTTAGCGGGTTTTTAGCTGGAGCTCACGAGCTAAGCAGCCATCTTCACTCGAGGCAAGCCACGCCCTCCAGGTTAAAGCATCTTAACATGTATAGCTTGGAGGAAAGACGTAACAGGGGGGATATGATAGAAACATTTAAATACATAAAGGGAATCAACACAGTAAAGGAAGAGAGTATATTAAAAAGAAGAAAAACAACCACAACTAGAGGACATAGTCTTAAATTAGAGGGGCAACGATTTAAAAGTAATATCAGGAAGTATTACTTTACTGAGAGGGTAGTGGATGTATGGAATAGCCTTCCAGCAGAAGTGGTAGAGGTAAACACAGTCAAGGATTTTAAGCATGCGTGGGATAGACACAAGGCTATCCTAGCTATAAGACCGGGAACGGGGAACTAATAAAAGTATTCAGAAAAATTGGGCAGACTAGATGGACCGAATGGTTCTTATCTGCCGACACATTCTATGTTTCTATGTTTCTATTCCCTAACTAATATTAGCAAAGAATAACATAAGTTTAAGGATTAACATTGCACAGAGATAAAATCAAGGAATGCCTGTAGACTGAACTGCAGAAACTGAAAGGAGAACAAACAGGTGGGGTTAAACATTTATACAAAGCAGATAATTAGGTAGAGAGAAACAATGAAAACCTGCAATAGAACATAAAGACAGTCAGAAAGGAACCAGAACAAAAGTGCAAAGGAACAGAATCTAGAAACAGGAAAAACATAACAGGATTCTAAGACACTATGAAAGGGCTGAAACACTATGACAGGGCATTCCATTCAAGGGACTCTACAACAGGGAATCCTATTCAAGGGTCTTGGGGCATCCCAATTAACAGGCTCAGGTCACTCATTTGACAAGGCTCAGATCACTCATTTGACAAGGCTCATATAACCCCTTTGACAGGGCTCAGGTCAGGGCAGGTACCGGTCTGTTGCTAGGCTTAGGTAGGTGCCAGACAATAACTAGATTTAGGCAGGTGCCAAACTGGGGAGGTGCCTCTATGAGGCCAAACTAGGGGAGTGCCACCATGTGGCAAACTAGGAAATGAAACGAAGGATAAACAGTTACAAAAAACAGACAGGAACCAGCATAGACTATAAACAATTAAGCAAAGCAAGAAAACCAAAAGGATACAGAAATGTCTGGATGAGCCTGCATGTGAGTTGACCCGTGACAGACACGTCCTATTTCATCATCTGGTCCAAAGCTATGAAAGAAAAATGTGTCCAGTCACACGCTTCTTACCAAATATACGTTTACTGAGGAAATGTGTGAATAGCCCTTCCAAGGAGTATTGGAAAATGTTTTTTAGTTTTTATTTTATTCCCACTTCCAAAGAATTGCTTTTCTAGGTGATAATTTTTTTTTTGACATCTATGGGTGGTGGTGTCAATCCAATCCATTAGTAATACGTGGGATGGTTTAATTTGGAAAATGTTCATTGTAGGTGGGTTGCATGTACTGAAGTGAGGATAGATTTCCAGTCTACCGTTAATATAACTCTTTAGAGTTTGTGATTACCTGGAGGTAAAGGATACCAAAGATTGCCGACTCAAGAGTGAGCTTAAAATTAGGGAACCCTAGCTTTATAAGACGAAACCTAGTGATTTCTCTCCAGAATATGCAAATTGGTTACAGCTTCAAAGACAATGATACAGGTCAGTCTGTGTAAATTGGCACTTGGCACAAGTGTCATCCGGCAAGATCCCAATCCTGAATTGCCTGTGAGGTGACAGGTAAGCTTGGTGTCTATATTTGTACTAGGTGATAGTTGTTTCTAAGTCGACAGGGTAGCCTGCAGGATTTACTCAGGTTCCAACTGCAGGAAGTGTTTCCAACTGCAGGAAGTGTTTCCAACTGCAGGAAGGCAGCCAGTCCTGTTTTACAAATATTATGTTTTAGCATTATTAGTTAATTTGCAGATGTGACTGGTATTGAGGTATCTACACGTTCCTGATCTAGTCAGTGCATTGAGTGGGTTGTTCCAATCTTGCATTGTGAGATGTTGAATCAAGTGTATTGTTCCAGTCTTGCATTGTGAAATGCTGAATCTGCTGCCTGATAAATCTCTGGGTTTGAGGAAGACAAACTGTGGTAATTGTTCTGTACACTCCCAAAGTTGTTTTGGCATTTGTTTAATAACATCTACAAATAGGACTAAATCTCTAGTTCCAGCAGTTTCCCAAACCATGAAATGATGGATTATAGCAACAGGGCTGGAAGAGGGAGTATTGCCATTAAGCTACCATACGTATTCTCACCTGTTTTCAGGCCCTTTTAGTACAGTATAACAGTGGGTTTTGGGTAATTATGTTTGGCATATTGGATACCTGTATGTGAAGCAATGTTGGAAGGCCTATGCCCTCACCAAACTGCTGACCAAACATTGAGTCTGTTTGAATGTTTGTTTTCAAAATCCAATCGCCCGAATAGCAGTATAACGCTGCCAGATTTGAGTTTTTTTTTATGTTTGGGAGATTAAGGCCTAAAATTTGTTTATGTTGTTGTATTTGAAACATGGCCATGTTAAATCTGTGAATTGTCCAAATGCTTTAGTCAGCAAATAAATATCTGGAGGTGTGATGATTAAAATCTGGATTTGTAATGAATATATCAGAGGCGTCCAACGTGCGGCCCGTGGGCCAAATGCGGCCCGTCGGGCATCGAGGTGCGGCCCGCCTGAGCTCTGCTCCAGTAGCCGCACCTCGAACTGCACACCGCACGAGAAGCTGTGTCGGAGAACGAAGTTCCCTATACAGACTTCGTTCCCCGATACAGCTTCCCGTGCGGAGTGCAGCAGCGGTGCTGCTCTCGTGCGCATATCCCCTCCTCTACCCTGTGCGTGAGGTCATACGCAAGGGTCAGAGGGAGGGAAGAAGCGCACCGGCAGCATGAAGAAAACGGGGAGCCCACAACCTCCACAGCACTGTTTAAAAAAAAAATGAAAACTTCTTGGTAAGTGAGTGTATGTGTGTGTGTGTGGGGTAAGTCTATGTATGTGAGTGTGTGTGTATAAATGCGTATCTGGGGTAAGTGTATGTATGTGAGTGTGTGTGTATACATGTGTGTGTGGTAAGTGTAGGTATGTGAGTGTGTGGGGTAAGTGTATGTATATGAGTGTGTGTGTATGTGTGTGTGGGGTAAGTGTATGTATGTGAGTGTATGTATGTGAGTGTGTGTGTATAAATGTGTGTGTGGAGTAAGTGTATGTTTGTGAGTGTCTATATAAATGTGTATGTGTGTGGGGGTAAGTGTATGTATGTTTGTGAGTGTGTGTGTATCAATGTGTGGGGGGGGGGTAAGTGTATGTATGTATGTGAGTGTGTGTGTATAAATGTGTATGTGTGTGGGGGGTAAGTGTATGCGAGTGTGTGTGTGCGGTAACTGTATGTATGTATGTGAGTGTGTGTCTATAAATGTGTATGTCTGTGTGTGGGGTAAGTGTATGTATGCGAGTGTGTGTATAAATGTGTATCTATGTGAGTGCATGTTAAGTGGGTGTGGGGTAAGTGTATGTATGTATGTGAGTGTGTGTGTGTATAAATGTGTATGTGTGTGGGGTAAGTGTATGTATGTGAGTATGTGTGTATAAATGTGTATGTGTGTGTGTGGGGTAATTGTGACTGTGTGTGTGGGAAGGGGGGGAGGGGGGTAAGTGTGACTGTGTATGCATATGTGTGTTTGTAGTTAATGTGACCACTACACATTAGTGTAAAATATATATATATATAATATATATATAATTGAAAATTGTTTCATACTTACCGTAATTTTCTTTTCCTGGTTATTATCCATGGCAGCAGTTACGTATGGGTTAGCTCCACCCTCAAGGTAGGTAGGACAGAAACAAACTTATAAGAGAGCCCCCGCCCCCTGTCTCCTCAGTCTAGTAACCAGCTCCTCATAACCAAGAAACAACAAGGGAGGGAACTGACTGCTGCCATGGATAATAACCAGGAAAAGAAAATTACGGTAAGTATGAAACAATTTTCAATTTTCCTGGCTAACCATGGCAGCAGTTACGTATGGGACATACCCAAGCCAAAAACAGACAGGGATGGGAGAACATACAACCAATAAACACAGACACAGAAGAAAATGCTGCAAAAATGAAAAAGGTTTAATTAGAGGAGACAGAGGCCAAGACAGCGTGAGAGAAGGAGGATTCATCAGCCCGGCGGACATCCAGATGGTAATGTCGGAAAAAGGTGGAACCGGATGACCAGTTCCCAGCTCCGCAAACAGTCGCCATTGAAGTACCAGCCTCAGCCGCCCATGAAGAGGAAACAGCCCTAGTGGAGTGAGCCTTGAGACCTGGGGGAATCGGCATACCACTGGAGCTGTAGCACTTGGATATAGCAGCCACAATCCAACGGCGTAGGGTGGAGACAGAGGCCGCCTCACCACGTCGAGAGCCCAGAGGAAGGATGAAGAGCCTGGAAGACTTCCTCCGGGAAGAAGAGGCGGTAATATAGAGGTGCAGGCAGCGCACCACATCCAAGGTATGCCAGCGGGATTCCTCAGGTGACGAGGGGTTCGGAAAAAACACTGGAAGAACAGTCTCTTGATTAAGGTGGAAGGCTGAAACCACCTTAGGTAGGAATTCCGGGACAGGTCGAAGGAGGGCATGATCCGGAGAGAAGACCGTGTACGGAGGGTCAACGGAAAAAGCCTGAAGTTCGGAACAGCGTTTAGCCGAAGTTACTGCCAGCAGTAAAAGGGTCTTCAGGGTCACCAACCACAGGGAGGCATCCTGCATGGGTTCAAAAGGAGGTCCAGACAAGGCACGAAGCACCAGAGGAAGGCTCCAAGGGGTCGTGAAGGAACGGGCCGGAGGACGGAGTTTGAGAACCGCCTTGAAGAAACGAATCACCAAAGGATCCAACGCCCAACGAACTGATGTGAGTGCAGACAGGGCAGAGACATGAACCCGGAGGGAGTTCAGACCCAAACCCCGATCCAGGCCAGCTTGGAGAAAAGCCAGGACATCAAGCAGGGAAGGTGACAGTGGATCCAAATCTCTACCCTCGGACCAAACCAGGAAGGCAGACCAAATACGATGGTATGTGGACGAGGTGTTAGGCTTCCGAGCCTTCAGTAGGGTAGAGATGACACCCTCCGACAGACCATGGGACCGCAGTGACTGCCGCTCAATCGCCAGGCCGCTAGTTGAAGAGAGCGGGGGCAAGGATGTAACACCGGACCCTGAGACAGGAGGTCCAGGCGAGGTGGGAGAAGCCAAGGGTCCTGGACGGACAGCCTGTTCGCCAGCGGAAACCAAGGCCTCCTGGGCCACCAAGGAAGGATGGCCATCACTTCTGCTTTCTCCAAACGAAATTTTCCCAGGAGTCTCGGAATGAGAGGGAGAGGAGGAAAGACATATAGGAACTCCTTGGGCCACAGGAGAGAGAGAGCGTCCACGCCCTCCGACATGGGGTGAGGAGCCCTGGAAAAAAAAGCGAGGAAGCTGAGTGTTCGTGGGAGAGGCCATCAGGTCCAAGGCCGGACGACCCCACAGTAGACATAGATGATCGAATACCTGGGATGAAAGTTTCCAGTCCGTTGTATTGAGAGTGGTGCGGCTAAGGAAGTCTGCCATCGTGTTTTCCGGACCCGGAAGGTAAACTGCTGACAGGTGTTCGATTGATTCCTGAGCCCAGACAGCAATCGGCTCGAACTCTCGGCTGAGAGAAAGGCTCCTGGTACCTCCTTGATGGTTGATGTAGGCAACCGCACACTTGTTGTCTGTCTGGATCCTCACCCAATGATCCCGAATGGTTCGATGAAAAGCCAGCAAGGCCCTGTAAATTGCCCTCAGTTCCAGGACGTTTGCGTGAAGACCACTCTCCGCAGGGGACCATTCTCCTTGGGCGTAGTGACCGTCCAGATGGGCTCCCCAACCATGAGCGCTTGCATCCGTCGTGACAACTTTGTAAGTGATATCCGTCAGCGGAAAACCTCTCCTGAGATGACGGAACTCCAACCACCAGGCCAGATGATGAGAAGTCACCTCCGGTAAATACACTTTCTTGTCCAAGAAGGACCTGGGAACCGGGAGATGGGGTAGCAGTAGGGACTGAAGAAACCGGGTGTGCCATTGAGCCCAACGAACTAGGGCGATAGTGGAGACCAGGATCCCTAGAAGGGACATAAGTTTCCTGATGGGGAGCCAACCGGGAAGGACGACATTCTGGATAGCCAAAATCAGACGAGACTGACGGTCCGATGACAGGGAAACAGTAGCCGTGAGGGTGTTGAAGCACGCCCCCAAAAAGACCAGGGTTTGGGACGGAAGGAGTTGGCTCTTCGTGAAGTTTATTATCCAACCAGCTTCTTGCAGAAAAATCAACGCCTCGTCCCGCTGAGAGGTGACAAGGTCTCGAGAAGGAGCCACGATGAGAATGTCGTCCAGGTAGTGAAAAATTGTTAGGCCCCTCTTGCGAAGTTCTGCAACACACACCACCAGAACCTTGGAAAAGGTACGAGGAGCCGTACTGAGGCCGAATGGGAGGGCCCGAAACTGGAAGTGATCCTCCCCAATGGCGAAGCGTAGAAATCTCAGGTGCCGAATCTTGATGGGAACGTGAAAATAGGCATCTTGGAGATCGATGGAGACCATCCAATCGCCCGGGGAGATAAAAGGAACAATCGACCGGAGGGACTCCATCCTGAACTTTCTGACCATCATGGAACGGTTCAAAGCAGACAGTTCGAGGACCGGTCTTAGGTCTCCTGATGCTTTGGCGACAAAAAACAGGGGGGAGTAGTTTCCCTGGAAGCGCTCGAGCCCAGGCACAGGAATAATAACTTCGTCTCGGAGGAGGGACCGTAGAAATTTTCGTAGGATATCCTTCCGTTGGGGGTCCGTAGGAAGCTTGGTACGGACAAAAAGAGGAGGTGGAGGGGACCGAAACTCCAGGCTGTACCCGTCTTGAACAATGGTCCGGACCCAGGAATCCGTGCAAAAACTTGCCCAGACCACCGAAAAGGCCAGAAGACGAGCACCGACCGGAGGGGCCCGGGCAGGAAGGCCGTCATGACTGGAACTTCCCGCGAAAGGAAGAGGCCGGGCGGGAGCGGGAACCCTTTGTGGCCCCGCGGAAACCGCCCCTCCATGCTGATGAGCGAGCCACCTCTCTGCCAGGACGGTATTGTCTGGAATTCCGAAAGGAGGAACGAAAATTCCGACGATCGTTCTAAACGGTTTTGGGAAGACGTCTGCGTTCTTGTGGCAAAAAAACCTTTTCTCCTTCGGCGGCCTTACGGATGGCATCATCCAAAACCTTGCCAAACAACAACTTGCCCTCAAACGGAATGGAGACCAGAGAGTTCTTAGAGGAGTTGTCGGCATGCCAATGTTTCAACCATAAAGCACGTCTGGCCGAAACCGACAAGCCCATGCACCTGGCCGCGAGCTTCAAAACATCCGAAGATGACTCAATAAAAAACTCAGTCGCCAGGTTGATGTTGGAGAAAGATTCCAGAAGCCGTTCTCTGGGAACCCCACTTTCAATGTCATCCTTTAGGTCGAGGATCCAACACTTCAGGGCACGAGAGACAGATGTCATGGCAACCGTAGGTTGGCAGATAGCACCGGCCGCAACATAGGCTCTTGACAAGGAGGCCTCTATTCGTCGTTCCATGGGGTCATGTAAAAGTGCCGGACCATCCAGGGGTAGGGATGAACGCCGGACCACCCGAATGACAGGGGCATCCACCACAGGAGGAGAAGACCAGGAAGAGGCATCTTCATCAGCCACGGGATATAATCTAGAGATCCTCCTGCCGGAAGAAACTTTACGATCAGGGTTCTTCCATTCGGTAGAAATCAATTCCTCAATGGAGCTATGAACCGGAAAGGATGGCCTTTTCTTATGTAGACTGGTGAAGTATTTATCCGCCGTACCCACCTCGGGAAGAGACTCAGTAATACCCAAAGTATTCTTAACAGCACCGATAAGGTGGTCAATAAGGGCAGGGTCCAGGAGAACGCCTGAAGCAACGTCTTCCTCAGCCGAAGAGCAATGCCCAAAATCCAAAGGATCTTCAGAGTCGGGCCGATCAGCAAACAAACACTCCTCAGTCAGGGGTGTATGCTGGACAGGGACCAGATTACCCAAATGTTCCTTCAGGCTCTTTTCAACTGCCTGATTAACTAGGTGTATCAGATCCGGAGAGGGCTCAGGGGGGCCGGCAGCCTGAGTCAAGCAGTCCCCACAAAGGCGTTTGCCCTCTAAAGGAGTAGCGTCACAGGCAAAACAGCGAGGGCGCTTCTCTGTTCTCTTCCTGGGATGATCGGATTCCGTCCTGGAAAAAACACCAGGGTGAGTAGGCGAAAGACACTCTTTAAAATGAAAAAATAAAAAATAAAAATAAAAATAAAAAACTCACCTAGATTGACGAGAACGAGACCTCTTGGATGAGGAGGACATATTAAATGCAAAAATACAAAGGGCAGGCTGAGAAAGAAAAAATACATAAGTACCCAAAAAAGAAACATATTAAAAGTAAGGAAAAACAACTCACAGAATACAAAGAAAAATACCTGAGGCTGGAGTAAGGCAGGCACAGGGAACAAAGGTCCATGGAAAAATGTTCTCTGGGAACCCTGAAAGGATAGGGCTGAAGCAGAAGCCCTTAAATAGAACAAAAAACGCCCTAAATGAAGAGGTGGAACGCATATGCGTTCCACCTGGCTAGAAAGGGAAAGAAAACATGATTGGAACGCATATGCCGAAAAACGGCACTGAAAACGAGGCGTGGAACGCATATGCGTTCCAACGCCGAAAAACGGCACTGAAAACGAGGCGTGGAACGCATATGCGTTCCAACGCCGAAAAACGGCACTGAAAACGAGGCGTGGAACGCATATGCGTTCCAACGCCGAAAAACGGCACCGAAAACGAGGCCTGGAACGCAAATGCGTTCCAGTGCCCGAAAATAGAAGGAAAAAGGCACAAAAAAGGGAGGGCTGGAACGCAGAAGCGCCCCAGAGTACAACAGAGAGTCATAGCCTCGAAAATAAAACGGAGGGGGGATAAACAGCCATGCCCAAGTGTAAAAAATGTAAAGGAAGGGAGATAAAACATCCCATACATACCAAATGAAGAACAGCAGGAATGGAGACCTCTGCTAATATCCCATACATCTCCAGTACCACTTGCAGTAAGCTTACGGAGGAACAGGGCCCAAACTTCACATCCAAATCATCTCCAGTACCATCCAGATGTAAGGGTGCGGAGGAATAAATATCCCAGGGAACCTTGAAATGACAGGAACCGGGCTTCGGAAAGAAAGAGGCTGAACTTTCCGGAAGGTGAGTAAAAAAGTGTAAAATAGAAGAAATAATAAAAATCTCAGGCCCAAAGGGCCCCGTCCTAATACCAATGAGGACAGAAAAAAGACTGAGGAGACAGGGGGCGGGGGCTCTCTTATAAGTTTGTTTCTGTCCTACCTACCTTGAGGGTGGAGCTAACCCATACGTAACTGCTGCCATGGTTAGCCAGGAAATATTTATACACACATACACACACATGTATATAATTTTATATTATTCTCTGAATGAATGAAAAATGAATGCGGCCCACGCACGCATACATTTCTAGCGAAGTGGCCCTTTGCAGAATAAACTTGGACACCCCTGGAATATATGGTACCCGACTCCCACAAGATTAGCGGCTATGTACCAGTTAACTACAAAGACCTGCTGGAGATGTGAGGAAGCAGACGGGATGTACCAACAAATATGGTGGCATTGTAGAAAAGTAAATAAACTTTGTCATACCGCTTTAGATTTTTTTTAAAAGGGCAGATAGCATAGGTTTTACCAGAGTACCAGCAGAGGCGTTACTACATCTGAACTGGCCACCCTTGAGTGCATCCCAGACAGCGTTGACAATACATACATTCTTAGCTGTCAAAAGAGTTATAGCCAGCGAGTGGAAACAGAGTGAACCGTTTGAATGGATCCAAGTGAAAGTCCAGTTGAGCTTCCAACTCCGAATGGAAAGAGGAATAAGCTGGGGTATAAAAAATTAAACTAAACAAAACCAAGTGTGAGAGTTTTGCTTATGGAAGATAGATCTGACTCCTTAACGAGTAAATGGGATATCCGAATTGGGTGAAAGATTATTAGATACAACGGTACCAACTCTGCACTTATACCACTCTGACAGGGGGCCTAATGATTTTCCATCAACTTTGTGTATATATGTCTAAGGAAAAAAAAAAAGGGAAAAAACCCTCCAAAAATCTGGATTCAATTTAGCAAATCTGGGGAAAGGGACCACCCTGCCTGAAAATGTATATCCTTCCATATTGATAAGAAGTAAAATACCTGAGAGTACACATATGTGGTCGTGAGTAGTGTTGAGTGAACCCGAACCGCACTGTTCGGGTTCGTACCTGACATTACGGTGTCCGTGCCACGAACCCGAACCCGGACATTTCACTGTATGTCCATGTTGGAGTTCAAGGTTCGGCTATAAACCGAAAGTCATTCGGTTTATAGACTTTCGGTTTATAGACTTTGCCAATAGCATTACATGTATTCTATAAACTGAAAGTCTATAAACCGAAAGACATTCGGTTTATAGACTTTCGGTTTATAGAATACATGTAATGCTATTGCTATTCTATAAACCGAAATAGAGTCCCCATTCATACGAATAGGTCAATTGACCTATTCTTATGAATGTTGACTCTATTTCGGTTTATAGAATAGCAATAGCATTACATGTATTACATCTGAGAGTCAAATAGAACCGTCAAATACTGTGTACTGTGTACTGTGTGAAAGACATTCGGTTTATAGACTTTCGGTTTATAGAATACATGTAATGCTATTGCTATTCTATAAACCGAAATAGAGTCCCCATTCATACGAATAGGTCAATTGACCTATTCTTATGAATGTTGACTCTATTTCGGTTTATAGAATAGCCAATAGCATTACATGTATTCTATAAACCGAAAATCTATAAACCGAATATCGTTCGGTTTATAGACTTTCGGTTTATAGAAAGCCAATAGAATTACATGTATTCTATAAAAACAAAGTCTATAAACAGAATGTCTTTCGGTTTATAGACTTTCGGTTTATGGAATACATGTAATGCTATTGGCTTTCTATAAACCGAAATAGAGTCCCCATTCATAAGAATAGGTCAATTGACCTATTCTTATGAATGTTGACTCTATTTCGGTTTATAGAATAGCAATAGCATTACATGTATTACATCTGAGAGTCAAATAGAACCGTCAAATACTGTGCTTACAGCGTACGTTGAAAAATTCTATTAGTTTTGGGTGGTAAATAGTACATTTGCGTCTTGCGGTGCACTTCATATCTGAGAGTCAAATAGAACCGTCAAATACTGTGCTTACAGTACACTTTGAAAAATTCTAATAGTTTTGGGTGGTAAATAGTACATTTGCTTCTTGCGGTGCACTTCATATCTGAGAGTCAAATAGAACCGTCAAATACTGTGCTTACAGAGCACTTTGAAAAATTCTAATAGTTTTGGGTGCTAAATAGTACAGTATTTTTAATTTGTATGTATTTTATGTTATGTGAAGTTATTTCCCTATCCATATTTGTTTGCAGGGCACTTGTGCTACTCTTACTCACATTTTAATTCCTTTTGCAGCCCTCTAGCCCTTTCCAGGACTTTTTTAGAGGTATTTTAGTGGCCAAAAGTCCGTGTCCCCATTGGCTTCAATGGGGTTCAGGGTCAAGTTCAAGCACGGACCCGGACTTTTTTCCGAAGATCGGTCGAACCTCTCGAACCCGAACATCCAGGTGTCCGCTCAACTCTAGTCGTGAGCAATCAAGTCAGTGAAATTGGTAACGCTCAATTTTTTTGTAATGAGATACAGTAGACTCTGCATAAACAAGGAGAAATAAGATAACAGGTAGCCTCCGAATCAAAGACTGTGAGATGTAACTGACATAACCGTGCCAATTTAAGAGAACTGTAAAATGAGGGCAATGGCCTCTAGTGGCTAATGTTGTGATATGTTAGTACAGCATGTCTTAACCTGTAAATGATATTGCATAAATAAACAAAACAGTTGTAAGGCTGGACATAATTGAATACAACCAAAACCCCATATAGGCCTGCTAGACTCATAGTTCAAGAAAGGAGTATTAGTAAAAAGAGAGACAGAAAAGGTAAAATATGAACAAATGTTAAATAAAGATAATAAGAGGGGGAAAGACTGAGTGAGAGAGAGGACAGCAAGCAGTAAAAATAAAATAAAAAGTGAAAAAGGGGTGGAAGAGAAATAAATTCAATGTCCAGTCTAGCAGTGATTCTCGCCTTTCATGTGTGGGTCTCCGTGCTGCCTCTTCCTCTGATATCGCTAGAGGCCCATGAGGTGGAAGGAGTGAAAGGGGGGTGTTCGAATTTAGGGGGCCGGGTGTTGATGTCAGTATGGGGGGTATCGATAGTCCTCTCAAAAAAGATAGAGTCTCTTGTACGTCCGATAATCTATGTGTAGTTTCGTCTTTAGTTACCATCAGGGAGTGTGACAGGCCCCACCTGTAGGGAATCTGATGGAGACAAAGATGAGAGATAAGCGGGCGCAGCGATCTTCTCAACATCACCGTAGAATAGGTCAGGTCAGGGAAGGCCTGCACCACAGATGTTTCAAATAGGATCAGTGTGGGGCCTTTGAACTGTGCCAGGAGGGCCGTCCTGTCCATGGAGCTTTGTAGTTGTAAGATCACGTCTCTAGGGAAGTCGATCAGGGCTGTAGCTGCCTTCAGTATTCGGAAGATATCCCCGACTTATGACAATTTTTTGTGCCTAGTCAGAAGAAGATGTGTAAGAAGGCGCCTAATAAAGTGTGGCATTTCCAAGGCTTTAACTCCTTCGTCGATACTCGTAAGTCGCACGTTTATGTGTCTGTTTGTTCTCAAGGTCGCCAAATTGTCTCTTGCAGTTTGTCTAGTTTTATGTTGTCCCGCTCGAGTGTGGTCAGTTTAATAAGCGTGTGTGTATTCTCCAGACCGCTCACCTTGGTGGTTAAGGTCTGTACTTAGGTGCACATCTCCGCTACTCCCTGATCAATAATTTGGGAAAACTCCGCCATCAACCTATAGAAGTCATGTCTTGTGACCGGAAAGTCATCCGCCACAGTTGGTTTCAAAGGGGGCGACAGCTGCTGGCCTGCTTATGGAGAGACAAATCATAATCAGATTCGTCGGAGATTCAGATTGTCCCCTAGCAGTATTTGGAGGCTTCTGGTTTCGGAAAGCCGTAATAATAGCGCTCCGATAGCTTGATTTCCAGAATGTGCTTTAGCCTTTTTTGACCGCTTACCCATGTTTTAAAGTATTTCTGGATACAGAAGAAGTGCATATAATTGAGTGAAGAGTGAAGTAATCAAGTTTTGTGAAAGATAGACAGAGCACCAGATGAACACGTCTGTTCTAGTTGACCATCAAGCTACCCTAGGGCTTTTTTAAATGTAGGAAATGTAAAATGTGCATTATGCAAGCTAAGAAAACTTAAATGTCTTTGGGCATCAAAACAGGAACACGGGGCGGAGTCAGCATCGGACAGGACTAGATATGTTCAATTGGAGCTCTTCAACTCTATGTTTATTCCCGGATCTTATATATGTTGTTTCAACCCAAATCCAGCCGTGTTGACTCTCTGAGAGGGACTGACAATATGGGGAGTCGAACTAAGAAGACATATAAGGTGAAAACACTCCTGATATCGGTCTGTTTCTATCGAGGACGAGTAGGCCGCACCCTCTAGTGAGAAGGCCTGAACTTCCCTCTGCACAGACAGGCACTGAGAGCTCCTCTGAAGATGAGAGTTGCCCCGTCAGCCCGGCACATCTGTAGTGACTGCCTTGTAAGCCAGGTGCGGCACTGGCTACAAAAGATGATATTATGATATTAGGGTCATGCTACTAGAAATTCAAGCAATGTGGAAGTCAGAAGTGGTGGATATCCGATTGGACTTAGAATTGGTAAAAAAAAAACAAGCGGACAACTATGGAGGCTGTGGCGCGTTAAACCGCCAGGTCTATATTCTAGATGGGAAGACCCAGCAGACACCTCTACGCATCCACGCCATCCCAGAGGCGGTTGGGCCCACTGACCTCCAGGCCTATCTGCTCAATTTGCTGCTTTATCTATGATCCAAGGTGGCGCACATTGATTATGTGCTACTGGACTGCTTTCAAATTAAAAAAAAGACACCATTCTTAAACTAAGATCTGTAATGGAAAAGATGCACAACCTTTCGTTGGCCCACAAACATCAAAAGGTACATCTTGTCTGCTGCTCTCCAATGGATTTTTATAACAAAAGAGATAAAATACAGATGTGAACTTTATCGCTCCCTCACAGTATCCTTGAAAGACAGAGTAATCACTATTGGGGATCAGTCAGAGATACCCTCTTTTGTGCAGAGTTTGGGCATACAAGGGCCTGTGAAGCACCGCCCTCAGATATTACCTGCTTCACCCCAACGATGGACACTAGACCCGTAGGGACTTTTCTCATTGCCGTGCCTTCCACTTCTGGTGCCTCAACTTGCGGATCCCAGGTCCAACGTGATTGCACTGAATACCAATTGTCATGTTTATTATCGTTTGTTTCAACTTGTTTAGCTATGCAAGCTTCTTTTTTGTGGAACTCCATATTTCTGTTATCAGATGATAGGTTATTTCTTACTGGTCGATCCCCAGTCCCGTGCTACTCCGCCCGCATGGGGAGGTCCACACACTCTATGTTGAGAGCTAGTGAACTCTTCGGCCACTCTCCTGGCCTTTAGCTCTTTTTCTTTTTTGGCAGGTACTGCCGGTACGCCCTCTATTGGGGTACCCTTTATCCCTGCTGTTCTCATACTCTCATTTTCCTCTCCTCTCACCTGTCCCCTTTCCTTCTGCTTTTCTCTTTATTCCTTCTTTTAAGCACACCACTGCATAGAATTATTGCCTTTGAGGCTGTTTGACAAGGTTATTATTTTTATTCTAATTGCCCATGGCCACATATGGCTGGTGAATTCACACTCATTGAATTATGCTAGTTATATCATACGGTCAAGATAGAAACCTTTATGAATATGATTATGACTGGGCCTATTAATCATACTATGTTTAACTGCTTTTTAATTAATATTTTTATACTGTACTCAGTGGTTGGTATACACGTGGACACGTTGGTATTTACGTGGACAAATGGCTCTATTATATGCATAGATTCTGTTAATTTGCTTTTGATATTTGTTTATTTTATTCTTATCTATGGGTGCAATTGTCTTCCACATTAATAGTTCACACTACTTATTCTGTATGCTCTTTTAATTTTGTTTAATATGTTTAACAAAAAACATTTTGCACACTTATTATATTCTGATCAATACTATCATACACTGATTATTATGTCTATCACTTACATTGTGAATGCTATTTACGTGATGCAATAAAAACTTTTAAATTAAAAAACAAACAAACAGGAATATAAAATTGTTCACTTGATACACTGTAGTTCGGAGAATGTTGTTTAACTCCTACAATATCCAAGTGGTTCCCAATATGTGGGGAGGACGGTGACCACTAGGGCACTGAAAAAAAATATATATTTGGAACACTTGGGTAGTATCAGAAATAAAAATGTGAAATACGGCACAATCTTTATCCAGAAAAAAAGAAAGAGTGGATGTTTAAATGAAAAACTCAATGATGAAAAAGGCAGCCCTAACACGGATTTTAGCATTTAGAGTCAACTTTGTTAAATTATTAAAACGGTTTCACTCCTGTCACTTGGGATATAATATGGTATTAAATAGTTATAGGCCCGTACAATTTGATAGCGTGTAATTCTTGGTGTCCATTTCAATTTTGTGTTTCAGGTCCAAATATTTTTATTTCCTTGGAAACGCTTTTCTCCTTTTAAATATATGTCAATTTATTGGATTCAATCCTTTAAGTTGCGGTATAGCCTTTCCATGCACGCTCAGACTCCCCCACACTCACAAAAAGTCCTGACGGACCAATGGCAGTTTTCCAACAATGCTCCGCATCGCAGTAAGAGTGATTTATTTGCTCTATACAGTATTTGCATTGATTCTACTGTATTTCATGAGTGATGAGAGGCTTTAATATATCTTATTGGTGAAAATGATCCATTATCCAAAATACTTTTGGTCCCAAGTATTTTGGATAAGGGATACTGAACCTGTAATATATGATATTTCTAAATGTATATTTGGTAGGTACACAATAGATTGAATTCAAAATAGGCAGTGAGCACCTATGAGTACCAGTGACCATTTCTGCAGACACAATCGATGCACTGACTGCAAGAATAAAAATATCAACTACACATACATATTTAAAAATCTAAGTAAACAGACCGAGTTTCTTAGAACAGTTAAATATCTATTTTTATGGATCTCTAGTTTAACAGACAAGCGATTTTTAAAATTGTAACAGTCAGACTGTAGAAGACAGGGATTTGATGGGAACAGACAGACATTTGATTACTCTGTAAACTCAAAATGGATTTTCCATTTTCAGTTGCTCACCAAATAACAAAATAAAAAAAGACTTTAAAATGTATTAAGGTTTTTAACCCATTGTTTTCCTATCTGTTGCAAATAAATATGGAAAACTATGAAATCTGAGCTCAATTATGTAATACCTGTGGTCAATTTTAGGAAAATTGTATGTAATTCCACTACTATATAGAACACCAATACAATTAGACTAACTTATAACTAATGTATTATGGGTGAAAGTAAAAAAAAAACTCAAGAAAAAAGTCAATGGTGTGTCATTTGTGCGTTTTAATCGGCTGAAAGTACAAGATCTTATACAGTCCAAAGCCCCTGCTGCTGAATACACATTAATTATAGAGAAAAATGATCAGAATTGCAGGAAATGTTTAAAAAAAAAAAAAAAAAGGAATTTGAATACCATATTTATGATTAAAAGACAAATATGTCAAGAGGCTCTTTCAAGATATGCTCCAGATATACAGATATGCTTTGGGAAAAAACCTACTAGTGCATACATAAAAAGTAATAAAACGAGGTTAACAAAACAAAATAATAAAATTAGATATGTTAAAAATGCTATTTTTTTGTGTCACGGAAGCCAGCAAACTGACCATTTCTCATATAGTTAATACTATGCTTGGATCTTTAGAAAAGAATAGGTTAAAATGTAGTATTTCCTTGAGGGTTAGCAATCCAGCACACAAACAGAATGAATTACAGGGACAGTAGCTGCTCACTGTAATGGTGTACAGTGCTAGATTACTCACCAGATACAATACTATGCTGAAAGGATTCTTCTGTAACTCTCCAAGTTATATATATATTTACATTTTTTCCTTTGCTGTTGTAGCTAAAATGAACCCTTAAAGTGGTCATATACTTTAGAAAATAATTCAGCAAACCGTGTTTTCCAATTGGCCAATAGTGTTGTGGAGTCAGCCACTGCACGGTTTTGCAGATTAAAGCAGCAGATGGTGTATATAGATAGGTACATGGTTATGTGCGTTGGCAGGGATTAATCCCCAAGGTCTTGCAGCATCTCAAAAATTTGAGACGGGTCAGATCTTTACATATGTTCTGGGTGGCTTTGTAGGCAGGAGATAAATTCTTCAACGGGTATTCCTTCATAACAAATGCGATACACAGCAGTGAAAAGCGGAAACCTTCAAGATAAAGAAATAAGGTAAAATAGCCTCTTATAATGTAATGTTCTAATGCAGAATTTCCCAGTTTGCAGGCCATTTCATGTCTCAAGTAGAGGGGGGAGGACATTTCATGACTGATTATGTCAGTGATGAATTTCTGTCTACGCCGATTATGTCTAGGGTGGCAGAATGAAGGGGGCGACAAGAGAGCCAACTCTACCATTGTTGGTGGTAAAGCCTTTCGCTCACAGTCTTGAGCTGGCAACACAGACATCTGAGCTGCTCCTTCTAGATCACCAGGGATACAATCTGACGCTGTGGACAGGAATGTAGGGGTAATCTGATGTAGCGGAAAGGTTAAGTGAGCAAGGTGTGCGCATGACTTTAGTCAGGCCCAGAGCAGCACAGTAAGGGACATATGCTGTACTACACAACTGAATCATCCAAGCAGAGATTTGGATTTCCCAATGACAGGCTGACAAAGTGTGGGGGTAAAGGAATCACTAGAAACGCCCACCTGGTTTACAGCGGGTATCCAACGGTTAGTATAACTAGTACATATAAAAAGGGAAAGGGATGGCATCTCTCCAAATAAATTGGGAACCCGTGTTCGAATGGTATTGGAATAGATAGTATTCTGTAAGACTTTTCTCTACCTGCAGGGCTATATTCTCTACACTACAATCTGTGATGAATGGAAAACTGAAAATTCACCAACTTGCCTATCTTTCCCATCCCTGCTACAAATGACTGATTTTTGCAGTATGGATGCCAATTCTTTGCTTAGTAAATGGCTCTGGTCCTGTTATTTCAGCAGGTGATTCTGGTTTAATGCGAGGGACGAGAAGGGTCTAACACTTACTTATTGACCATGGATTTCTGTTGCAGGATGCGGTAAACTTCTGCAGAGGTCTGAGGTCCTTGGAGTTTCTGCCCATTGAGCATTTCTTGTTCCAGTTCTTCAATGCTCTACAACATCAAATAAGTACAGGGTTAATAGGACCATGCATACTCTCTGGTAGAATACAAACTATAGCGGGGGAAAAGCAGTACCAAAATATAACATTTTAGTCAGAAGGTCATAATTTGCCCTTGCCTGTTGTATCAGTAAATTAAATATTTGATTTTAAGTTATAAGGGACAGATCGCTATCATTTCCGAATATTCCTAAAAAAGGTCTTCCTGCAATTATTGTTGCTCCCCTTTTAATTGTAAAAAAGTCAAGCAGACTTGTTTACTTACAAAAATACAGGTGGATCCAGTTATAATGCCATCCTGCTTATAGTGCATTGCCCAGACAACTACTGACCTACCTTCTGCTTCCAGTGTAAAGTGGAAGAAATTTTTGTAGTGTCTGAATGGTGATGATGCTCTAGATCACTGAGACTTGTGATATAAAGGCATTTAGCTTTGTATATACATACATTGCTTTGCCTGCAATCATTTCACAACACAAAGGATTTTTAAGCACACAAAATGTAATCAATTTTAATTACATATTCATAATACCATCTAACCCACAAAGAAGCAATACACACTGTGCTTAAAATGTAAGCCCACTAGGGCTTTCCTATCTGAAAGATTACTGGTACAGTAACAAAAATATGCATGTTTTACAGTCTATATAGCGAGTTTCCTTTGTGTTTTATAAACCGATGTGCACATATGGCTAATAATTGAACTATAGGCAATTGAGTGCTGTTTAAACCTACTTTTATTTAGGACTCTATAATGTTCAGAGCTAAATGGTGCTTATATTTTCAACTATATACTTGTGGCAATATCACAGTGTGCTTTTATATACAGAATACCAGCTCAAATATTGCGAGTTAATTTTTCACATAGAATCACAAGTAAAAAGTTAGTCGTCCCTAGTGCAAGGAGAAACTGGCGTGTATTTTTGACAGTACATGCCAGTTTATTCTATGATCGACAGCGGCCATACTGCCCTTAACTAGGTCCACTCTGATCATCCCATACAAAAACGAGCATCTCTCTTCATGCTAGCAGACAGATCAGAAGAGTGGGGCAAGCCCTACTCTGATTGGCTGTGCACGCACAGTGACACGGTGTGTGAAAAAACTATGCCACACACACATAATGGCAGACCTGCTAAAATGGGGGGAGCAAGACACAAGACATTTAAAAAAAAAAAAATGTTTTTAAATACTACATCCCCTTAATTTCTGCATGTATGCAGCATACTTTACCAGGCTACTGTAACTATAGACAACTGTGGTCTCAAACAGACAGTAATGGGAACTAAAAAACGTGTATATATGTGTTAGGCAGTCTGTGGATAATTGCTACCAAGTTTACTGACCTTCATGTACGAAGCTCATAAATTCTGCATTAATAATCAGCTAAGTTTGGGGCCTAGAGGTTTGAGACGAGAGGATTAATATTGTGTTAGACCGGGAGAAGACCCATATCTAGAAAAGTATACACCGAGAAATGTAGTGATTTAAAATCAATATGACCAAATAGAAAGAACTGGCAGCCAGCAACAGGACCACGCTAATTTCCTGTACAAAAAGTGGAGTTGTTAATCTTGTGTTTGATCCAGGCCTCATGCACGTACCTTCCCAGTTTTCACAAAGGCTTCAGCCACTTTCCGATTCCGTCCTCCATAACAAGTAGTGATAAGATCAGCCACTCCACAGCTTTCCAAGAATGTAGCAGTGGAAACTTGGCCCTTGCAGAAGATCTTGGCAAAGGCGATCATCTCCATAAGACCCAATCGGATAACTGCGGCCTTGGTGTTGTCTCCACAGTTCAGGCCATCACAAAACCCAGCGCCAACGGCAACTATGTTCTATATAAAACAGAAAAGATTGAAGATACATCACTTACTGTGACATGAGCTTTTCCTGAAGACTTGTAGGTTTGTTACCTTTAGGTCTCCAATTCCACCTATTAAAAGAATACACATACAGTGCACATTGAATGCTGTGCACTATTGCTGTAGGAGGCTAGGGCAAACATAGTACTCTTTTATTTACGCAACACTTAAGAAATTTGCTCATCATAGGGCTGCATGGAAATGGTTTCTGCCCTACAGCTTTATAGTATACATTGGATTTGTTTACGGGTCACCAAAATAAGAAATATTGGTTATGCAGCCTATCAATCCCCATCAAAATGAGGCTTCGCGGATTTGAATATCTCTCGCATTTTTAAATATACATCCTGCAGGGCAGCAATGTAATTCACACAATGCTTTAAAAAACATTTTCCGTTAACTCCCCATGTAAAATGGGAAATATGATTTAGACAGTTTTTCAAATGGTTTTCAAATTACTTCTCTGCTGTAATAAAGGATGTCAAGCTTGTTTGTGTGAATCACAAATCCAACTAGTTGTTGGACCAACTGTAGCACCATTTACAGTGCAACAATAAATAAAATAATGTTATAGACATAAAAAAGATAATATGAAGCTGAATATACTACACAGCTAAAAATTGCTCCCACTGCAATGATATGCACTGCACCCAGCCATGCACTGCAAGATGGTAGATCTCTTCAAACCAGCCCCTCCACGCGAGCAGCAGTAGAGGCAGCATTAGGGTGTGTAATCTCCAGCCAGCACCGACCCCCTCCTCCCTCTGTGATGCCATGGAGGCTGGCTCTCCCAAACCCTGCCTGCCAGCTGGAGGGTGGTTCACTGCTTCAAGGCAGTGCACTTTTGGTGGAGATAAGGATGGGGAGTTGCCCCTGCCCCTGGTTGCAAAGGGTTTATACAGCAAGATCACACAAAATAAAATAGTGACTTTGTTTGTAGAGTAGCTTTCAGTTCCATATCACTTTCAGGATGTAGTTTCAATGAAAACACCTTATTTTGTAGTTTTACATTAAAGAAAGAAAAAAAAAAACAATTCAGAAACAGAAACATTTATATTTACAATGTATTTTTTATATATATTTGTGGGGTTTTGCGCGCAGCTGAGATTCCAGTTTCCCATAATGCATTGCTCCTAGTCTATGTCTAGTCATTCTTGATACCTTATGGTCTCAGAAAAGCCAATATTTCCAGCTGATAAACTGGTTTACAACATAGAAGCTGCAGATAAAGAACAGGTAAATTGTGTTAACAAATTACAATGCAAATTCAAAAGGACAGTTTGCATTTCACAGTCTATATTTTCACTTACTAAGGCTAACCTGAGCAGAATACTTTCATATGATTTCTTGAGAATAGTTATCATGTCTGCTTTGAGGTAATGTAGGGTTTGCTGGAAGGTTTATCATAAATATTTTAACAAGCTAAGACAGTTAATAAGGACGAGCTTCGGCAGACAATCTTTAGTAAATCTACAACAAAAAGCATGTTAGGTTTAATGAAGGGCCCAGTAATATTTATTATGTTGCGTTGGAGGCATGTTTTTTTTTTTTTTTGGTTTTGCTTTAATAAACTCCTTTTTTTATGGATGGAATTGGTTGCTTACAATCAAAATCCAAAACACTTAAAAAAAAAAAAAAAAAAAAAGAAAAGAAAATCACCTCAATTATTTGTACTTTGCTTAATCTGTCTTAATCCTCACACTATAGAATTCAATAAACATTTCAGTCACCGAGAAGCATTTTCGGTTACATCTGAAATGATTGAATTAAACACTTCAAACATTTTAAAGCAATCAAAATCCTACAAATTCTCTAAATAAAACACCAAGATTAGTATCGGGAATCATATTTTTCTTTCTGCCAGTGATGCATACGGTTTTCGAATGTCAAAGACAGCAGAAGTAAAGAGTACCCCTGAAGCAAATACACATTGTCATTTTATATTCTGTGAAGTTTTTTCCCCCCATGATAATAAACTTTTTTTTTTTAAATAAAAAGCAGCAAGCAAGCAAAGCCAGGATAGCTGATCTCCAGTTTTCATGTACTCAGACATAGGCTGCATTTAAATGAGGCAAAAGCAATTTGGGTCTCAGCGTAAAGCTACAATTCACAATAAATGCCCTTTTAAGTAATGAGTGTCCATAGCACAAGCGGAAATCACAATGGAGGCACAAGGAAAATAAATAAAAATCAGTAGCAACTTTTGTAATGGGCAATTTAATAATTTTTTTTAAAGATAATGCAGGTTTAATAATTTAAAAGTAATGCAGGCTCTTAAAATTACACACAATTGAGGTGTACTTTACACTTTAAAAGGCTAAATGGTACAGGTGGAGTAAGACAAGTGAATTGTAGTATAATTGGACACTAATACTGGGCATGAAGATGTGCAGATACTTGTTTATTCAGCGGTATGCTCTAAAAGCATGTTTACAGGAGAGAGAGATTTCTCATCCTATTCTTAGAATTATTATAAAGATACAGCTCAAAGCATGATGAAGTAAGAGGGTATATCAAGTCCTGCCACATAGTTCAGAGTGGGCATTAAAAGCCGTTTCAATTCATGTAAATTATTAGATTAAAGAGTATTTTGGACTTTCCAACACAGACACAGATGTGCTTAATTAAAAATGCATTTCTAATTCAATATTTGTACTATACGCTTCCTAAAGAGAGTGACAGCAAATGTTTTTGGCCTTGATGGCCAAATAATCTGCAGAAAACATATTACGCATTTCAAAGTGCCACTGTGAATTAGACATAGATAGCATAGCTGCCAACAGTCCTGGACTTGCTTGCACAGTCCCGGTTTATGCAAGTTTATTTTATGAAATATTTGACTAAACTGGTCACTAAAGTGTGACTGGGCGCTGTCATTTTGTGAAATATAGTGTTTTTGGGTGCAACCCCCGGAGTCTTTACAGCACTTGTATCTCATGTTAGGACTGGGGGCACAGAATGCAGTCTATAAGTCAGAATTCTGATCATAGACCTATGATCCCGTCTGATCAGGTCAGTCTCCTCTCTTTGTGTTGGAAGGCAGTTAAAGTTGTACACAGCCACCTAGTCCTGCCCACTAGTGATGCACAGGAGCCAATAAGAGAGCAAGGGTGTATTTTAGGACATCATCATGCAGGCTTTGGCCACAGTTGTAAAGTGAGACATGCTGGATGATAATGGAGAATATTCCATCGTGGGTAAAATTCTCAAAATGGAAGCTGGAGATACACACCTCATTTTATTTTTACTTTCATATGCAATTAATTCAAAAATAGAAGGAAATAAACAGTCGCATATGTGTTATATATGTGTTTGTTTAAAATGCATAGGTAATCTAGTTAGATCTTATGTAAGTTGGTGTCCCTTTAAGAGCCAAACAAACCAATTTAGAAGCCAGCCTAGTTACTCGCACAACTGCTTAATGGTGGCCATTATCCTAGCAGAATTTCAAGTTTACTGTAATTAACATGTAACAATTATATAGTTACGCGCCAACTGCAGTGTACCTGCCTTTCTGTGACCATTAAAAGCTAAATCCGACAATAACAAATATGCTGCAGTCACTAATTGAGTAAACAAGGCCCAGCATCAGCTCAGCTGTGTAAACACTGCACACATTAGCAATCTGTGCACACACAAAACATCTGAAAACTGTAGCCATTATCAATGTAAAATATTCTACTGAAGACAAACTGGTCTGCTTTTCTCTATGAAAAGAAAATGCTTCCTATGTATGTATACAGGATCATCAGCTAACATTTCCCATCAAGTATAATTTCAGCATGTTTACAAGTAATATCAAAACAAAATTATTCTATGCAAGGAGCACAACCGACAACACATAGAAACATAGAATGTGTCGGCAGATAAGAACCATTCGGTCCATCTAGTCTGCCCAATTTTTTTTTAGTACTTTTATTAGTCCCCCGTTCCCGGTCTTATAGCTAGGATAGCCTTGTGTCTATCCCACGCATGCTTAAACTCCTTGACTGTGTTTACCTCTACCACTTCTGCTGGCAGGCTATTCCATACATCCACTACCCTCTCAGTAAAGTAATACTTCCTGATATTACTTTTAAATCGTTGCCCCTCTAATTTAAGACTATGTCCTCTAGTTGTGGTAGTTTTTCTTCTTTTAAATATACTCTCTTCCTTTACTGTGTTGATTCCCTTTATGTATTTAAATGTTTCTATCATAATATATATATGTATATATCATATATATACATACAATGTACTTTGGAATATTGATGTCTACTATACACATAGCATTTAACAGTCACCCTTCACAACATGCTTTTGAAAGGATTTAAAGGAGGTCTATAATACAGACCATGAAGCAACATCTTTGGTGAAAAGTGAGCTCCTTTTAATATTGATATCCACTTTGTTCTTGTCCTAAGCCTTGGAAGCATGTTGCCATAAACCAACTTCAAGCTAATGAGTTTCATAAGGAGCAAAATGTCTGTACATTGTGAACAGTGGTTGTAAGCTTCAAGGGGTCCATGTAGGATGGATAGGGAGGCAGAAGGCAGCCATTACAGACCTTCTTAGCATACCCTTTCCCAGAATCCTGTGCAGCACTTTTGATTGTGGGAATTTGTGTGGTAAAAAATGGTTTGCTGATTTGTCTTGGATATGTTCAGTGATACTCCGACTACACTTTTTTCCTCATATGTGCACAGCGTAGTAGCAAAAAATGTATTATTAAAAAAATATTGTAGTTTAAAAGCAGCACGATACACCTAGTGAAAATGAACAACTATAATTGCATAAAAGGGGTCCTGCCATTTCAATAAATAAATAAAATGCACATGACTTCACTTAAAAAGCAATACGTTATTCATAAAAGTTAAGTTTGCTTCCTGGTCTACACATTGTGTTATGCATAAAAGTATGTACTACCACAGTACAGAGTAGTGGGCCATTAATTTAGTTTGTATGCTTAATGGACTTTACCTTCAAAGCACCACAAAGTTCCACTGTATCTGCGTCATCTACCACCGTAATGCGGAAACTTGGAGTCTGGAGTAGTTCTTTGAATAGGAGGCCATTCTGCAGGACTCTGCTACCTGAAGAGAAAAAGAAAAACCACACCAATATTATATTTAATAATGTAATATTATAGAATGAGACAGCGCTATAGGTACAACTCAATAAACTCAAAAGACAGAGTAAGTATACAAATATATAGATTTATTTATAAAGATTATATGTATAAATGATAAAAGAAAAAGAGGATAAATGTAGTCGAAGGCCACTAGATATACATAAATAAGTGGTCACATGGACAACATACATGCAAAATAAAGATAACAGCCATACATGAAAGAGGGTAAAATGACAGACATAAAATAAACATATACAGCTGTATAGGCATATAGCAAATATACAATATATATAAAAAGTCTATACAAAATAATTCCCTTACCCACTGGGTTTGCTCACCTGGCCAGGTATATTGAACAATAGGGATTGTTTTGCACTAAGAAACAGCTACACCCCACAGGACACGTTTCGAAAATATTCTTCAGCTGGTGGGCGGTAGTGCACTACCGCCCACCAGCTGAAGAAGATTTTCGAAATCTTGCTATTCTTTTCTATATTTAATAATGTATCAGAGAAAAAAAAAAAAGAAACCCATCTCTTTCCAGTACCCAACCATCTTGCTGTGAATGTAAAAGTGACCTTTATATTTGGGTCACTAAACTGCATACTTTCTTTGGTCAAACTATTTGAATTTTGTGTTAGGATATAGATGCTTAGTTCCTCATTTATTAAAATATAGACATTCAATTAACAGTCTGTTATAAAAACCCCAAAAACCAGAAATGTAATTTAATATACACATACAGATTACAGGCTTGGTTACCATAACAAAAAAAAATACTTTGCGTTTTATTTATGCTTTTGCCAGAATCTATTGCAGTTATAATAATCATATAATGTGCAACTTGTGTATCAAAATCAAGTTGTTTTTGACCATATGAGAAATTTCAGTCATATGTACAAATGTACATTATATATTCACTTGCTACAGGTCTCGGGAGAGCGGGAAAATTAAGATGCTCACAGGACGTGCAGTAGGAAGAGCTACAAAACTGTACTTTGAGCTGCAGGAGCTTTTAATGACCATCATAATATACATATTAATGAAGCCAGTACATTTTATGGGTGCCACGTTATTACCTGATCTTCAAAGCATGAAATTGGATAGCTGGAACATTATGTCTTCTGTTTGTCGCATCTCAAGACGTAGGGATGAGATATAATGAAATTATGTGCGACAAAAATAGTGCCTATGCCTCATGGTTTATAATGTATTCATTGATTGGATATAAATGGCTTTTTACTCTGTCTGCTGGATAATATATTTTAATGATTTTTTGGATAAATTTAAGTTTTCCTTTTTTTATTATTACAAAATAGAAATAATGGTGCATTGTGTTCCTCTGAGAAAATGTTCAATGGATTGCATTTACTCAGCTTTAAGGGGTGACATAAGTGCAAGTTTGTTTCGATTCCAAAATATACCACTGTTCAAAAATGGCTGCAAAAGCAGTTTATGACAAAAAAAAAAAGTACATACAGAATACATTAAAATCAGCTTTAACCATCCACACTCTTCACAGAGGGACAAGAATATCCCTACCAAAAAACGAACACCATGGAGGGACACAGAGCTCCATACTAGAAACCACTGTGGAAGTCTCTCGCTTCACTAGGGGGAGCTAGGGAGGCTTGTTCTGAGCTGGTTCACCCCAACATGTTTGCCAGCTTGTGTGAGGATGCTGGGGGGATTAGCTCAGAAGAGGCATTTCTGGGGCAGGCGGACTCTCCTAGCAGCCAGGTGAGTAGCCTCTCCAGCGCAGTTGGGAGCCAGGACACTAGGAAGGCTAGACAGGTTGTGGTGGTAGGGGATTCTATTATTAGGAAGGTAGATAGGGTAATCTGTCGCCAGGACCCCGAATGCCGAACTGTATGTTGTCTCCCGGGTGCTCGGGTTCGGCATGTTGCGGAACGGGTAGGCAGATTATTGGGAGGGGCTGGGCATGATCCAGCGGTCATAGTACACATTGGTACTAAGGACAAAGTTAATGGTAGTTGGGGGGTCCTTAAAAATGATTTTAGGGAACTAGGAAAGAAGCTAAAGGAAAGGACCTCCAAGGTAATATTCTCGGAAATATTACCAGTACCACGCGCTACGTCAGGGAGACAGCGGGAGCTTAGGGAGATTAATGCGTGGTTGCGAAGGTGGTGCAAGCAAGAGGGATTTGGGTTCTTGGAGCACTGGGCAGACTTTGCAGTCGGCTACAGACTCTTTGGACGGGATGGGCTGCACCTCAATGATGAGGGGGCTGCAGTATTAGGGGTGAGGATGGCTATAGGATTAGATGAGCTTTTAAACTAAGCTCTGGGGGGGAGGGTCAAGATCAAAAAGAAGCAATGGTAGCTAGGGTAGATTGGAAGGTGGGTCTAGCTATGGGAGAGGAGGAAAGCAGTGGTGGGGTTAACATAGACCAAAGGGAGGTCCATATAATTAAACCTGCACACATTAAGTGTTTGTCAACTAAACAGAAAATGGGTAGTAATCTCAAATGTCTTTTAGCAAATGCAAGAAGCTTGACAAACAAAATGGGTGAGCTGGAGATACTGGTAAGTGCTGAACAGTATGATTTAATCGGAATCACAGAAACGTGGTGGGATGAGACCCACGACTGGTCAGTTAATTTACAAGGTTACTCACTTTTTAGAAAGGACAGAGTAAATAGAAAAGGGGGAGGGATTTGTCTGTATGTAAATCCTAAATTAAATCCCAGTATTAAAGAAGGTGTACATGATGTAACTGGAACTGATGTGGAGACACTGTGGGTGGAGATTAGCTTAGATGCTAAAAAGAATCGCACATTACTTGTAGGTGTATGCTACAAGCCACCAAATATTAGCATTGATGGAGAAGATCAGCTTTTATTACAAATTGAAAAGGCTGCAAATATGAATGAAGTTCTAATCATGGGAGATTTTAATTACCCAGATATAGATTGGAAGTGTGGCACAACTAGTTCAGCTAGGGGCAGCAAGTTTCTGGACCTGCTTAATAACAAATTTATGGCACAATTAGTAGACACCCCAACTAGAATGGATGCCTGTCTGGATTTGGTAATAACAAACAATGAGGAGCTTATCTCAAACATCCAAATAAGAGAACACTTGGGGAATAGTGACCATAATATGGTCTCATTTGAGATTAATGCAAAAAAGCAAATTGGTAAATACGCCACCAAAACACTTAATTTTAGAAGGGCTAACTTTGATGGACTAAGGGCATCGATTGAACATTTAGACTGGGAACGATTGTTTTCTGGACTAAACACAGAAGACAAGTGGAATGCCTTTAAGCACACATTACAAAAGTACACATCCCAATATATACCTTTGGGAAACAAATGCAAAAGACACAAATCGAAACCAATGTGGCTTACAGGTAACGTGAAACAGGAAGTACAAAACAAGAAAATGGCATTCAAACATTATAAAAACACTGGATCAGCATTATCATTTATAGAGTACAAAGAGGCCAACAAAGCCTGCAAAAAGGCAATTAAAATGGCTAAATTGGAAAATGAGAAAAGGGTTGCCAAGGAGAGTAAAACTAACCCCAAAATGTTTTATAAATATATAAATGGAAAAAAGCTAAAGAGGGAAAATGTTGGGCCCTTGTTATCCCAAATGGGAAATTTGGTAAGTGAGGACAGAGAGAAAGCAGACATTTTAAATACTTTTTTTTCTTCTGTTTATACTAAGGAAGAGCAGATGGACGAGCCCCTGCTACAGGAAGTTATGGGACATTCGCTGCAAACATGGGATTGGCTGACACAGGAAAAAGTGCTTAAGCAATTACACTCTGTTAAGATAGACAAGGCCCCAGGACCAGATGGTATACACCCAAGGGTACTTAGAGAGTTAAGCATAATTCTGGCCAGGCCACTATTCATGATCTTTAGGGATTCATTCAGTTCAGGTACAGTGCCAACAGACTGGCGAAAGGCGGATGTCATTCCAATATTTAAAAAGGGATCAAAATCTCTGCCAGGTAATTATAGGCCAGTGAGCTTGACATCTGTAGTGGGGAAACTATTTGAAGGATTGCTAAAGGTATACACTCAAGAATACATCTTGAACCAGAATATAATTAGTAAAAGTCAACATGGTTTTGTGAAAGACAGGTCTTGTCAAACAAACTTAATAACATTCTATGAAGAAGTCAGTAAAAATATAGATCTAGGTGTGGCAGTTGATGTGATCTATTTGGATTTTGCGAAAAGCATTTGATACAGTTCCACACAAAAGGTTACTCTACAAATTGAGAGAAATAGGTTTGGGGGCAAATGTGTGTATGTGGATTGAAAATTGGCTAAAAGATAGAACACAAAGGGTTGTTGTAAATGGAAAATTCTCAAATTGGACAAGGGTATTAAGCGGAGTACCTCAGGGGTCTGTTTTGGGCCCTCTTCTTTTTAATTTGTTTATTAATGATCTGCCACATTGTGCTGAGAGCCATGTCTCCGTGTTTGCGGACGACACTAAATTAGGTAAGGCAATAAAGACTAATCTTGATGTTTTTTCTTTACAGGAAGATTTGGACAGAGTGGGGGACTGGGCAGTAAAGTGGCAAATGAGGTTCAATATAGACAAATGTAAAGTTATGCATTATGGGAAAAATAATAACAAAGCAACATATACGTTAAATGGTTTTTCCCTGGGAAAAACTACTAATGAAAAGGATTTAGGAATAATTATAGACGACAAACTTGGCAACAGTGCCCAATGCCAGTCAGCAACTGCAAGGGCCAATAAGATATTGGCATGTATAAAACGAGGTATAGATTCACGGGAGGAGGATATCATCTTGCCTCTTTACAAATCAATGGTAAGACCTCACCTTGAATATGCAGTACAGTTCTGGGCACCAGTCCTTAAAAAGGATATTAAGGAACTAGAAAAAGTGCAAAGGAGAGCTACAAAATTAATAAGGGGTTTGGAGGATCTTAGTTATGAAGAGAGACTTAAAAAATTGAATTTATATACGTTAGAAAAAAGGCGTCTCAGAGGGGATATGATAACATTATATAAATATTTGCAGGGCCAATATAAAGAGCTCTCCAGTGACCTGTTCATTAACAGAAAGGTACAAAGAACAAGAGGTCACCCCCTCAGACTGGAAGAGCAAAGATTTCATAGACAGCAAAGGAAGGGATTCTTTACGGTTAGGACAATAAAGTTATGGAACTCACTGCCAAGAGAGGTAGTGCTAGCAACCACAATAGATGCATTTAAAAATGGTTTGGATGTTTTGTTAGGAAAGCAGAACATACAGGGCTATTAATAATAGAATAAGCATTAATAAAAGAGCTTATTGATCCAAGGAGAAATCTGATTGCCTCTTGGAGTCAAGAAGGAATTTTTTCCCCCAGGAGGCAAAATTCGAAATAGCTTCCTTAGGGGTTTTTTGCCTTCTTTTGGATCAAAAGCTGTAATGATAGGTAGAAGGGTTGAACTTGATGGACTTGTGTCTTTTTTCAACCTAAATTACTATGTTACTATGTTACTATGTTACTAATTAATTGAAATGAACAACAGGAGCAATTGTATCTGAGGAGGACTCATTTTGGATGCTTTCTGAGTGCAGGGCACAGATAAGATTTGAATGGGCTTATTTTTTTACACAAGCTATATACTATGAGAACTATTGAGTAAGTAATGAGATGGTGGAAGAGGCAATAAGAATTTTTCCAAGTTTGCCATCAATGTCTTATTTTTGCAGTTCTCTAGTCAATGACAATTGTTCATCGTACAATTTTTTTTTTTTTTTTACAACATTCTATGTTGCGTTAAAAACATCTGCAATACCCAATTACATCTAACAACTACAGGTACATGGAGCCATTATGTGCTCTTTCACAAGCTTGAGCCATTAGCAATAGTCTCCTGCCTAGTACTAGCAATGAAAATGATGAGAGATATCCTTGGTTGACATGCATTGTACAAATGTGTAAGATATACAAAACAGAAAAATAGAAGATTGAATAAAAGATATCTATCTATATCTATCTATATATAGATCTATCTATCATAAATTTGTCAAATTCCTTACACAGCAACAATTTAAGTTTTAAAATTGAAAGGCATTTTGTCTTATTCAAAGGTCATTTAGGTATAAGGGATTGAGACTCTATAACCCCAATGGATAGAAGCAGAGGCGTCGCTAGGGGTGGGCTACTGGGGCTATAGCCCCGAGTCCCCCCTTCATAGCCCCGAATTGAGACTCTGGGGCTAAAGTATTCTTTAGCCCCGAGACTCCAGGGCTATAAATATAAAAAAAATTCCCAGAATCGGAGGATTAACCTCACGCGGGGGTGAGGGCCGATCGGGAGGAGAGGCTGCTATAGGGAGCTCGCTCCCTTGCCTCTCCTCCTGGCCATAGAGATCACAGCGCGACGGGTGCAAGCTCCGCCCCCGTCGCGCTGTGTCAGCTGCTTGCCGGATGTCAGGTGGACGGACATCCGGCAGAAGGTCCTGGATGACGGACCAAGTGTAAGGTAAGTAAAAAAAAAAAAAGTGTGACTGTGTATGGGTGTCTAGGTGTGTGTGGGTATTACTGGGTTCTGAGTGGCACAATATTCTTGGGCTATGACTGGCACAATATTACTGGGCTATGATTGGCACAATATTACTGGGCTCTGAATGGCACAATATTACTGGGCTATGATTGGCACAATATTACTGGGTTCTGAGTGGCACAATATTACTGGGCTATGATTGGCACAATATTACTGGGTTCTGAGTGGCACAATATTACTGGGCTATGATTGGCACAATATTACTGGTTTCTGAGTGGCACAATATTCTTGGGCTATGATTGGCACAATATTACTGGGTTCTGAGTGGCACAATATTACTGGGCTATGATTGGCACAATATTACTGGTTTCTGAGTGGCACAATATTCTTGGGCTATGATTGGCACAATATTACTGGGTTCTGAGTGGCACAATATTCTTGGGCTATGATTGGCACAATATTACTGGGTTCTGAGTGGCACAATATTCCTGGGCTATGATTGCCACAATATTACTGGGTTCTGAGTGGCACAATATTACTGGGCTCTGAATGGTACAATATTCCTGGGCTCTGAGTGGCACAATATTACTGGGTTCTGAGTGGCACAATATTCCTGGGCTATGATTGGCACAATATTCCTGGGCTCTGAGTGGCACAATATTCCTGGGCTCTGAGTGGCACAATATTCCTGGGCTCTGAGTGGCACAATATTCCTGGGCTCTGAGTGGCACAATATTCCGGGGCTCTGAGTGGCACAATATTACTGGGTTCTGAGTGGCACAATATTACTGGGTTCTGAGTGGCACAATATTACTGGGCATCTGATTGGCACAATATTCCTGGGCATCTGATTGGCACAATATTCCTGGGCATCTGATTGGCACAATATTCCTGGGCTCTGAGTGGCACAATATTACTGGGTTCTGAGTGGCACAATATTACTGGGTTCTGACTGGCACACTATTACTGGGCTCTGATTGGCAAAATATTACAGGCATCTGACTGGCACACTATTACTGGGCTCTGAATGACACAATATTCCTGGTATCTGACTGGCACAATATTACTGGGCTCTGAGTGGCACAATATTACTGGGCTCTGAGTGGCACAATATTACTGGTATCTTACTGGCACAATATTACTGGGCTCTGAATGGCACACTATTCCTGGTATCTGAAAGGCACAATATTACTGGTATCTGAAAGGCACAATATTACTGGTATCTGAAAGGCACAATATTACTGGTATCTGACTGGCACAATATTACTGGTATCTGAAAGGCACAATATTACTGGTATCTGAAAGGCACAATATTACTGGTATCTGACTGGCACAATATTACTGGGTTCTGAGTGGCACAATATTCCTGGTATCTATAATTGTACAATTTTCAAACACTGAAAAATTTGTGGGTGTTTTCTTACATTTTTATTATGGGGGTGGGGGGTGCAACACTCAGGGTCCGCCCCGGGTGCCAAATGCTCTAGGTACGCCCCTGTGTGTGACCGAGCTCATCTGGGCTCTAGCCCCAGATCATCCGAAGACCTAGCAACGCCCCTGGATAGAAGTGAGGATATTTAAACTGGAAACAAAAATATACCTTATGGGGTTAACAGAGAATGAGCGATTAGCTGCTTTGTTGTATATTTATTCAATTAATATATTTATGCAGTGATATTGGCTGTTTTTCCATAAATATTTTTTAGATTATAAGATCTTCTCAGATCTTATACAAACAATTTTTTATGGTCGATCCTAGGTCCCTTTCATGATAATGTGCAAAAACGATGGTCTGGAGACCCCAGACAGATGTAAGCAATTGCTGTATGAAACCCATGTGTGTCTGTTAACATACACTATGGGTTTAATCCCTTCGCGACAATTGACGTGCCTGGCACGTCCTGCGGTGAATCAAGAGGTTTTCAACAATCGTGAAAACCGTTTTAACGGTGCTGGTCTAACATCGAGGCAATACCCCGCACCCCTAGAGGCAGCAACCAGCATAGCAATGTAAAAAAAAAAAAAAAAAAGGATTTAGCTTAAAACTGGTTATATAGTTAGATAAGCCTATAGGGTTAAAATTAAATTAAAATAAATTAAGGGATAGCATAAGGGTTAGAGTTAGGGTTAAATTTAGGGTTCGGGTTGGGGTCAAAAGCTCAATATAGGGAAAAAAAAAAAAACACTATTTTTGTTTTTTGCCCCATAACTTGCAAAAAAAAAAATTCCGAAAAATATGGAAACATGCATATTTCTGAACTCGGGACAACATTTAGAAACTATTTAGATGGGGTATTTTTTAATGATTGTATTTGTGTAAATTATATTTTAGGTCAAAGTTAGAAAAAGTGGGGGTTTTTTAAATTTTTCATCATTTTATGATTTTTTTTGTAGTAAATTATAAGATATGATGAACATAATGGTACCTAATGAAAGCCCTTCTTAGGACTATAAAAACAACATATAATTTGTGTGGGTACAGTATGTGAAAAATAAGAAAATTACAGCTAAACACAAACACCCCAGAAATGTCAAAACAGCCATTGTCACCAAGGTATACGTTATATTTTGTATACTGGCACTGTTAGTTGTAAATTAATCCTGTTTTTAACAAATCTAGTTTTACAACTTATATTACTGTGTTGCCATTTCTGTTATCTAAAGAAAGATGCATGTTTCTCAATTTTTAAGCCAGCCAGGCAAAAATCCCTAGAACAGTATGCTCCTCCAAGTTTAGCTTTTAAAAGGAATAAGAGGCATATAGCGTGTTTTTTTTTAGTATGTAGACTGAGCTCAGAAAATAAAAAAACTAGTAATTTGGTCAACGCAAATGGGGCTATTTGTGAAAAATTAACTAAAAAGTGACCTGCAAAAATGGAGTTGTAAATGATTGCTCTAAATCCATATTAGAAGACAATTTACCAATTGTGGTCTCACAAAACTTCTCAGCAGCGACTTCATTGGCAATGTTTGCTCCCATCAACACACTGACATCAATGTCCATCTTCTCACGGATAATGTCAGAAATTAACTTCAGGCCTTCCGGTCCTTCGTCTATACCCTGAAATGAAAATATTCATCTCTTTACGAAAGCACATTCTTGCTTTGCAGGTGAAGCAGCATGCATAAGTACAGTTTTCAGCATAACTAGCTCATTAATGATGATATTATATGGTTTGTTTCCCAAACATGATGTTCCATACCGTCGCTGCATTTCTTGCCATGAAGATGGAGTCATGGCATGGAATGTCCTCAAGCGGTGTTGCTGTAATCAAAGTAATCACCAGTGAAGAGAGGGGGACTGCAGCATTTTTCAAGAGACTGTTATAAGGACTTTTAAGGAAATTTTAATGTAAGATCTTACTATTGATTTTATTGCTGTCTATTAAAGTTTTTTACACCTGTATTCCTACCTTCTCTCCCCATGTGATCGATCATTCTATCGGGAATTACTGGATACATCATACCTGGCACAGCTGGGCTCCTTCAATGCGCCGATATAATAATAAGCTCCCCTCCAGCCGCGCGGTCAACAAAGTGTTTTTTTTTTTTTACACAAACTTTATTGTTCCGCGCGGCTGGAGGGAAGCTCACAACGCTTCCCTCACAGCCACGCAGCTTCAGAGCACCGGGGGACAGAGCAGGAACGAGGTAAGTGCTGGGGTCTGGGGAAGGGGGGGGGGGAGGAGGGTGGCATAACGAGCATACTAAGGGGCAATATCCTGGCATATTGGGGGCAATATCCTGGCATATTAAATGGCATATTGGGGGCAATATCCTGGGATATTAAAATGGCATATTGGGGGCAATATCCTGGCATATTAAAATGGCATATTGGGGGCAATATCCTGGCATATTAAAATGGCATATTGGGGGCAATATCCTGGCATATTAAAATGGCATATTGGGGGCAATATCCTGGCATATTAAAATGGCATATTGGGGGCAATATCCTGGCATATTAAAATGGCATATTGGGGGCAATATCCTGGCATATTAAATGGCATATTGCGGGCAATATCCTGGCATATTGCGGGCAATATCCTGGCATATTAAAATGGCATATTGGGGGCAATATCCTGGCATATTAAAATGGCATATTGGGGGCAATATCCTGGCATATTAAAATGGCATATTGGGGGCAATATCCTGGCATATTAAAATGGCATATTGGGGGCAATATCCTGGCATATTAAATGGCATATTGGGGGCAATATCCTGGCATATTGGGTTCAAAGTTCTTTATTTGAAATGTAAGTTTTTTTTCCTGAAATTTCCTTCTTAAAATGAGGTGCGTGTTATACGCTGGCGCGTGTTATACGCCGATAAATACGGTATATATTTTTTGCACTTTTTTGACACATTTAAAGTCTGTTTTATTTTTCCCTTTGCATATTACTGGAGACAATTCGTCTTTTTAAAAAGGGTAATGTTTTAGTGTATAGAGTGGTTTTTAGCACACAGGTTCACTTTATCTTGTTTTGTTTGCACATTTTTCTAGTAGTGAAACACTAGCTGTGTTCAGGTGCTGCTCACGTTTGTCACTTTAAGGCGCAGTATATGGTCATTTTTTGTCTGTCTACAGGTGTTGCTGTAATGCCTCGATGTCAAGGCAATAAATCAACACGTGATCACTCCACAGAAGTGACCTTCGTAAGTGATAAGTTAGCACTTCAGCTCTGTTGCTATACTGCCTCTTACGGCAACATTTAAAAAAAAAAACATTAGTTAAAAGGGACTGTATCATGTAAAAATCCTGACAGGTTAGTAATGGGGTGCAAGTTAGTTTTAGGGCTCATTTAGGGCTAGTATTAGGGTTATGTGGTTAGTTTGAGACTTGGGGTTAGGGGGTATTTTTAGGGTGATAGAGAGGGTTATTTAATTTGAGGGGTTAATATTTGGCACTGACAGTTCAGCACTAAAGCAGCCGAGCTGAACTGTCAGCGCTCTAACTGGCGTGGTGAAATGTCTGCGAGAAAGTTTCCTTAACCCGACTAGATGGTTCTTATCTGTTGACACCTTCTTTGCTTCCTGAAATTGTTTTTATTAATCCATTCAGTGGCATTTCACCTGTTTTGGATCATCTAATCATTTCCATCAACTGCGAATTAAGGATTAAGTACTGACATTGGGAGCACATTGGTAGATGAAGCAGATTATTACCTAATGCATGTGCTGACCTTTAAAAACTAGCACTAGCGTGTAGAAAAATAACCAAACCTATTGGATATTTGAAATAAGACACAACTAGTGATTGTACTATGTTTATCCAAGTCCAGCCAACACAAATCTTTTTTTCTTCAGAAACCCAATATAATATACATGTATACCCTAGTATATATTGTCCCGTCACTTGTCAGAGAACATCCCTAGCAATGTGCAAAGCCATGTATTGAAAAGTTATTCAGATATTATGGAGACAGAAATTTGGGGAATATTTAAGTGAAGTTTATCAGACCATTCATAGAGCACCCCCTATCTGGATATTTACAGGTCTGTGCATTGTGGATAAGCGCATTGCAAGTTCCCATGAAGCGCTATTTTAAAAAAACAAACACTTTTTTCCATAGTTTTAAAAATTGCACGTTAGACAGCAATCCCTCTCAATCACACAGATATCTGACAGATAGATATTATCTTAACTCCTCCTACTGCCTGCATCCAAGTATACAGCTGTATGATCAGCCATTTTTTTGAGGGAAGGCTAACTGTTACATATTACACATAATCCATATATGTTCAAAGAGAAATCAGTTAATTAATCAAGGTATTTCCTTTGATATCCCCTCCTTGATTCTTTAATTGCTTCCCTCTGGGCACACATGCATTCTAAATTCTGCAGGTAAAACATATGTGCCCTAGCTTTACATCTGGTGGAAAAACCCTGCAAACACATGCTTTGTACATGAGCAACGTTTTATATGCACATATTGCAAGCATAGTTATCATTTAGGATACTTTGATTTTTGAAACACTTTCTATTTGGCCGAAGTTGGAGAGGGAAAAAAAAATCCACATTTAAAGAGCTAATTGGGATGATCAGTAGAAGAATCAGAAAGTTGATATTTGCTAGTAAACAGATTTAGAATACATATAAAGCACATTTTAATAAGTAGACATGTTCTAGCTATTTAACTAAAATATGCAATAAAAAAAAAGGAAATCTGCAGTAGGAGAAAATTACATAATAATAAAAACAAATTATTCCATCTTATTATACTATTCCATTTTATTTTGCAAGTGGGACATATTGGCCATTCTTCTGCATTGTCTTAAAATATATGTATGCAAAATTTCTTTAAAAAAAAAAAAAAAATAATGAAGATCTTATCCATCATAGTGAATTAAGCTTAGCCAGTGTGAAATGGAAGATTATCCGCACCTTGATCAGAGTGATCCCACGAGCTTCCTTGTGCACCTTCCCAGTTATCTCCTGGCAGATCTTATTTATGAACTGGTGTGGAATGACAAAAACTAAAAGGTCGGCATCTTTCACTGCGTCACTGAGGTTTGGGACAGCAACCTGATCAATGAAAGATAAAAGACAGGATTGTTAAAATGTGTTTCATATATTGAACATGCTAAGGGTCAGGAACTATTGCAATGCTGCATTTACATGTATTTTCCAAGAGCTTCTTAACAAAAGGGGCAGTATGTCCACAAAATGCATAGAATTATAAAGCATCCCAAAAACTGATTTAAAATATGATGCCTGTGAATAGCCAATAGATATTGCAAACTGACATATTCCCATTCTGACAAACTATTGGAAAGTTAGAACAATCACCCCCCCCCCCCCCCAAAAAAAAAGTAAATTCTCCTATTACCTTTAATTATTGTTAAATAGCTTATTTTGCAGCAAACAAATTATTTGTTTATATTTCACTAAATTATAATTCATTACAGTACCATTTTCAGACTTTAAGCCAGAATAATTCTTTAGTTCCAAATGTTTGCAAAAATAGGCAGCCTGATTGAGTGGATAGTTCTATAGAATTTTCAATACTGGGCAAAAAAACCAAAAGGTAAGACCCCGCCTCCCCCCAAGGGTATTATTCAGCAGCATATCTGCTGAATAATACCCTTGAAATTTTACAGAATGTACAGAAGAGTACAACCTTTTATTCTTTCTTAATTACAGGAACCTTTCATCCTCCAAATAAAACACATATATAAAAAAAAAAATCCATGAAAGTAGCACTTTGTTGTGACTATCAGTATGCATTTTCCGTGACTCTTTTGTGCAATGAGAACACCCAATTATAAAATCCGTAGAAAGGTGAAAGATAGTAGCTTTCTTACTTATACATTTCCAGCTCACTTCTACAAAGGCAAAAAGAATAAGAATAGTGATTATTACGATTATTAAATAGTGGGGGCGGAGCTAGCTCAGCAGCAGAGATATCAGAGGAGCTCCCAATATAGAGAATGCAAGCTACACAGATTATATGTCTACGCTACTAAATAAAAAGATCCAAAAAAGTCTTCTGAACACATGGGGCAAAAATAAAAAATAAAAAAGACAAAGCACAGAAGCATGTCAACCAAGATATGGGACTGTTTCTTTCAAGGCCTACTAGTCCCAACAAACATACCTTGATATAGACTCAGGAGAGTCCCCAGCCGAATCTGACTTACCACCTGTTCATAAACAAAGACACCCACAGGTGAACTCGACTACTGATCAAGCCCCCGCAACCAACGGTGACTTAAAAGCTCTTCTCAGGGAAATAAAAGAGATACTGTCCTCTGAGCTGACTGGGGTCTGACATGACATCAGTTCGCCGCAGACTAAGGCAGATTTAGCAGAGACTGAAATTCCTCAACTAAAACAAGAATTAGCCACTGACAAAGATTTGATGGTGGGCATGGCGCAGAGAATATAGGACCTACATCAGCAAGTAACAACGGCCAGAGCACGCCAAACTAACGTTAGGATTAGAGGTGAAATTTATCTTGCACCTTGGTCCAAACATACTGCTCCTGACTAACGCTGTCCTAGATTGCTTTCAGGTGTGCAAAGCACTTAAATATCCCCAAAATGCCCCGCGGGATGTAATAAATGAAACCAAGCTCCTCATCGGACAAGATGTCACTTTTAAGAATCTCAGGGCAAAAGCCGCTCACACCATTTGATGGAGCAGAGCTTTGAAGACCTTGAACCTCTCACCCGGTTGTGAGAGAAAATCAATGGGCTCCCAAACTTCTCTTCAAAAGAATAGTGGTCCCTCTAAGAATAAATTCACAGATGGCATTGGATACGGGGATTGGGGGACATGGGCTGAGATGCATTTATAAAATTCTGCACAGGAACAACTTGTTCAAATATCCCCATCTTTAACAAAAATAAATCCTTTGCCAAATACAGCTTGTTCATCCATGAATTTCTAGGTCAACGCAACTGTTTTGAGTTTTCTACATTGTTCCTTTCCCGGGTTGTGAGTTAATTAAGTTTTGAGGTGACTATTAGACACCACATAAACTGCAAGTTGATGGGTCATTGTTCTACATCACCAGTGATGTCATAATCAACAGAGCATAGGCTAAACATCACATTTTATCCAGACTGAGAGTGCAGAGATGGTGCTATGAGCATACACACTGAATGCTGTTGAAACCGAAAGCACACAAAACAGAGGAGCGGAGACAGGACTCTAAATCCAGGGTGAAGCTGGTTAGTAAGGTTAGTATATGTATGCATATTCATATTGTACAGTGAAGCAAGACATATCTTCACCTCACATGAGACATTGGGTAACGTGTAAACCAGAATCCAGAGACTCACCACATTCTCTGGTAGCTTGTGCCCTGGGAGATATTTCACATTTTCATGGTCTGTGTTGATGATCTCTGTAAGTTTTCTCCCATTGATATTTTCCTCAAACACCCACATGTTGACTGTAGATGCAAATTTCTGCAGGTTTTTCACATTGTTGCCAATAATTTTGGCAATAGCAGAGCCCCTGTTTGCATGAAAGAAAATGAATTTCAGTAGGACATTTGGTTTGACTGCCTAAAGGGATTGGGTGGAGGAGACAACAGACACACAGCAAATATGGCATTATTGGATTAGATACAGCAAGAAGCAACCACATTTGTATTATTCTGGAAGTAGCTTAAAGAGAATATTAGACACATTTTCTCTACCCATTTCACTAAGAGATAAATGTAATATATGGACACTGTCTAGACCAGGAGTGTAACTCGGTGGGCCCTTGTTATTGGAGGACTACATCTCCCATGCTTAACGGCTACCCTATTAGCTGACAGTATGAAAGAAAATGTAGGCCACTCACTGATAGGACACAGCTTGCCACTGCTGGCTTAGATTTTACAAAACAGACTGAATGGTGTTTATTATCTTTAAAAGCTTGTGCCATCACTTTCTTGTATATCTTTATTAGCAAGACTGAGAGGATAGACCTAAAGTGCTTTAAGATTAATGGGTCTATTCGCAAACTCTTTTGAGGTTTACAGCACAATATGTGCTTGGCTACCTCTCTATTCGCAAAGCTCATGCACAGTTTGCCAGACCTGTGTACCCATTTCACCCCACGCGCAAACCTGGTCCTTTGTGAATAATGCTGAAAGCCTTGGATACATCCTGGTAACATAGAAAATGAAAGGAGAAAAAAATGGTACAAACAAAACATGGAAAAATAAATAATGAAAGCATGTAAATTGTCACCGTTTTGAGAAGTCTGCAACAATGTCGAAGATTGTTTCTAAGAGGTAAAACAATACAACGCTCGACATGGTCACATAATTACAGGTATGTCTCCGTGTCAACCTTTCTGACCACTGTAAACAGATATATAGATGTATATTGTATTTAGATGGTGTTTGAAGAAATAGATATTACAAGAATGCAACATGCTGGGAAACATAAGTGTACTCTAAAAACTATTACTGTAGCATGATTATAAGATAATATAAATGGATGCCACCTGAAACTGACACTTGATCTAGTTCATATGGTTAAAAAAAAATGTTTAAATGCAAAAAAAAAAAAAAAAAACTATAAACAACTGTTGATGGAGTTTAAAGAGAAAATATATATATTTTTCAGTTATATATTTGTGGCCCTGCTATGGTTAGGAGAGATATGTGGTGAGGTGTGTATAATGTATAAAAGCTGGACTGCTGTTGTTTAAAGTTAGTTGTTTGTTTCTATTCTCCCATTAACCCCTTGGGGACATGGGCTGTTTTTTAACCTTTCTGCATTGCATTTAGCTGTAATTATCTTCTCTCTAGAGATACCATTCTTTTCATCATATCATATAATTTAGTTTAGGCATGTCACTCACAGCCAACGTGCATACCGCGATCGGATATGCCATGACATGCCAGGGCCGTCAGAGGTTGTTAAGGTACAATTTACCATGATGGTGCTTGCATGTCAGTGGGTGAGAAGGGGTTAAAGTACCTACACTTGTATAATCTTTCAATTAAATATAGCTTTTTTTTTTTTTTTTATTTACTGGCAGTTGTCCTTTAGACACAGGTTCAGTTTAAAGAGTCACTCACACCAAAAATACAAAAAGGGTTTATTGCTTTAAATTGCATTGTTGATTTTAGATATGTCTTTTATGCGAGTTTAGTTTATAAAATATTTTATTTACAAGTGTGACTGGGCACCACTATTTTGTGAAACAGTGTTTTCGGTGCCACCCCCCAGGTGACATTACAGCACTAGTATCTCACTATAGGGCTGAGAACACATAATGCCGTTTATTAGTCAGAATTCTGACCATATACTTGCATTGAATGGGAGGGTAATGTAACTATTACATCACAAGGGGGCAGAGTTATAATCCTGTTTGATCAGGTCAATCTCCTCTCTTTGTGTTGGAAGTCAGTGATAGTACGTGTTGGAAGTTTTGATAGTACATGCAAATGTATCCTCTGACCAGCAGCTGCTATAATTCCTTAGGAAGCCTGGTCTGGTTAGTGACTGTCAATCTCTGCTAGTGCAAAGAGAGACCCTCGTTTTCAAAGGGGATCAAAGTAGATGGCCTTAACTAGAACCAGTCTGCTGTTCCTCTTTAAAGACAAAGGCCTCTCTCTGCACTACCAGAGAGACCCCTTCTCGACAATCATCTATTATCCAAAATGAACTTGGTGAGACGTCACATGGGAGACTCTACCTGAACTGCATGCTTAGTGTAAGCATGTTGCAGCCAGTTTCCAGTTGAACTTGCAAATGGCACCCTGGGGCAATAGTCTCTCCTGCCAAAGCAATCCACCCTTGTGAAAGGATTCTGTGCTGGATCAAACCATTCAGTGAGGGAGATTAATAGATTGAGGTGATTATAGAACATGCAATGACCATAGAAGCCAATGGAATGTTCCTGCTCATAGCTCCACTTCTAAAACTTTTCTGCAGAGAAAGCACATTTTCTTCATAGTGTGTACTGAAAATAAAACACATTGCTCCTTTTTACACAGATTTACATGCAACACTTAATTGGGGCAGTAATTATTTTTTTTTTTTTTAATATTTTTGCACGTTTTCTTTTTATCAACAAATATAAACATATTGAACAATACAGTTCCAATTTTCAGTTATTACAGAAGCACTATGTGGTGTTTAAGAAAAAGTCAGAAATTACGTTTTTCAATTTTTTTTAACCATATTTTATAATTAATTACATGTCATGATTAAAATAATGGTATCTAAAGAAATCCCTTCATATTATATAAATAGATATATATATATATATATATATATATACACACACATACACACACAAACATAGATAGATAAATAGATTGTTTGTGTGTGTTTATAGAGAAATATAAATAAAAATGTGTGTGTGTACAGTGAATGAGAAAATTTACAGCCGCAAAAGTGTGGAAATCAATTTGGATATGAAAAGGTTAAAAACCAGATTTTCCTGCTGAAGTGAGTTCTAGGAATGCAGGGAGTGTGCTTTCAGTCAGGTCTGTCCATTGTGATGTAACATACGAAGGAGGACTTGGGTATATGTGTTTGACTGTTTCTACAGTAACAGCAGTAATGCTATTGCGCTTCGTGTGACGTTTTTAGAAAATAGGAGTAGTTGAGAAAAGAAATGATAAGACAGATATGTTTCTTTATTTTACTTGATTTAGCACTTCTCTAAAAAATGCCCCTCTAACCTTGTCTGTGGTGGGTCCTGTTCATGACATCCTCTACAGCTTGATGTGCAAATAAACTACTTTTCAATCTAATGTGCAATTTGCATAAAAAGCCACAAGGTGATGTCATCAACAATAGACACATTTTTATTTGAATTATGCTTGTAAATTCACACGTACAATGCATAGAATGCATTCTAATATTTTTTAATCTTTACAGTCTCGCTAGTCCCTTTAATCTCTTTTTCCATAGTTACAATGCAGTGCGGTATCTGTGCAGTCTATCAAAAAATGCAGTGATAATTTCATGTAGAAAAGAACACTGACTAATCTGTTAGTTTGGACATCAAGTATATTCCACTGAGTATATTGCAGAGAAAAGATGCATATCCAGAGTGGGACCTTTTTAGGTAATTACATTTTACAGAGTGAATGTACAGTGATGTGTGTACATTTTATGTGTACACAAATTGGGGTGCAATCCATTAATATTACCTAAACATTTTACAAGTTAATATGTTGCAAAACTACATATGTATTAAACAACCATGTAAATTAAAAAGAGGAAATGCACTCAGAGATCTATTAAAATTAGTAGTAGAGGTAATATTAGAAATTATTTTAAAAATTAAGTCAGCAGCAGTAACTTTTCAGGGCACATGGTTGGGTTAGTCCACTTTTATTTTTTTCCAACATAAATAATAGCATTGGCAGACGCAGGTAAAAAAAAAAAAAAAAGTAATGCTTGACAAGTTGATCTTAGAATTGTTATCAGAAAAATCAAATGTATCTCAAATAAATTTATGGGAGATCTTTGTAACGCTCTGTGGTCGTCAATATGATAACCCTAACATGTGGAAGGCATGCCAGGAGCTGCAAACGCATTATAAACAACAGTAACAATCAGTAAGAGGAGCCTGACCTAAAACAACCTCCACATGTCTGATCACAAAGAGTTTTAATGCTTACATTAATATACCAGGCAGGACAAAGTAGTGCTTTGAGTCTAATTTGAAATAAGTACATAGAAAAGTAGCAATTTTTTTAGGATGGGGTTTCATTTTGAAAAGTGACATGTTGTTGTATAGTGCAATCTATGGATTAATCATAATTATAATGCAAATTGCGCCACTCCTAAAACCCTGACGTAGTATTCATGTTTTTCTACAAAAACACCCAAGGAGTCTTGTAAAAATCAGATCTAAATTAAATTATGTGCGATCCAGTGGTTTTCACTCACATGCACCTTCTCCTTTCTCTGTGCCTTAAAAACGTAACACTTACCAGTTTCCTGAGCCCACGATACATACTTTGAGGGGTCCTGCGAGGGCCATGGTAGCTGGTGTTGGTAGTAAACTGGTTTGAAGAAGTGTAGCAGTCAATCTGATCGGCTCAGCTAACAGCATTCACACCAATTGCAACGTCACTGCACAGCGACAGATACAAGCATTATGGGTTCTGTAGTCTAGACACCGCCCCTACCGTTCTCTTCATACCTCAAGCTGTTTCTACACATTGAGTTTTCAAGTTTACTTTTCAAAATGGACAATGGTTCAGTGATTAACTATATAAATAAAGAGATATTCAAATTCCAGTCTTCTCCCTGCTTATAACTTATGCAAGTCACCAGGGTACATACGTGCAAATACTCCTACATCAAATATTGCATTTCAAACGGACATAGAGGGACAAATGGGGAATGGGGGGGAAGTGGCTGATGGTTAAGCTATGGCCGAGGACTCGAAAGTTTTAAGGGGCCAATTGATAGCAAGTATTTTAATGTTGAATTTTTTCTTATATAGAAATCCCATTTTGACAGGTTTTTACAAAATCGAGAAAAAAAAAGCATAAATGGGGATGAAAATGTGTTTTAAATATGTCTGTGGGGACTCCTGTTTATGACATTAGCTGTGGCATTATATGCAAATGTTCTGCTTTTCAGTGGGAAATGTGTAATTTGCATATTAAGCCCAAGTTGAAATAAAATAGAGACTCCACAGACACATTTAAAACACATTAACATTTTTTCCTAATTTAAGCATTTGCTTGCATATTTGCTAACCCAATGTATAGATAAGTTTCAATCCTTTTTTTATTCTCTACATTCACAGTAAAAATAACATTTAGTCCTTTTAACCCCTTAGTGATATAACTTTTTTGGCTTGTCCGACGCTTGGTGACATGGGCTGTTTTAACATTTCTGAGGTGTTTGTGTTTTGCTGTAATTTATTTATGTCTCATTTAGCGTACCCACACAAACGATATATTGTTTTTATCGTCATAAGAAGGGCTTTCTTTTGATACCATTATTTTGATAATAGCATGTAATTTGATATAAAAAAAAAAAATATGGCAAAAAAATGAAGAAAAAAAATCTGACTTTTATCTGAAAAATCGTATACTCATCTAGAAGAGACAACAAAAAACACTGCTAAATAGTTTCTAATATTTGTCCTGAGTTCAGAAATAGCCCATGTTTTATGTTTTTGTGCTTTTTTATTCATGTTACAGCGCCAGAACTATAAGTAGTGCAAAGCTATTTCAAAATCCTTTTTTTTTTTAAATTAGCGATAGGGATATTGTAACACTGATATCTGTACTAAATCCATGAATGACCTCCCCCACATGTAAATATATTTGAAAACTAGACAACTCAGGGCATTTAACTTGGGGTATTTTGACACATTTCATTAGCCATTTTACCACCAACCTTTGCAGCAAAATATTATTTTTTTAATTTTTCACATAGATTCCAAGTTAGGTAAACATTACCTGAAAATGTGAAAGGGTATTTCCAAACAACACCTCAATATGTGTTCAGCAACATCTCCTGAGTACAGGGATACCACCCATGTTAGGCCACATTTGAGAGGTGCGCTTCTTGGTTTTCCAACTTGGAATTTTGACATTCAGAAAACCTGCGCCCATGTCCCATTTGAAAATTTTTTGAAGCCAGAATGTGTACTTTACCCCACAAAACCATATATTTTAGAAAACTAGACACCCTAGGGTATTTCAAATGGTAGTATTTTAACACTTTCCATGCACTAATTCTACCACCAGCCTATGTCAAGGTTTTGGGTAGTAATTTTCTTTTCACATACATTGTATTTCAGGCATGGATTTACAGATCATGTTATGTGTCAGTGCCAAACAACACTCCAATATGAGTTCAGCAACATCTCCTGAGTACAGGGATACCACCCATGTATAGGTTGGTTAGGTTATTTGGGGGTTAAAAGGCCACATTCGAGGGGTGCGATTTTTGGTTTTCCAACTTGGAATTTTGACATGCAGAAAACCTGCGCCCATGTTCCATTTAGGCCATTTTTTAAGCCAGAATGTGTATTTTACCCCACAAAACCATACATTTTTGAAAACTAGACACCCAAGGGTATTTCAAATGGTAGTATTTTAACACTTTCCATGCACTAATTCTACCACCAGCCTTTGTCAAATTTTAGGTTAGTAATTTTGTAATGTTTTGTTTCCACATACATTGTATTTCGGGCATGAATTTACAGCTCCTGTTATGTGTCAGTGCCAAACAACACCTCAATATGTGTTCAACAACATATCCCGAGTACAGGGATACCACGCATGTATAGGTTTGTTGGGTTGTTTGGGGGCTAAAAGGCCACGTTTAGGGGGGGGGGGTGCATTTCCAACTTGGAATTTTGACATGTAGTCAGCCTGCGCCCATGTTCCATTTGGGACACTTTTAAACTTTTAAACCCTGTCAAAGTATTTTACCCCATCAAACCATATATTTTGAAATCTAGACATCCTAGGGTATTTAAAATTGTGGTATTTTAACATTTTTCATGTACTAATTCTACCACAACCTATGTCAAATGGTTGGGATGTCATTTTTTTTTCACACACATTGTAGTTCAGGCAGGAATTTTCAGATTCTGGTATTTGCCACTGCCAACCAGCACCTCAATATGTGTTAAACAACATATCCTGAGTACAGGGATATCACTCGGGCACTGTGCCTTTAAAACCGTCATTTCTATCGCTCTACGGAGCGACCAAAATGCAGACGGGCATTTTTTTCAGTATTGAACAATGCTTCCATACGGAACCATCGTTTCAATACTGTTTGAGCACTGAAAGCGGAAAAAATCCGCTTTCAGTGCTCGTTTTTGACACAAGACGGACTAGGTCCGTCCTGTGCCACTAACTCCTCGCCACACAGGACGGACCTAGTCTAGGGGTTAAACAAAGCTATTTCCAGTTAACAGAGCCACTAAACTTTGTTTCCCACTTTTTCTGTTCTTATATCAGTGAATAGAAGGGTTGCCACCTCAGCCATTTTTTGATGGCCACAAATAACTTTTTCAGGCTGCCTTGCTGTATGTAGAAGTCTTTTGTGACCAGAAGGAAATCAATTACCGTATTTGCTTGAATATAAGATGAGGTCTTTTCAGAGCAAAATGCCCCTCATCTTACATTCAAGGTTCGTCTTATAATCAGACCTCAAATAGAGGCCTGCCTATAAGACTGGGCATCCTCCAGTGCTCCCCGCACTTCTATGACGGAAGCTGGTAGGACACATGACCTTCAGATGGTCTGTCATAGAAGACGGAAGTGTCAGACAGCATCGGAGGATGATTGCGCGTATCAGGCAAATCTTGAGGGGGAGGGAGGCATTGGGCAATTCGGAGGGAGAGGGAGAAGCAGCATTGGGCAAGTTTGGGGGAGGGAGGGGGGGAAAGGCAGCGTTGGGCAAGTCTGCTAGAGGCAGCATTGGGCAAGTCTGGGGGAAGGGGTAGAGCAGGGGTCCTCAAACTACGGCCCGCGGGCCACATGCGGCCCGCCGAGCACATTTGTCCGGCCCGCGGGGGGTGCTGCCGGCACCCCCCGCTCCCCGCTGATTACCTTTTTTTTTTTTTTTTTCCTTGCAGCCGCAGAAGATGCGGCTGCTGGAAAACGAAAAAAAAAAAAAAAAAATCACCGCGACCGGATGTGACGTTTCGTCACATCCGGACCCGGTAACTGTTTCCCTCCTCCGTGCAGGGAGGAGGGAACACTGCGCGAGACGTCCGGCCCGGGGACACAGCAGCTGGAGGTAAGTGATGGGGAAGGAGGGGGAGGAGGGAGGTATAACGAGCACTGTACTATTCCTGGGCATCTGAATGGCATATTATTCCTGGGCATCTCAATGGCATAATATTCCTGGGCATCTGACTGGCATAATTTTCTTGGGCTGTGACTGGCATAATAATCCTGGGCATCTGACTGGCATAATATTACTGGGCTCTTACTGGCACTCTATTCCTGGGCATCTGACTGGGATAATATTCCTGGGCTCTGACTGGCATAATATTCCTGGGCAATCGACTGGCATAATATTCCTGGGCATCTGAATGGCATAATATTCCTGGGCATCTGAATGGCATAATATTCCTGGGCATCTGACTGGCACACTATTCCTGGGCATCTGACTGGCATAATATTCCTGGGCATCTGACTGGCACAATATTACTGGGCTCTGACTGGCATAATATTACTGGGCTCTGAATGGCATAATATTACTGGACTCTGACTGGCATAATATCCCTGGGCATCTGACTGGCACACTATTCCCATTGAAATACTGGTAAGTTTGTTGATTTAACTTTACTTCAAATCGACTGGCATAATATTCCTGGGCATCTGAATGGCATAATATTCCTGGACATATGAATGGCATAATATTCCTGGGCATATGACTGGGATAATATTCCTGGGCATATGACTGGGATAATATTCCTGGGCATCTGAATGGCATAATATTCCTGGACATATGAATGGCATAATATTCCTGGGCATCTGAATGGCATAATATTCCTGGACATATGAATGGCATAATATTCCTGGGCTCTTACTGGCATAATATTCCTGGTCATCTGACTGGCATACTATTACTGGGCATCTGACTGGCACACTATTCCTGGGCATCTGAATGGCATACTATTACTGGGCATCTGAGAGGCACACTATTCCTGGGCATCTGACTGGCATAATATTCCTGGGCTCTTACTGGCACTCTATTCCTGGGCATCTGAATGGCATAATATTCCTTGGCATCTGACTGGCACACTATACCTGGGCATCTGAATGGCATAATATTCCTGGGCATCTGACAGGCACACTATTCCTGGGCATCTGACTGGCACAATATTCCTGGGCATCTTACTGGCACACTATTCCTGGGCATCTGAATGGCATAATATTCCTGGGCATCTGAATGGCATAATATTCCTGGGCATCTGACAGGCACACTATTCCTGGGCATCTGACAGGCACACTATTCCTGGGCATCTGACTGGCACACTATTCCTGGGCATCTGAATGGCATAATATTCCTGGGCATCTGAATGGCATAATATTTCTGGGCATCTGAATGGCATAATATTTCTGGGCATCTGAATGGCATAATATTCCTGGGCATCTGACAGGCACACTATTCCTGAGCATCTGACAGGCACACTATTCCTGAGCATCTGACTGGCACACTATTCCTGGGCTCTGACTGGCACACTATTCCTGGGCATCTGAATGGCATAATATTCCTAGGCATCTGACTGGCACACTATTCCTGGGCATCTGACTGGCACACTATTCCTGGGCATCTGACTGGCATAATTTTCTTGGGCTCTGACTGGCATAATTTTCTTGGGCTCTGACTGGCATAATATTCCTGGGCATCTGACTGGCATAATATTCCTGGGCTCTTACTGGCACTCTATTCCTGGGCATCTGAATGGCATAATATTCCTGGGCATCTGAATGGCATAATATTCCTGGGCATCTGAATGGCACACTATTCCTGGGCATCTGAATGGCATAATATTCCTGGGCATCTGAATGGCATAATATTCCTGGGCATCTGACTGGCACACTATTCCTGGGCATCTGACTGGCATAATATTCCTGGGCATCTGACTGGCACAATATTACTGGGCTCTGACTGGCATAATATTACTGGGCTCTGAATGGCATAATATTACTGGACTCTGACTGGCATAATATCCCTGGGCATCTGACTGGCACACTATTCCCATTGAAATACTGGTAAGTTTGTTGATTTAACTTTACTTCATTTTAAATATTGTATTTGTTCCCGTTTTGTTTCTTCACTTCAAAATAAGATATATGCAGTGTGCATAGGAATTTGTTCATAGTTTTTGTTTTTACTATAGTCCGGCCCTCCAACGGTCTGAGGGACAGTGAACTGGCCCCCTGTTTAAAAAGTTTGAGGACCCCTGGGGTAGAGGCAGTATTAGCCAAGTCTGAGGGAGGGGGTAGAGGCAGCATTGGGTAAGTCTGGGGGAGGCAGCTTTAGGAAGGGAGGGGGAGGCCTCACTGTTTAAGTCTGGGGGAGTAGGGGCAGCATTGGCTAATTCTGGTGGACAGATTGCTGTGGGGGCGATGCATTGGCTACATCTGGGGGGCAGATGGCTGTGGGGGCGATACATTGGCTACGTCTGTGGGCAGATGGGAAAATAACAAGAAACAGAAACTAAATGCATTTTTTTCTATCATAATTGTTATTAAATATGAAAAAGCAATTTACATGCGAATATATACAAGTTAAAAATGTTTCCTACAGGGTAGTCTTATATTCAGGCATTTCATTTTTTTTACTTAAGAAATATTGAACGTTTGGGGGGAGGGGGGTGATCTTATAATCAGAGTTGTCTTATATTCAAGCAAATACAGTAACCAATCAACGTGATTCCGTGGGATCCACTACTTCATTAGGTAATTGATTTCCTTCTTGTCACATATGACTTCTACATACTGCAAAAGCTATATGTGGCAACCCAAGTGAATAGGCTACTCCAAAAAACTGGAAACTGCAATTTTAAATTGCAGAAATCATTGGGAAAATGTGGAAACACAAAGTAGCATGATAATAACATAAAATATATAAATTATAAAAGGAGCGCAAAGTGTCTGACAAATGAGACACATAAAATATCAGTGAACAAATTATTGTTATAAGAAATATCAATAAATAATAAATTGGGGGGAAAGGATGCTTTTGTGTTTTCAGTAACAAATAAATATACACATGACCATGATAAGCTGTAAAATTAATCAGTATGAAGAAAAAATACCAAGAAAATAAAAAGAACAACAAATAGTGATCTATGATACATAAATGTGTCCAAAAAATTGGAGACAAGTAGACTTACTATGATACCATTTATTGGTTAACTGAGAGTGTGATTTCAAGCTTTCAAGACCAAGATGCTCGGTCCCTTTCTCAGACATTAATGAGACCACTTAACAATGCAGTTAACTAATTAATTTAACCTTTTCACTGATTTGTTGGAGCACTGTATTTAATAGATATGTTTTCACTCTTTAAATTGCCTATGATTAAGCGTGGTATCATGCGAAACGCGTAAGGCGAGTTCGCTTTTTCTTTCACATGTTGCTGTGTTCCTATTTCCCTTTTTTATTGGATCCACTTTGATGATTAAATTATTTGATCTTTCATTGTCAAGAGATGTGCTCATTATTTTTTTCATGTTCCTTATTATCAAAGCTTCAACAGCTTAGTGAAGCACACTCAGTCCAGTGTTTCTTACCCACGATAGGAATTTACTGCTACAAGTGGAGCCAGCTTACCTCCCTAGTGAGATCTATTTCTAAAACATAATTCCTAATTACAAAACATAATTAACAGCTTTTAAAAAAAGCAACACACACACAGGTTATTGAATAATGTTCTCAGTAGTAAATCAGCCAGTTCACAGAGATCCAACAGATGAAATCAGTTCTCAGAGCATCCCTGATCACTCCTTTCCCTGGTTAGGGGGCCATGACATCGTTAGACACATACCATATCTATGAAAAACTGGAATATTGAATGGCAAAATACTGGCATATTGAATGGCTAAATACTGGCATATTGAGTGGCAAAATACTGGCATACTGAATTGCAAAATAACACTGGCATATTGAATGGCAAAATACTGGCATATTGAGTGGCAAAATAATACTAGCATATTGAATGGCAAAATAATACTGGCATTTTGAATAGCGAAATACTGGCAAATTTATATTTAATGGGCCATCTGACTGGCATAACTAAGGAATCTGTTTGGTATGGTATTGGAGGAAATCCAGGGGGGGTGATTAAGGCCTTAACCTGGCTTATTAATTTGACCTCCCATTTTTCTCTCTTGCAAACAGATGGGTATCTCACTTACAAAAGAATAGCAATGTAATCTAATGTCTGAGAGACTTGTATTGATAGGATATCATTCAGGGCAGTGTCATACAGACCACCAACAGAATTCCCACTAAGTATCTGAATTGTTGCAAACTGTCAGCATCTGAAGGTGTAGCAAGATGACTTCCATGTATTGATACATACAGAAATCAGAGGAGAAAGACAGATAGGCAGCCTCTGTCTTTTATCCTTACTAAACCTCTTGTTATTCTGATAAACACAATTGTTTTTGTGCATTGTGTCTCTCCTTAAGTCCTTATGTTAAAAGTGGAAACAGCACCTCCATCAGTATGTTCCATACAGGAGTTTGGAAAAGAGGGGAACCGTGACAGAGCATACGGGAGGTATGGGAGGGGGTCATGTTTGGTCTTCCCCTCAGTTACGTGTCTGGGGTATCCCACACAGCATCTAGGACAGTTCATCTTGGTCGTTTCACTGCTCACAGTTCAGCGCAGCAGTTTGAGTGCTGAACTGTCAGAGGTGAATGGCAACACAGCTGTTTCACCACAGCAGTGTAAGCGCTGACAATTCAGCACTGAACTGTCATCACTTACAAATACAGTGATAACCCCCTAATAAATTAACTCCCCCAAAAGTTACCCCAAACCACAATACTAACCCCTAATCCCAATACTAACTCCTAATACTAACCCTATACCCCAATACTAATTCCTAATACTAACCCTAATACTAACCCTAAACCCTAATATTAACACTAACCCCTAATACTAACACTAACCCCTAATACTAATCCTAACCCCTAATACTAATAATACTAACCTTGTATGCGATGAACTGTCCTGCGATAAAGTCTCCTGCGATGACATCTGGTAAACACAATTGTTTTTGTGCATTGTGTCTCTCCTTAAGTCCTTATGTTTGCTCCAAAGTGCAAGAAACCCAAGAGACTATAGAGAAAAAAGACAAATGAAACGGTCTATCAAATTAAACACTACAGATAGACACATGTATATGTGTTAGTGGGTCAACATGTACAGATAATAAATGATAGTATACACCCTTCTTCCAGGGGACACTCACCTTCCACAGGGGCCCCCGTTACCTCCGCATCCCACCCCGCTGGCGCTCCATCGCATAGTAGGCTGCATCCCCGGCCTCGAGTAATGCGGGTGCCGCATTCAGCACGCACTTCCGCGTTGCACATGGCGGGGGAGGGCATGTCCTGACGTCTGATGATGTTCCCGTATTGGAGGATGCGGAAGAGGTGGGGACAGAGGTGGAAACCTCTCTGCAAGGTCCCATAGAATCCTGTGAGGGTGGGAGTAAACCTCTGGAGCTGAGCGGAGGAGCTGGTAATGGCAAACCATATAAAAACCCCTCACACTGTTCAATCCTTGCTTGATTATTGAGCTGCTATGCCTGGTGTTCCCTGCTTAGCTCCCTAGTTCCTGTGTTGCTGTGTACCCTGTGATTGACTTCCTGATATTGACTGCCGGCTTGTTTTTAAAATTTCCTGATCTCTCCAATCCTGACCCAGCTTGCCTGAGCATTCTTACTCTGAGTTACCTAACGGGACACTTTGTCTGTCCACTGGACTTTCCTTACGCCCCTGGTCCTCAGGGGCCCTGGCACTCACCCTGCTCTATGCTCCCCAGTCCCGCAGGCCCCACAATACCAATAGCAATGTTGCATACCTTATATTTCAGGTATTCAGACATTAAGCAGCAGGTGAAGAGGAAGTTATCCAACACACAGTGGCCATCCTGAGCTGGCTGACCCTATGGACTTTGAGGAGAAGCTACTGAGGAGAAGCTACTGCAGATCAGGGGCCTGAGACAGGCACATATTGCCTGGTATAAGTATAAAACATCCACTGATAGCTTATGTATGTGAACTTATATGTATTAACACTGTTCTCTGTTTTTACCCCTAGCATCAGGCAAGGTGCCCCACCAACCCCCGTCATCATCAGCTGATGAGGCCTCATGGACTGCAGGATCTTTCAGCTCCACCTCAGGCTACACCAGGTCAGACGGCTCTGTTGGCCCTGATGGCAGCTTCCTCTTCACCTGTCTTTGATAATTCAAACATAACTGCTTCCCACTGCCATTTTTGTTCCCAAAATGCTTTCCAGTTTACCTTGCTGAAGATCTCCATTGCTCCATCAACATGCGGGATGCAGAGCAGGAGTGGCGCCGACCTTTTACCCCCCCCCCCCATCCAAACTGCCATCCTTGGCCTTGGGCAATATACACTCCTGCTGTTAAGCGTTTACTGATTTTTAATTTAATATTAAGCTAAAAATAGGTTTTAATCTTTCTGTTTTCAACATTATACAAAATTAAAGGCGTGAGGAAGCTCTGTTTTTTTCCCCAAACAGTAACTGAGCTCTCTGATGTGCTTTGTTGTCAGAATCCTAATTATTAGAATTTATGTTTGCATCAAACTAAAGACACCTAATCTATTTATCCACCACATGAAACATCAGAATTGTAGCACAATTAACCAACAGACAGATGGTTCAAGGACCCAGCAAACACTAACACTTCTATTTTTGGAGGTCAGTCTGTTCATGGAACAGGCACCAGCTAAGCAGACTGAATAACATTAAGGAATTCTGTATCTTGCCACTGGCTTTAAGAATAAAATTATGGGCACTGAGAATACATTTATTGTTATACAAGTACCAGTTATATCTATAATTATATACATAAACAATAGAGATAAAAATGCTGTTAACACTGGAAGATTGTCAATCATTTCATACCTGAAATGCTATCTGACTGGATTAGAAATGATAAAAATAGACACATATCAGATCACTAAACAAATGACAGAAACACACATATAGTGCTCTGTAAACATAAAAAGGATATGTATTTGGTTAAAGGACCAATCCTATTTGAAAATGACCAGTTTTTAAATGTATATTAAAGGTAAATAGTTAGAAAATGTGTTCATTTTAAAGACAATGTTAATATCTGTATTCTAAATATTTTACATTATTCACATTTTTTTTTATTTGCAGTTTCTTTTGACACTCCCACAGAACTCTTCAGCATTTGGCTGGAGCCTAGGAGCAACAAAATTAATGTACTGCATTGAAAGGGCTTCAAAAGAAAACTCAACACATTGTGTGGGAGGGGTTGGGACGATTCTTCAAGGCTGCTTCAATGCAGCCACTTCACCGTTACCTCTTGTGCGATGGCCAGCTATCATCGCAGGACAGCTCATCGTGGGATCGCATACAAGGTTAGTATTATTAGTATTAGGGGTTAGAATTTGGGTTAGTATTAAGAGTTAGTTTTGGGGTTCGGGCAGGGTTAGTATTAGGAGTTAGTATTGGGGTTCAGGGGGTAAGTATTATGGTTTGGGGTAACTTTTGGGGGAGTTCATTTATTAGGGGGTTATCACTGTATTGGTAAGTGATGACAGTTCAGTGCTGAATTGTCAGCGCTTACACTGCTGCGGTGAAACAGCTGTTTGTGTTGCCATTCACCTCTGACAGTTCAGCACTCAAACTGCCCCGCTGAACTGTCAGCAGTGAAACGACCAAGATGAACTGTCCTAGATGCTGTGTGGGATACCCCAAACACGTAACCCAGGGGGAGACCAAACATGACCCCCTCCCATACCTCCCGTATGCTCTGTCACAGATCCCCTCTTTTCCAGGCTCCTGTATTGAACATACTAATAGAGGTGCTGTTTCCACTTTCAACCTGTACTGGCCTCTCTAACTTGTTTAGGAACTCCTGTCATCTGGGCTTCCTTATCAACCTGCCTGTTAAAGCCTGTAAAGGCCCATAAATAGTGTCTACATTCTGCTACTGATGCCATTGCATTGCGTGTTTTTGGTTTTAACCTTTTGGACGTGACCTGCTTTATCCGACACCCTATTTAGCTGTTTCTCCTGCCTTGGCTGCTGAGCCTCAGCATGTTCCTGCCCAGGATCTGGGACTCCTAACCTGAGGACTCAACCACATGGGGTAGGGTTTCAGCAGCAGCTTATCAATCCTGCCAAACAGTGTTAATTTCATTGACAAATCATTTTTGTCATAGTTTTAGTCAAATGCATGTTTTCAGTGACTAAAATGAAACAATAACGAAATAAAAATGAAGTTAATAGGACTAAAACTATGACTAAAATCCATTGCATTTTTCGTCAACTGACTAAAATTTTAGGGAGGGACTATTGCATTTACCTATTTGGACTTCCGCTTCCCATGGATCTGGACAAAGCCCAGTAGCCTGACTCTATCTGCAACTGGATTGGCTGAGACACAGGCTCCCTGTGCCTGTCTGCTCCCTGGAACAATACCCTGCAAACTGCAGAGGAAAAGGATACTCCTCCATCTGATTCATCTGGTACTGTCATGTGAGTGTTTTCTCTCCCATCTCCTAACATCTTAACTTAACACTGTATAACAGCCTTTTGAGACCTGTTCCCTCCTTCACTGCTGGCGATTTAGTAGACTATAATCTACTGGACATTTAGTAGAATAAAACTAATATAATTCAGATGACTAAAATTCGACTAAACAAAAATGTGATTTTAGTCAAAAGACTATGACTAAAACAAAATCAAAATTTCCCATCAAACTTAATACTGCTGCCAAATGCCTTGTCCTGTGGACTATGCTGCCACTATGCTCCCAATCCGCCTGCCCATCTCGCTAAAGTCACTGTCTCAGTGCTCAGTCCAGTCAGCCCTGTGCATAGTATAAGTCATAACCAAGGTATGATCCTAGGTTCATGGGCGCCTGGGTGCAGGTTTTCCTTTGGCTCCTCCAGGTGGGGGCGTGGCTATATTATTTAACCCTCCTCTTTAGACATGTCTGTTCCAGACATGCCCATTTCATTATTGGGGAGAGGGGGAGGGAGAGCACAAACTTTATTTTGATGTAAAGGACCAACACAAACTTTTATTTTAAATAAAGATATTTATTTGGCCATAATACTGTGTAGTGGTTTTATTTCTATGATGCTCAGCCAGCAACATGGAAGACTTTTTGCTGGCTAGTTGAATATGTTTTAACTACCATTCCCATGATGCCCAACCAGCCAAAGTCTTCCATTAGTCTGTCTCAGCATCATTGGAAAAAAAGTACACAATGGGCGATAAATAATATTTCACCATGAAAAGAGCTGACTGAGGTCTAAGGGGAAACAGGGCACCAGGTTAACCAGTGGCCCTGGGCAAGTGCACACTTACACACACAGTCGCACATAAATACACACAGCCACACTTACACAAACACAGTTACACACTACTGACCCTTACACACATACATACATTTACAGAGACACCCTTATACACACAGTCACACACACAGTTACATACTTAGTCACCCTTATACACATACATACAGTTCCACAGATACCCTTATACACACTGTCACACACACAGCCACCCTTACACACAGGATACACTTACACTCTCATATACACACTTACACACACATTGACATACACATACACTTATACACATTGACACACACATACTTATACACACTGGCACACACACACACATACTTATACACATTGACACACACACTTAAACACACTGGCACACACACACTTATACACATTGACACACACACTTACACACATACATTTATTTTTTTAACCACCCCTTCCCCCTAAAAAAACTTTATGCTGATTGGTCCCCCTCCCTGCTTAATTACCTATATTTGCAGGGAGGAGGACGTTTTCAACAGTGTCTGCGGAGGCAGAACACCATCACCTAGGTTATCCTGCCGGATGTCAGCTGACATCCTGAGCACCGCCCACCTCAGAGCGCGACGGGGCGGAGCTTGCACCCATTGCACTGTGGTCAGTGTGACCAGGAGGTGCTGTGACAGCAGGCACTCACCTGTGGCCCGCACCACGGGGAGGAGGTGCTGGGGAGGGAGCTCCATGTAGCAGCGCCTCTCCTACCGTGCGCCTTGGCATGGTGCACCCCGGCCTTGGTCATAACCCTGTCTCAGTGCTCAGTCTCGTCATAGGTCGCAGCCTGTCTTAATGGCCAGCATTGTCTGTGTTATCTAGCCTGCCCTTTACCATACCAGTCTTGTCTGTACTTTCTGTCTTCTGTCATGCATCGTGAGGTACAATCAAACGCCATCATGCCCCTGCAACAAGGTTCCTCGGCCAAATTATGACAAACTCCTATCATTCTGCGTCAGCAAAAACACTAACTTATCATGATGGGAATGGTTTTAAGAAACTATTGGAGGACTCCAACAGCCTTCCAAATAGTTTATTAGACAAGGTGGTCCCAAATCCTCTGGTTAAGTAGGCCAAGGATATGCCACACCCCAAATGCCTTGCTTTAACCCCTCCACACCCTATCATCTTGTGTCTGATTACAGAAACAACCCCATCATTCATAGATACCATTGTTGTTTGTGTTCTGTTGTTTGCCAACGTCTTTAACTAAAAGTAATAACTAGTCTTTACCTTTTAAATAAATATATGCCTGCTTTCATTTTACAGTTTATTAGAAAGCAGTTTTCCTGCTCTCATGGAGTATTACAAATGGATTATGCAGTCTCAGCATCATAGATCTTTATTAAATTATGCAAGATGTGTATAACATTATATATGTAGGTACAAATATTTCAGAAGTTAGGCTGTATCGTAAAAATATATTTGCTAATGAAAATGGCCAATTAAGTAGACCAGACAAAGCAGTACTGAACACTACATTTGTATTTGTGAATTTTCTCAGTTCGTGCTGTGTTTGGATTCAATCCCACCATAATTATATTTAAAATATTGTGCTGAGCACTTTATAATCATAAGTTAAAGGAATCTGTCATCAACATTTGGTGTAATCATATTTGCCATTTAGTATCACTTTCTGTTTCTATTTACTACAAATTCTTTGTTTTGGACTATTTTAGTGCAACTAAAAGTATGTATTTGTTTTTAATCAGTCATCTTTACTGTATTGTAAATTTGCAATGTCATTAAAGGGCAGTGTCATGTAAACATGATGAAGGTTCCTATTATCATTTAATTCATTAATACGTTATTATAAAAGTGTTATATTTTTTTCTTCTTCATTACTTACCCTGTGGCACTTTTGCAGTGAGTATCAACTCTACCATACACTTCTCACTCCCCCCCAAGCATTACAAATGGTCGATGTAGTGCACTATGGGTAATTGCACCTTGTGACATGAAGTGTGTGGTCATTGGTTTAGTATAATGTGTTGAATAAAAAATATTTCTGGAGCTATTTTTTTTTTTAATTTGTCCATTCTGCTGACACTTACGAAACTGTTAATACTAAATTTCCACTAGACCAGTTCATTCACCACTATTGCTCTCCATACATGTAGCCCCCTCTGGAATTTAAGTGCCATAATCTCACCCCATTTCCAAGCCTCTAACTACCCTGAATACCAGGACACCTTTTTGAGGTGTCCACTGGCCATGGTAAGAATGGATATTCATGACTTACAAGTCCGGATCAAAGATCACCCAAGCCAGCTGCAATCACTGATCACGGACTACAGTCAACTAGCAGACGATACAGTAGACTTGCAGCAATGCATCTCAGAGCTCCTCCAGAATTACCCATCCAAAAAACTCCTTCTACACAGAGCTCACCTAGCACTGTGTGCTCCCGGTCCCCCAGGCTCACAAACACGCAACGTGATCGCCAGGTTCCATTACTACGAAACAAAAGTGAAGGTGATGGCTGCCACTCACTACACCTCGATGAAATGCATGGTCCCCTTGACCCCGCCCGGGATGCGGATCTCAAATCCCTCGAACTGAAGCTGGGAAGCCAAACGTTCGAGCAAGCCTCTTCCTCTACAGCAGCCCATGTCCAAATGGCTACTGCTTCACAAACCTTCCCCACAGCTCCAGTCCAAGCCTGCTAAAGTTTTAACAGTAGGACCCGTGGCAGCATCTATCTGGACAGAAAGTCACATCTCAGCCAGAGAATCGCTCTTAATCCCAGTGTGCTATCCCGATGGTTTGGACTCACACGTTGATGGAATGTGTTGGACCATCTTCCTGGACATTCCCAGCATACAAACATAGGCCACAAAATACAAAAACACCCATTGCCTTCGGAGGCTCTACAACCATGCAGAACTTTCCCGCAAACCATCTCTGGACTATAGCAGACACAAAAAACCCAGGTGCTGTAAAGGCAGAGGCGACAGACAAGCACCCAACTCCCCTGCTGATTACACGCAGGCCTCGGGGCCTCCTCTACTGCCTGACATCCTGCACCCTGGGGCCAACCCTCCCTCCACTAATATAACAAAGGCAGTGCTCTCCCTAAGGCTTTCTTCCCTCAGAAGGAACTTAGGGGTAGCCTTACAACCTGGCCTGTCATGACGAAGATTATTCTACAGCCTCTGCCTAGCCGAGGACATGCACCTTTCACTGGTAGAGCCCAATATGGCTGAGCAATGCTGCCACCCAATATCCTGCCTAATCAAGCAGACGCCATTAACACCCCTTGCAACCATGTAGCCTTGAACTTTGAAAACTCACAGTATTATGACCAGTTTAACAACTTTATGTTTTGTCATCAAACATTTTTAAAAATGTTAGCCGTTAAGGGGACCAATAAGCTCAAGCCCAGCAGGAGGCTGCTGCACGACATTTCTCTACCATAGTATTCGGTCTTCTCTGATATGTTACATAGAAACATAGAATGTGTCGGCAGATAAGAACCATTCGGTCCATCTAGTCTGCCCTATTTTTCTGAATACTTTTATCAGTCCCCAGTTCCCGGTCTTATAGCTAGGATAGCCTTGTGTCTATCCCACGCATGCTTAAAATCCTTGACTGTGTTTACCTCTACCACTTCTGCTGGAAGGCTATTCCATACATCCACTACCCTCTCAGTAAAGTAATACTTCCTGATATTACTTTTAAACCGTTGTCCCTCTAATTTAAGACTATGTCCTCTAGTTGTGGTAGATTTCTTCTTTTAAATATACTCTCTTCCTTTACTGTGTTGATTCCCTTTATGTATTTAAATGTTTCTATCATATCCCCCCTGTTACGTCTTTCCTCCAAGCTATACATGTTAAGATGCTTTAACCTTTCCTGGTAAGTTTTATCCTTCAACCCATGAACCAGTTTAGTAGCCCTTCTCTGAACTTTCTCCAAAGTATCAATATCCTTCTGGAGATATGGTCTCCAGTACTGCGTACAATACTCCAAGTGAGGTCTCACCAGTGCTCTGTACAATGGCATGAGCACTTCCCTCTTTCTACTGCTAATACCTTTCCCTATGCAACCAAGCATTCTGCTAGCATTTCCTGCTGCTCTATTGCATTGCCTACCTACCTTTAAGTCCTCTGAAATTATTACTCCTAAATCCCTTTCCTCAGATGTTGAGGTTAGGACTGTACCAAATAGTCTATATTCTGCTTTTGAGTTTTTTTTACGCCCAAGGTGCATAATCTTGCACTTGTCCACATTAAATGTCAGTTGCCACAGCTCTGACCATTTTTCTAGTTTAGCTAAATCATTTGCCATTTGGCTTATCCCTCCATGAATATCAACCTTGCTGAAAATCTTTGTATCATCAGGAAAAAGACATACTTTGCCAACAAGACCTTCTGCAATATCACTAATAAAAATATTAAAGAGAATGGGTCCAAGTACAGATCCATGAGGTACCCCACTAGTAACAAGACCTTGCATCGAATATACTCCATTAACTACAACCCTCTGTTGCCTGTCACTCAGCCATTGTCTAATCCATTCAACAATATTGAAATAAAACTTAAAGATTTCAGTTTATTGATAAGCCTTCTATGTGCGACAGTGTCAAAAGCCCTACTGAAATCTAGGTAAGCAATGTCTACTGCACCACCCTGATCTATTATTTTAGTCACCCAATCAAAAAAATCAATAAGATTGGTTTGGCATGATCTCCCTGAAGTAAACCCATGTTGTCTCTGATCTTGAAATCCAAGCGACTTTAGATGTTCAACAATCCTATTCTTAACAAGGTTTCCATTATTTTCCCCACTACTGAAGTAAGACTTACTGGTCTATAGTTGCCCGCCTCCTCCCTACTACCTTTCTTGTGAATGGGCACAACATTTGTTAATTTCCAATTGTCACGGTAGCACCCCCCCAGACAACCATGTTTTTCCGTTCCTCAGTGCCCATGTTCCGGCTGAGTTATTTTCCCCTGTTAACCGGTGTTTAAATTAAATGGTGCCCTGTTGAATAGCCTAATCCCTTGATTCCCCAGGAATGTAGCTTCAGCAGCCGCTTCACAATAAAGGTTTATCCCGGCTACTGAGCTCATTCTCTTGTTCAAAATGTAGGCGCTTTTTCTATTTGTCGCCCAGACCAAGCCCCAGTGTAGGCACTGTTCTGATTGGTTGCTTAGTTAAATGCCTGATTTGAATATATTTACTGATCTGTGAGCACGCCCCCTGCTGGGGATTGGTTGCTACTAATCCTACCTTTCCTCTGATTGGCTGCCAGATACTCTGGCACCAAATTCAATTGTCCTTTTGTGTAAGTGTGAAGAAGTTCTTTTGTTCAACTTATGTTATCAAGATGTTTTCCTGTATATATGTCCTGTGTTACCCAACACGACCAGTCTTGTCTGCTATGTTGGGGAATTGCTTGCAGGGAAGCAGTGATCATAGCCCCGTTTGGCTTTTTGATATTTACCGGACCTGAGGAGTGATTTTGTGGAACTGATTCCGGTAGGAGCTACCTATCTAGAAGCCCTCCCGTGACACTGGTGTCAAGAAGTGGGATCTCTCCTCCCAACACTGGTCCTTGGATTTATCAAGTGGATTATTGTTTTCTTTTATTATGGCAGAAGCATACAAGTCCCTAACGGTGGCTGCGCTACAAGACATGCTTGCCCAAAAAGGCCAAGACACCGAAGGCTTGAAAAAGAGCGAATTGGTGGCGGCTTTACTGGAACTTGAAAGGGAGGATAGCCGCCCTCCCAGCCCGATTGTGGTGCAAGCAACACACATCCCCTCCCGGTTTATGGAACCCCCTTGTGCTGAGAATTATGAGATCTCACGGAGGGTAAGGGAGAGAGTGGCGTTTTATGGACCCAACCCCGTCCGTAGAAAAAGTTAATCGCATAATGGAAGTGGCAGAGCGGAAGAGAGAAGCCGAATTGGCGGATCGGAGAGCCACTATCTCTGGACCGGCCACAGAGGATTCACGCTCAGTGCGCAGCACCACCTCTACATGCCCGATCAAAGTTACCCACCAGTCCTTCAAACAGTTTGATGATGCTGTCGGGGATATCGATGGATTCCTACAAGACTTTGAACGACACCCAGGACTGGGTACCTATGCTGGTGGGCAAATTATCTGGACGAGCTGCTGAAACATACAGAGCGATCCCCAATGAATGGGCTAGAGATTACTCCGAGGTAAAGACCCATCTGCTGGCCCAATATGCGATCACCTCTGATACATCACGCAGGAAATTCCGAGAGGCGAGGATGGGTCCAAGAGACACCTACACTGAGTGGGCACATCGAATGACCCGAGCCGCTACCAGCTGGATACAAGGGAGGCAAGTCACCACTTGGCAAGAATGCCTCCAACAGTTTTTACTGGAGCAATTTTTTCTTCATACGAGCACAGTGGTTCGAGACTGGGTAAGAGACCAAGTCCCCTTCAACCTGGAAGAGGCGGCAAAGCTAGCGGACAAATTTGTGGATGTCCGCCGCCCAGTCTCAAGACACCCTGCCCCCTACCACAGCAGACCTCAGCCGCTAATGCACCGCCCCATGCCCCCAGCCTCCCCCCCTACCCGACCCATGGGGTCTTATCCGAATAGGTCATACGCACCGAATGCTAGACCTAGTGGGGCTTCTACGGGATGTTTTCAGGTCGTCAACCTGGCCACATTCATCAAAATTGTCCCCAGCTACAGCCCAGGGCCCAACCCCATGTTCCTCGGAGGAACCAGTCCCCAGCCCCTTGGATGGCGCACCAGGCTCAGTGCGTTAGCCAGACCCAGAATTCTGGTCCAGCCAACTAAGACCCAACTGTGGATTACAATTACTGTTCCCCGGAGCCTTTTACCCCACATGAGAGTTACTCAGACGAGGTCTCTCTGGCTCAGCATCCTCGGAAGGACAACCGAGAGCACCATTATCAGACTGTCACCATTAATGGGCAGCCGGCCGAGGGACTAAGGGATTCTGGAGCTACCCTCACGCTGGCCCAGCCCCGTACTTTACCCCCTAACCAGCCGGTTAACTGCAAAGTGGATGTACGCGTGGCTGGGGGGCAGGTACATCAGCTACCCATGACCAGGGTATACCTGAAGTGGGGCACAGGGGAGGGCTACAGAGATGTTGGCATCATGGAGGGCTTACCCACGGATGTACTGCTGGGAAATGATTTGGGCTATTTGGAGAGCCGGTATGTGCCTGAGATGGATTGTACAATGGATCCTGCTTGCTTGGCTGTCACCCGTTCTCAGGCTAACCAACCTTCCGATTCTGGGACGCAGGTAAGCACTAACCCCGACGACCTAATCACGACTGACTCCCTACCGTGGCTCCCCCCTGACAGTTTCCATGCCCAACTGCTATCTGACCCCAGCCTTAGCCGCTATCGCAGCCGGGCAGAGGCGGGAGAGAAGGGTAGCTTCTCTGACCAGATTATATGGAGGAAAGACCTCTTATACAGGGCTACCCCAGGCAACACTAGCGGTATTACTGAGGTTCCCCGGCTCCAATTGATAGTCCCCGCCATCCACCACCCCGCTCTCCTCACCCTAGCCCATGAAGCCCCTCTATCCGGTCACCTCGGCTCCAGGCGGACAGAGTATAGAGTCACCCAAACGTTCTTTTGGCCATGGATCTCCTGGGATGTTAAGCACCATTGCCGCACCTGCAAACTGCGCCAGTGGGTAGGGAAGCGACCTGAAGCATCACGGGTCCCCTTGCAGCCTCTACCCCTTATTGGGGAACCTTTCAATAGAGTGGCCATAGATCTCATCTGCCCTCTTGCCCATCCTACCAAGACGGGGAAAAGGTATATGCTCACAGTAGTAGACTTTGCCACCCGCTACCCTGAAGCCAAGGCCCTGCCAAATATTTCAGCTGAGAAAGTGGCGAATGCCCTTCTGGCTATATTCTCCCGGGTAGGATTTCCCAAAGTAGTACTCTCCGATCAGGGCACACAGTTTACCTCTGAGTTGCTCCAGCAGGTATGGACCCTCTGCGGGGTTAAGTCCCTGCGCACGTCCCCCTATCATCCGCAAATAAATGGACTTTGTGAAAGGTTCAATGGAACCTTGAAACAGATGATCAGGATGTTCATAGGAGATCATGTTGACTGGGAAAAATGTATGCCCCCTTTTTTGTTTGCTTACCGGGAGGTCCCACAGGAGTCCACAGGATATTCACCATTCGAACTCCTCTATGGGCGAAGGGTAAGGGGTCCCCTAGATATTCTGCGGGAATACTGGGAGGGGAAATGTGAGTCAGAAGAGACTCCACTTATCACTTACATAGTTGAGCTCCGGGAAAAATTAGACCGGCTCATGTCCCCAGCCCACGTGAAACTAAGGGCAGCCCAAGACCTTGTATGACCTCAACACTAAGCCCCGAGAGCTGCTAGTGGGTCAGCGGGTCCGATTGCTACATGCTACCTGCCAAAATAAATTACAGGCTGCCTGGATAGGACCAAATGAGGTTGTAGAGCGCAGGGGAGAGACAACCTACGTTGTCGCCCAAGGAGCCAGGGGTCAGACCCGGCGACTCTGCCACGTAAATGCGCTCAAACCCTACCTAGAACGTACAGAAGAGGTGTCCGCTATATGTACCCCTTCGCACACGGAGGCAGGAGACCGGGCTATCCCAGACCTCCTTGCTGAGTCCGTCCACCCCGGGGATATTACCCAAGTCAAGCACGGAGAACAGCTGAGCCCCCTAGAAAATGCCCAAGCATTCCCAGCTGTTCTCTGCTCTACCCGGCATCACATCCTTAGCCCAGCATGGAGTAGAGACTCCCGGTCAGAGCCCTCTCAGGCAACCCGCTTACCGGGTCCCTGAAGCAGTCAAGGGACACATTAGGAAGGAGCTTGATGAGATGAGGACCTTGGGAGTTATAGAACCCTCCCACAGCCCCTGGGCTTCTCCGGTTGTTCTAGTGCCTAAGAAGGACGGGACGACCCGCTTCTGTGTGGACTATGAAAAGACGACCACTGATGCCTACCCTATTCCCCGAGTAGATGACCTGTTAGACCAGTTAGTGGGGGCGACCTGGGTTTCGACACTAGACCTTGGCCGGGGTTATTGGCAGATCCCGTTGACGGCAGATACTGTCCCCAAGTCGGCATTCATCACCCCATTCGGCCTGTACCAATTTCGGGTCACGCCGTTTGGGATGAAGAATGCCCCAGCCACGTTTCAGCGGCTGGTAGATCAGCTACTCGAGGGGCTTACATAGTGCCATACCTATACGAGGGGCTATACCTGTGCCTATCTCGACGATATAGCGATCTTCAGTGACTGTTGGGGCGAGCACCTCCAGCATCTGGATGTGGTACTGGACAGAATACAGGCAGCAGGGATGACTATCCGCCCCAACAAATTCCAAATAGGTATGGGCGAGGTCCAGTACTTGGGACACCGGGTGGGGAGTGGGAAACAGTGACCTGAACCTGCCAAAATTGAGGCTATTGTCAACTGGCCTGTCCCGCTCAATAAGAAGCAGGTCCTAGCTTTCTTAGGTACCGCAGGGTATTACAGAAATTTGTACCCAATTACAGTTCTCTGGCCAAACCCCTGACTGACCTTACCAAGAAAACCCTGCCCCGGACAGTCCTGTGGTCCCCAGAATGTGGTGCTGCCTTTGAAGCCTTAAAAACAGCCCAAGGAAATTCTCCGGTCTTGGCCGCCCCTATCTTTAATCAACGCTTCTTGGTCCACACAGACACTTCCATGTTTGGGCTCGGGGCCGTGTTGAGCCAGGTCAACAGCCAAGGAGAGGAGCACCCGGTAGCATACCAAAGTCGCAAGCTACTGGAACGGGAGGTGGGCTATGCTGCTATTGAAAAAGAGTGCCTGGCTCTTGTGTGGGCACTAAAGCGGTTCTAACTGTACTTGTATGGCCGGGAATTCACTGTCTTAACTGACCACAACCCCCTTGTGTGGGTGAACAGAGTGTCCGGGGACAACGGTAGACTTTTGCGGTGGAGCCTATCCCTTCAACCCTTTAATTTTACAGTGCCATACCGTCCGGGAAAGGACAATAAAAATGCAGATGGCTTATCACGGCAAGAAGACGTGTGAGTAAACACCACACCCAGTGTTTTCCTCGCCACCTTCAGGCTTATCCGTGTGGACAACCCCGAGCTGGCTCTCTTTGAAAGGGGGAGAAATGTCACGGTAGCATCCCCCCAGACAACCATGTTTTTCCGTTACTCAGTGCCCATGTTCCGGCTGAGTTATTTTCCCCTGTTAACCGGTGTTTAAATTGAATGTGCCCTGTTGAATAGCCTAATCCCTTGATTCCCCAGGAATGTAGCTTCAGCAGCCGCTTCACAATAAAGGTTTATCCCGGCTACTGAGCTCATTCTCTTGTTCAAAATGTAGGTGCTTTTTCTATTGGTCGCCCAGACCAAGCCCCAGTGTTGGCACTGTTCTGATTGGTTGCTTAGTTAAATGCCTGATTTGAATATATTTACTGATCTGTGAGCACGCCCCCTGCTGGGGATTGGTTCCTACTAATCCTACCTTTCATCTGATTGGCTGCCAGATACTCTGGCACCAAATTCAATTGTCCTTTTGTGTAAGTGTGAAGAAGTTCTTTTGTTCAACTTATGTTATCAAGATGTTTTCCTGTATATATGTCCTGTGTTTGGAATCAATAAACAGTTCTTCTTGTAGGCTTTCTGCCTACTCTTATAGATCTTTCTATCTACCTCACTCTGAGTATTTTTATAATTACTAAATGCTAGCTTTTTGTTTTTCTGCAGAGTACCACAGTGGTTTTGCTCTTACTGACAAGCCTAATGCAATTTTCTGTTGCCTTTAGTAGTGCAACTTTTAGATAATCCCATTTCTCCTGGACTCCATTTAAATTGCTCCAGTCTGATAATGACTCCTTTACACATAATCTAATTTTAGAAAAGTCTGTTTTCTAAAATCTAAAACTTTTGTTTTTGTGTGGTGTGACTGCGTCACTGTTCTTTTATTAAACCACACTGACTGGTGATCACTAGATCCTAAACTTTCACCTACAGTAATATCTGATAACAAATCTCCATTTCTGAACACTAAATCTAGTATGGCCTGTTTCGAGTTGGCTCCTCCTCTGATTGCTTTAGAGATAATCCCAGTAGGGATTCTCCTGGCGCAAGTAGCTATTCCTGGCGCAAGTAGCTATTTTGTATTTCCAGTTCACATCAGGAATATGTCACACATGATGATTACTTCCCCTTCATTGTCATTTTAGCTATTTCCTCAACTAGTAGATTATCTAACTCCTCTATTTGTCCAGTCATTTGTTAATGATTGTTATTCTCATGCTTTTTGCTACTCGCCTAGCGATTCCTGGGGATACTTCTGTTTAGTACCCCACGGAACAACCCCCTCTTACCACTGACTGGCACTGTAAGTAAGCCCAGTCAACCTTGTAAATATTCCCTCTATTCCCTCCCCCCTCCTACCTCCCAAACCAAAACCTCTTATAACTGGCATGGATAAACCCAGGCCTACTTTCCATCCCCTCCCCAATATCAACCCTATACCGGACACAGATTTTTGGGAGCTTACCCCGTGGCAATGCTCCCAAACATCCAGCTTTTATCTATCAATTCTCATGGCCTAAATTCCCAGCAAAAAAAAGGAGGTCCCTCCTGAGACATCTAGATAAAATGAAAGCTGATATCACATTCATCCAGGAGACACATTTCACCTCACGAAAGCCCCATACCCTGAGAGATTGCAAATACTCCATTTCGTTCACATCAAACTACACTGTTCAGAGAAATGGGGTGGCGAACCTTATCAAAATGACCTGCCCATTAAAGCTTCTTTTATCTGGCTGGCACCCTGGGTGATCTAAAGCTCACACTCCTAAACCTATACACCCCAGCTACCCCAGACAAGATATTCTGGTCCTCACTGACAACATTCCTGACACAAAACCCTATGGACAAACTAATCATTGGAGGCGACATTAATGCTACAATCTGCCCTAGCCTAGACAGAACGACAACTCCCCCAGATAACACCCCAGATACTTACCTGATCCAATTCCTTAAAGCACACAATCTCCTGGATATTTGGAGACTACATAATCCATCTACTAAGGACTACACCTTTTTCTCCCACTCAAATCTTAGTTACTCCAGAATCGACATGTTCCATATCTCCAAGGTACTTCTGCCTTTTCTTTGCACTGCAGACGTGGTACAGATAATGCGGATATCACCCTGACTCTCATCTTACCCAATTACTCTAGGCACTGGTCGTGGAAATTTAATGAATCAATCCTCCACAATCCACACATTATCGACACCCTGAAAAAGACTGCCACCGTGTGGGCAGCACACAAACCCGTCATTAGAGGCCACATAATAGCAATTTTCTCCACCCTTAAAAAACAAAAAGAGGCTGACTCTTAGGTTACAGTCAGAACTCATTAAACTTGAAACTCGTAACAAAGCACACCCCTCCCCTTAACTGACCCTGGCCGTTGCCAAAGTCAGAACTGAAATCCGTCGTATCACTATATTAGACACGGCCAAGTCAAGACTAGGAGGGAGAACTCCTTAGTCACCAGGGTCGTGCTAGCTGCTCAAAGAGCGCTGGAGCAACTCTGGAACCAGCCGACAGTCCCCACACTACAAACAGTGATACATTTAGTGGAGGAAGCCTTTGTACACGATTCCCCTGAAAAACACCTCAAAGTCTGGCTACCGTGGACAACATACTTTCCTAGATAAGGGATAGCTCTATCGAAGCAACCCCCTCCTTCCCTTGAAACCTGACCACACCAACTACTATCGTACCTTTTTATTAAGTTCCTTCATAATGTTTGACAAGATAAATTATTTCATGGTTTGTTTTTTATATATACACGTACCCAGGGTATGGATTTAGAGTTTTAATATGCACCATACTCTACCACTACTGATCATTTGAAAGATGGTAATTATCCTACCAAGAACTGAAGATCCACCTTGATGACAATAATGTCTTCTATGTTTTGTCTGTACTAAGATAATGTATACAAATCACACTGTCTTTCAAATATCATATGTTGGGCATGCTGAATAGGTCAGTATATATACTCAGATCTGTGTTATGGACCTAAAGTGTCCGATATGCACCATACACAAACACTGCCACTTATATGATTGCCTGTGTCCGCTTTAACACCAAGTGCCGATCCACATAAAGGTACAGGATGTATCTCATACTGTATTTGTTATGAAAATTGTATGCATGTATTAATATTCCTCAACGGCATGTTACTTGATCTTCTTATACAACAAAATTCTAAAAATAAAGAATTTAAAAAAAAATATATAGTTCCTGAAGTCTATGCCATCATTCAACTGTTTAATTGCCTCTGATAGTTGTAAAAGAGGCTCCAGATGAAAAATCAAATACATAAGCCAATTAAGACTACAGATGCAAGAGTTCTTTGCATCACAAAGGTCACTTGAACCGACTAACCTGAATACCAAAAACAGACAGACACGATGCTGTCCACCACTGGACACCAAGGAACTCCAAGGCATGGGTACGTTATAGGATACAAGGCAAGAAAGGTGTGTGCAATATGGCTGCTCTGGAAGACTTGTGGGTGCAATCTGGGTGCTAGGCAAGTCCTGTGTGTATAATCTAAATGCTGAGCCAGTCCTGTGGGTGCAGGCTGGGTGCTCTGTCAAGACCTGGGGGTAGTCAGGGTACACTGGAAAGACATGTGTGTGCAATATTGGTGTTGGTCAAGTCCTACATGTGCAATCTGGGTTCTTATGCAAGATCTGTTGGTGCATTCTGGTGCAGTGTGTGTGCTGTGGCAAGTCCTGTGGATGCAATCTGGTGCAATGTAGGTGCTGCAAAGTGGTGCCTTAGCGTATTGTGTGGGTGCAATCAGGTGTTCTGGGTGCAATAGCAAAGGATGTGAGGGCAATAATGAAAGGAGGACCTGGAGAAATGGAGTGAAGGGGGGCAAAGGAAGGAAATAAAAACACGGAATGGATTGTATTGTTTTAATGTATTATCTGATAACTATACCTTACCACTCATATTTTTACATGTGCCATATCTATAATACAGTGTATTTTTCAAAAATGCTTTAAGAATGCAATTTCTTTATTCTGAAATAATAATGGTGTTTTAACATTATGATGATTTAACGTGCAGTGAGAATTTTTCCTTAAAATAGGCCCTGGCAGGATCAGTTAGATCTAGAAAAATAAAACTGGCTACTTACATAACTCTGAGTAACCTAATAACCTTGCCCTTTTGACATTTACCATTTTATTCTGGCTGGTAAGCCTTAGAAATGTTTTTTTTCTAGGTCTGGATACAGTCACATTTTGTGTAACACCATTGAAATGCATGCTAATAAAATGCATCTAGGCAGAAAGACGACCGGGGCCTCCCTGCACGAAAAAAAATGGAGAAGTAAATAACAGTCAATTAAAAGTATTTGTGGGAGGAGCTTAGGCAAAAATTGGTCAGTCTGCCATAAAAGAGGCAGCATGAGAGCAAAAAAGCCAGAATTGGGTCAAAGGTAGACAGAGCTTTAGCAAAGTAGGTAGTGCTATTACCATATTATCTTGAAGACAAGCATTGGGCAAGTCTTGGTGAAGGAGGGAGGGGGAGAGGCGCTATTGGGCAAGTCTGGGGGAGGGGAAGAGGGAGAGGCAGCATTGGGCAGGTCTGGGGAGGGAGGCGGGAGAGGCAGCATTGGGCAAGTTTGGGGGAGGGAGGGATGCAGCATTGGGCAAGTCTTGGGGAGGGAGGGGGGATAGGCAGCATTAGGCAACTCTTTGGGAGGGAGGGGGAGATGCAGTATTGGGCAAGTCTGGTGGAGGGGAAGAGAGAGAGGCAGCATTGGACAGGTTTGTCGAGGGAGGGGGAGAGGCAGCATTGGGTAAGTCAGGGGGAGGGAGGGGGAAAGGAAGCATGGGGAAAGTCTGGGGGAGGGAGGGGCAACATTGGGCAAGTCTGGGAGAGGGGGGAGAGGCAGCATTGGGCAAGTCTGGGGGAAGGGGGGAGAAGAGGCATTGGGCAAGTCTGGGGAATGGAGGGGGGAGAGGCAGCATTAGGCAAGTCTGGGGGAGGGGGGAGTATTGGGCAGGTCTGGGAAGGGAGGGGGGAGAGGCAGCATTAGGCAAGTCTTGGGGAGGGAGGGGGATAGCATTGGGTAAGTTGGGGGAGGCAGCATTGGGTAAGTCTGGGGGAGGGAGGGGAGGCAGAATTGGTTAAGTCTGGGGAGGGGGAGGCAGCATTGGGTAAGGCTGGGTAGGGAGGAGGAGGCAGCAGCACTGGTTAAGTCTGGGGGAGAGACAGCATTGGGCAAGTCTGGGGGAGGGAGGGGAAGAGACAGCATTGGACAAGTCTGGGGGAGAATGCATTGGGTAAGTCTGAGGGTGGGAGAGGGAGACTGCATCCGGTAAGTCTGGGGGATGGGGAGGCAGCATTGGGTAAGGCTGGTGGGCAGATGGCTGTGGGGATGATGCATTGGCTACGTCTGGGGGGCAGATGGGCAAATAAAAGGAAATAAAAACAAGAAATTGAAGATTATGCTAGCTTTAGTGTACTTATAATCTTAATTTTAATAATGACAGGAGGCGACTATTTTGCATAATCTCTCTTTACTAACTCCATAGCAGCAAAGAAAAAACGTTTGAAATAAGAACCAATCAAAATGCAACAATAGGTATAGTGTCCACTGTGATCAGACTCCTCCTCCTCTTTCAGCTAGCGACATCACAGACGGAACAGTTCAAATAACGATCATACGAAATCCATATTAATGCCAACGGGCAGGATCCAACAAACTAAGGACCAAGAACTTCTGGAAACACCAGTCAATGAAGAAATCTTCTCCTTGGAAGAAAAAGAGCTCCATCTAGAATTAAACTGAGACGAGAGTGTAGGAATAGTTAGGAACATGTCTTGAAACTAGACAAAACAAGTATTGAACCTTCAATGTAATGAGTGAGAAAAACTGATAATACAATCATAAAATGATAATTATTTAAATAATCATGTGAATAAAATCTGTCAACATATATATGAAAAAACCCATACATCTGACCATATATATAAGTACTAGATAATAGTAAGCACAAAAGGACTGCTTTGAGCAAGCGAAGGAGGTAAGTATAAGACAGAAAAAAGAATATTCAAAAGGGAGGGAAGGGAGGGAAAATAGTCGCCTCCTGTCATTATTAAAATTAAGATTATAAGTACACTAAAGCTAGCATAATCTTCAATTTTATCACATGACAGGAGGCTTCCTATTTTGCATTTTTAACGCTGATGTATAAACGAGAAGACCGCGTTAGGAACCGGCCTATAGTAGAAGGTACGAAACGTGGATTCCCGAGACCAATCTGCCATACGGAGGATATCGGTCAAAGACGCCCCAGCCGTAAAAGCCGACGATGAAGCTGCACCACAAATAGAATGAGCTCCAAATGAAGCCTCCACTCCTGCCAGAGACAGGAGCCAGCGAACCCATCTGGCGAGGGTAGTAACTGAAACAGGGTTATAGGGTCGTACATAGTAAACTAGGAGCTGTCCAGAAGGAGAAGTTCGGAGAGAGGTTGTAGCCTCAACATAACTCTGAAGAGTAGAGACCACACATAGCTGAGGATCAGCAGGAAAGAAAGGATAGAAAATGGACGAAGAATCAGATTTAGTGCGACGAGATATATGAAAAGTGACCCCGTCCGGGGAGACCGAGAAGGCCCCAATCTCGAAAGCTCTTACGTCCGAAACGCGTCGAAAAGAAACGAGACAAAGTAAAACGGTGAATTTCGCTGAAAGTTGACGGAGAGATAACCTGTCATTGGGAGGCCAGTCTCTCAAAAAACGGAGTACGACCTCTACGTCCCATAGATGTGAATATTTGGGACCTGGGGGACGTTGTAAACGGATGCCTCTTAGGAGTCGACACACCAGAGGGTCCTTGCCCACTGTAATACCCTGAAGCGGTACGTGAGCTGCTGAAATAGCCGAACGGACTACATTAATAGACCGATAAGAACGGCCCGAGGTGAACAGGGAAGATAAGAAGTTCAAAATAGATGCCCTAGGGGCTGTAAAGGGATCAAGATCCCGTTCCATGCACCAAGCGGACCATGAAGCCCATGCAGATAGGTAGCAACGTCTTGTTCCTGGAGCCCATGAGTCCCATAGGAGGTCCTTAGCAGTCTGCGATAGTTCGCCGACCTGCCAGGCACCCCGGAAAGAGTCCAGGCCACCAGGGTTAGTCGATCGTTTACTAGAAGTGGGTGAGGATTTCCTTGCGGATCCGTGAGAAGAGTTGGATACGATGGAAGTAGGAGTTCATCCTCGTGTGACCACGCTAGTAGGTCCGGAAACCACGGTTGACTCCGCCATAGGGGTGTGATGAGCAGTAGAGATATCTGATGCATTTTCAGATAATGGAGTGTCCTTGCGATCATAGCAAAAGGGGGAAAAGCGTATGCCCCGGATTGTGGCCATGTTTGTAAAAAGGCGTCCACTGCTAGGCATTCCGGATCTGGGAGCCAGCTGAAGAAGTCCCGGGTCTGTCTGTTGATGCGAGAGGCAAAAAGATCCAAAATGAAAGGGCCTCTCTTGGCCGAAAGGTGGTTGAAGATCGGGCGATCCAGCATCCAATTGCTGCCGTCTCTCCAGTGTCGGGAGAACCAGTCTGCAGTGAGATTTGTCTCTCCGGCAGATACTCCGCCGTTAGGGAGATGTTGCGAGGGAGGCAAAAATCGAAAATTTCCTTCGTAATCTCCGACAACAGTCTGGACCGGGCTCCGCCTAAGCGGTTGATTTAACGGACCGCTGAGATGTTGTCCATCCTGAGAAGGATGCAACAATCGGTCCTGTCCCTTGCTAGGCTGCGGATGGCGAAAGAGCCTGCTAGGAGTTCCAGGCAGTTGATATGGAGGTTGAGTTCCTGAGATGTCCAGGTACCTCCTGTTGATCTGTCTTGACTCGTTGCTCCCCAACCCCATAGGCTGGCGTCCGATTCTAGGACGAAATCCGAACCGGATGCGGAATATGGCTCGGCCGTTCCATGCTTGCATACTGTCCAACCACCATTGCAGTTCCTCTCTGACTTCCTCCGTCACCGGCACCGGTTGGTCATAGGTTGGGTTCTGGTGAAGGAATGAAGCTTTTAGGCGTTGCATTGCTCGGTAGTGGAGAGGTCCTGGGAAGATGGCTTGGATAGATGCCGAGAGAAGGCCCACTATTCGAGCGAGTCCACGGAGTGGAATGGTATGGCATCGTAGGATTCTGCGCAATTCTTTGCGTATGGCTGAGATCTTTGACACGGGAAGACGAAGTGTGCTGGTCGTGGAGTCGATCTCGAAGCCCAGAAATTGTATTATTTGAGAGGGAGTCAATACTGACTTCAGGCGATTCACTGCGAATCCCAGTGATTCCAGGAAGTCCACCGTGTATAGAGTGTGCTGTATTAATCTGGGCTTGTCGGAGGAAAACAGCAGGAGATCGTCCAGGTAGATAATGCAGCGAAAACCTCTTTTTCGAAGATGAGAAACCACCGGTTTCAGTAGTTTGGTGAAACACCAAGGGGCTGAACTGAGGCCGAACGGAAGGCACGTGAACTGCCACGGAGCGTCTTGCCACATGAATCTGAGGAAACGTCAACAAGAATGATGAACAGGTACCGAAAGATAAGCGTCTTTGAGGTCTAACCTGGTGAACCACTCTCCTTCTTGTAGAAGGTCCCTCAAAAGATGAATTCCTTCCATTTTGAAGTGACGGTAGACAACGTAGGTGTTGAGTTCCCTTAGGTTGATTAGCGGACGAAATTCCCCAGTCTTCTTCTTTACCAAGAAGATGTTGCTGAAGAATCCCTTTGGGAGCTCCGGAGCGGGTTCGATCCCACCTTTTGAGCGGAGTTCCCGTAATTCGTTGTCGAGAAAAAGAGAATCGTCCGCGGAGCAGTTGATGGGTTTGGGAGGTTCTGATTGGAAAGGGGTCTCGGTGAGATCCAAGACATAACCCCGAACCGTTTGTAGAATCCAAGCGTCCGTGGATATACTCGTCCAAACCTGAAAGCAAAGAGAAATGCGACCTGCAATACGGGAAGGAAACTGAGTTAAATGGTAGCTTACCTGCCGAGGAGCGTGCTCTGCCACGACTTCGATATCCACGGCCTCTGTCAGATCCCCTTGAATAGGAAAAGGATTGTCGGTAGCCAGTCTCTGGATAGAAGGGTTGGGGTCTAGAGGAACGGGCACCAGATGGCCAGAAACGGCTGGCCGCACGACCCCTGTAGCGACCAGCCCGTCCAAAAACCTCTCTTGAGGGATTGCCTTTAAAGACCTTCTTTAAAGAGGTTTGAGCCTTTTTTAAAGAGGTGAAGACATTCACATGTCTGTTGAGCTCTTTGAGAAAAGAGTCTCCAAATAATTTGCCCTGTCCATAGGTCCAAGTTCCTTGGTGCCCAAATCCACCAACTTTCCGTCAATGCGGAGTAACGCTGCTTTGCGTCTCTCAGAAGAGAGCGCTACATTCGTGTTTCCGACAAAACAGAAACAGCGTTGTGCCCATTCACGGATATCGTGAGGCCATTCTCTGATAGTGCTGGTATCAAATTCATCAGCTCTCATAAAGGCGTCGTCTGCCAAATACATAATTCGAGATAAAGGCCCGATTGAGTCCAAAAGTTTATCTTGGACTCCTCTGAATCCTTTTTCCACCCCTCTGCGGGGGTCACGCCCGCCCTTTGTCATGAAGGTGGACATGACCTGATCAAACTCCGGGGTCTGGGCAACGTTATCAGGCAGAGAAGGGCGAGGGCATTCTGACCTTAGTCTGTTACGTACCGCTTTATCTAGAGGTTTGCGTAACCACCGATGCATAAATTTAGCCAGGTGTTCTGGAGGTGTCCTGTCTCCTGATCTAGGGTGTCTAATGTTCCGAGGATCAAAAAGCTTCTGGCCCGTCGGGTCTAGAATGGTATCCTCTTCCTCTAACGGAACAGCTAAGTCCCCAATCATCTGTGTTTCCCCCAGAAAAGTATCTGGGACATCAGGGGGGTGAGATTCTGATCCCCATGCATCATCTTCTGAATCTGCATTCCATTCATCCAAAGTGGCCATGGCGTAGTGCGGCCTATCCTCCTCATCCGAGGAATAGCCCTGCTGTGGGATAGATGTAACAGCTGGAACAGGTTTGTGTCTTTTGGCAGGTGCTTTGCCCTTGCTCTTCGAGGGTTGCCCTTTCTCCCCTTTCCAATGACGTTTTTCAGGGTGGTTCTCCCTGATAGATTTTTAAACTGAATCATCAGAATCTGAGTCCTGACGTATAGGCTTTGAGGGTATGGTCTGATCCGTTGGGACCGTCATAATTCTAGCAATGGCTTTTTCCATTGATGCGGATACAGCCGCATTGATCATGGCCTGGAAGTCCACAGGGATACTCTGGGAGTCTTCCATGATTTAATATATATATATATATACAGAGCGTATGGCACAGGGTTAGCTGTAGATTTTTATTGACAGTACCAGCAGTACTAAAAATAATAATAATAACCCCAGCAGGGTATTATAGCCTGAACAATTTTTGAGCAAAGTACTATCAGTACTATAAAAAATATAATAATAACAAAAATAATAACAATAACCCCAGCAGGGTAAACAGGCTGTATTGGGATTTTTATCTGGAACAACCAGAAAAGAGCTTGCAAAAGCAGCCCTCCAGTTCAGCAGCAATCACAGGTGCTACACACCCAAAATATGCATAGGAAGCTGAGCCCTACATGCACACTACAGCTATCAGATAATGAATGAAAACGATCATAAATGACTCTTGCCTGATATCCAACGATGATAGTATGAAAAACGAGTTGTTTGCATGAAATACACCAACGGAATGAAATATCTCACTGAACGTGTGGAAAACGCGGGTATCCTAAAATGGCGGCCGCGAATCTCGCGATGAACGAGATCCAAGATGGCGGCCCGTCATGAGAGAAACGAAAAAACGCGCATCTGAGCGCTGAAACATAAACCAGACCTTGGAGAAAAAACTCCAATGTGAGTGGTCAGTAGGGGAGAAACAAAAGTGGGAGCTTTTGAACAAATAAAAGTAGTGCAAAGTAACAGTACATGCAAATTAACTCAACAAAATCTGAGGTAAAATAATGATTAATAAACCATAATGAAACTAGGGACTAATGAGTAAAACATTAGTTAGTGATAAACATCAAATACATATAATGAGCAATATAATAAACAGTCACATTTGAAATAAATGAAATAATTAGGAGAAGAGCCAAAAACTCTGACCTGTCTGCTGATGGAGCAGCAAAGAAAGAGGAGGAGGAGTCTGATCACAGTGGACACTATACCTATTGTTGCATTTTGATTGGTTCTTATTTCAAACATTTTTTCTTTGCTGCTATGGAGTTAGTAAAGAGAGATTATGCAAAATAGGAAGCCTCCTGTCATGTGATAAAATTTATTTTTTTCTATCATAATTATTAAATATGAAAAAGCAATTTACATGTGAATATATACAAGTTAAACTTTTTTCCTAAAGTCTTATATTTTTTTCCTAAAGGAATATCCAAAGTTTGGGGTGTCGTCTAATAATCAGGGTTGTATTATATTCGAGCAAATGCAGTACCCTGTCTATTACTGTCTATTAATTTCTATGCCTCACAAAATCTAGTCCGAGTATTAATGAATTTGGCCCTTTCTGTGAATAAGATGCTGACAAATGGCAACCACTATTAATCACCTAGAATGTTTGTCAGTTTTAGAAAAACAGGTCAAATGGACATTATAGAATCTACATTCTTTTTAGCCTGATGTGGACCTTAATGGATTCAGATTAGACAGGTTAGATGAATTTCAGAAATACGGCTACACAAAATCCTTCATTAAGTGTCTGATTCACCTGTTTGGGCCATTCGGAAACCAAACTATTGGAAGTATTTGTATAATTTTGCTTCAAAACCATAGATTTTTCTGCTCCCAATATGCAGCAATCACTCCGTCGAATTCGAGAATATACAATATTTACACCCATCAATCCTCCAGATTTTAGTGTAGAAGAATTAAATTAAACATATTTTAAACACAGTATATACTCATATGCAATTCTAATATATTAATGTTATATTTTATATTAGTATAGTTACATTAATAAAAGCATTTTTTTAACCTAGCTAACCCCTACCTCTACCTTCCCCAGGTAGGAGGGGATAAAGTAACAATTGAAATCTCTGTAAACTTGACACTCTGTACAATGCACTGTGTTAATTTTTCCTTCAGTGCAATTATAGCACTCATCACTGTAAAATGTTAAAAGAGTTTAACTGACTGACGCTTGCCTCCAGGCACACTCTCCACCTAGCTAGCTAGGTGCGTTCTCTTTCAAGCTCCTCATATGTGGAATAACCTTCCTGATTCTGCCGAATCATGCTTTAATCTAAAATCTCTGAAAATGAGTGTCTCCCTAATCCTCAAAAACAGAATGCACCTGTTATTAGTTACAAACTCCTATATATACTGTACATGTTGTTGTTTTCGCTTTTAGTTTTTTTTTTGGTATCAGTAATGATTTACCCTGTGTGTTCTCTTCCAAACTTGTATAAATAGGCATGTATTCATGTATTTTCTTAATCTACTGTTAAATGTGTAATACCGTTTTGGACTGGCTCCCCAGGCCGTACTTGAAAACGAGAGAAATCTGTAAGCTTCCTGTTAAAACACTTTCTAAAGAAATAAATATGTCACAGCCGTTTAATGGTAAATGTGTTGGATAGTGGAATAACACTCACAAACATGAAACTGTGTAGAGCATTAAATAAATAAATAAATATAACCAGAAGTCTTAAAGCTTGTTTTAATCTGGAAATATATATAAGGGAACTAAAAGTCTGTGAGAAATGCAGAGTACCCCCCTGGGTGAGTAGGAACAAAACACACATAAATGCAATGAAATACAGCAGGATCCAATTGAACTGTAATAACCTGTGAAGGGTTAATTTGGATCTGTAAGGGTTAAAAGCCTAGGCATGACATTGTTCAAACATTAATGGTTGCAAACATCACATCTGCAGTCACGGGCAAGGCAGGACACGGTAGCTCTAGACCCAGACTGGATCAGTTCTCTACCGTTGATGAGTGAATCACAAATAATTGGATTGGGAACTTCCCTTGTAGGTGTGTATGGACTTGCCATATACAATGGAAGGGTCATTAACTCTCTGGCCTGTGCAAAAGGGTTAAACCAAACTTCACAGGCAATTGAGGAACTATTGGCGGATGCAATCGGTATGAGAAGAGCTATTCTACAGAACAGAGCCGCCATTGATTACTTATTACTTAACCCCTTTCGACACAGGACGGACTAGGTCCGTCCTGTGTCAAAACGAGCACTGAAAGCGGAGTTTTTCCGCTTTCAGTGCTCAAGCCGCATTGTAACGATGCTTCCGTGTGGAAGCATCGTACAATGCTAAAGAAAATGCCCGTCGGCATTTCGATCGCTCCGGAGAGCGATAGAAATACCGGTTTTAAAGGCACAGTGCCTTTAAAACGCGGGCATTTCAAAAATGAGCATAGGAAGCGAATCTTTCGCTTCCTATGCTCAGAAAGTGTTTCTGATTGCCTCGCAAGTCGAGGCAATCAGAAACACAGAAAAAAATGCACGATCTTGGTCACTGAGTGACCAAGATGGCGCTGCCCTTCTAAGGGCAAGAGCACAGGAGGCAGGAAGTACCTGCTTCCTGTGCTCTCTGGCTGTCACACGATTGCCTCTTCACAGAGGCAATCAGTGACTGCCAGGCACACAGACAAGCAGTGGGGATGCTCTGCTGAGCATCCCCACTGACTGGTCAAATCAATATTAACCCTATATTGATCTAACCAGTTATGATCTGCCTCCCTCTCCTCACATTTTTTTTAGTGAGGGAGAGAGACAGATCAAAGCTCTAAAAGTAAGTAAAAGTAAAAAAAAACAATAAATACACAACACACAAATAATAAAACAATAAAAAAATTTTTATTAAAGCAATTCCCTGCGTTTAACCCCTTCCCTGCCACTGATCTTGCATAAGCAGTGATCGTGCACATCAGCGCATTTATTTTTGCTGTTTGTGCATTTTTTAGGGGTTAATTTTTTTTGTACTGTAATTTATTACAGTACTAAAAAGGCTCTTCTAAGAGTTATTAACCCCTTCTTTGCCGTCGATCACTGCTTACGCAATGATATTGACGCCAAAGCAATTTTTATCTGTCTGCATATTTTTTTTTTTTTACACATACCTGCTAGGGGATTACATGTAAAGTAAAAATATTTGAGATTTTTTTTTTTAAGCTGCCTGAGCGCATAGCGATCAGTAACAGCGAATTAGTGGCAAAGGCGGTTTGGTGATTTCTCAATTAAGCTCACCATTCGCCCTGGTCAGATCAAAATTGGTCGGATCAATATTCACAAATATTGATCTGCCTCCCTCTCCTCACTTACATTTTTGTGACGGAAAGAGACAGATCAGTATTAGTGATATAAAATAACATTTTATAAAATTGGCAGGTTTTATGAAATTCTTTCACTGTGTATTAACCCCTTCCCTGCCATTCATCACTGTGTAAGCAGTAATCTTGCACAGCAACAGTATGTTTTGCTGTCTGCACTGTTTCATAGATTAATTTATTTGTACTGTAATGTATTACAGTACTAGATAGGCTCTAATTAACCCCTTCTTTGCTCGAGATCACTGCTTACGCACTGATTCTGAGGCCACGGACTCAGGGTTCGATTTTGACCCTATTCAGCTTTCTGATACATCATCTAGCGATGTATCGGTGGCTGCTGAGCCCTTGCCACAAGTAGTGATGGGGGTCTACCGATAAAAAAATATTTGGTTTGGTGGGGGTAAATTACATTGGCTGGCTTCAAAGATATATCCCATAAAGGACACGGACGCAGGTTGACTACATGTCAAAATTCCAGGTTGGAATTGCGCACCCCCTAAATGTGGAATTTTAGACCCAATACAAACCAACAAACCTATGCATGGGGGGTATCCCTGTACTCAGGAGATGTTGCTGAACACATATTGAAGTGTTGGTTGGCAGTGGCAAATACCAGAATCTGAAAATTCCTGCCTGAACTACAATGTGTGTGGGGAAAAAATGACATCCCAACCCTTTGACATAGGTTGGTGGTAGAATTAGCACTTGGAAAGTGTTAAAATACCACAATTTTAAATACCCTAGGATGTCTAGTTTTCCAAAATATATGGTTTTATGGGGTAAAATACTTTGACAGGCTTCAAAAGTGTCCCAAATGGAACATGGGCGCAGGCTGACTACATGTCAAAATTCCAAGTTGGAAATGCACCCCCCCCCTAAACGTGGCCTTTTAGCCCCCAAATAATCTAACTAACCTACACATGGGTGGTATCCCTGTACTCAGGAGATGTTGCTGAACACATATTAAGGTGTTGTTTGGCACTGACACATAATAGGATCTGTGAATTCATGCCCGATGTACAATGAATGTGAAAAACAAATTACTATCCATAACATTGACATAGGCTGGTGGTAGAATTAGTGCATGAAAAGTGTTAAAATACTATCATTTGAAATACCCTAGGGTGTCTAGTTTTCAAAAATATATGGTTTTGTGGGGTAGAATACACTTTTTGGCTTCAAAAATGTCCCAAATGGGACATGGGCGCAGGTTTTCTGCACGTCAGAATTCCAAGTTGGAAAACCAAAAAGCGCACCTCTCAAATGTGGCCTTTTAACCCCCAAATAACCTAACCAACCTATACATGGGGGGTATCCCTGTACTCAGGAGATGTTGCTGAACACATATTGAGGTGTTATTTGGAAATATCCCTTCATATTTTAAGGTAATGTTTACCTAAATTGCAATATATGTGAAAAATTAAAAAAAAAGTTTTTTGCTGCAAACTTTGGCATAGATTGGTGGTAAAATGGCTACATGAAATGTGTCAAAATACCCCAAGTTAAATGCCCTGAGTGGTCTAGTTTTCAAAAATATGTACATGTTGGGGGTCATTCATGGATTTAGTACAGAAATCAGTGTTACAATGTCACTATCGCTAATTTTGAAAGAAAGGATTTTAAAATAGCTTTGCACCACTTATAGTTCTGGCCCTGTAACATGAATAAAAAAGCACAAAAACATAAAAACATGGGCTATTTCTGAACTCAGGACATATATTAGAAACTTTTTAGCAGTGTTTTTTGTTGTCTCTTGTACATGAGTATACGATTTTTCAAATAAAAGTCATAAAAAAAAAAAAATTGCCATATTTTATTATTTTTTTTACATCAAATTATATGCTATTATCAAAATAATGGTATCAAAAGAAAGCCCTTCTTATAACGATAAAAACGATATATAGTTTGTGCGGGTACACTAAATGAGACAGAAATAAATTACAGCAAAACACAAACACCTCAGAAATGTTAAAACAGCCCATGTCACCAAGCGTCGGACAAGCCAAAAAAGTCATGTCACTAAGGGGTTAAACACGAACATAGGTGTCAGGAATTTGAAGGAATGTGTTGTTTTGATATTTCTGACCATTCCAGCTCAATACAACAACAATTGCAAAACATCAGAACCATAGTTAATGATATACGACAGGACGTTGGTTTTGATTGGACCTTTGGGCTAGGTTCCTGGTTGGACGAAATTGGTAGATAGCTGCTTATGTTCTCTGTGACCGTGATTATCACCCTGGGAGGGATTTATATGCTTATATCTTGTCTTAGGTGTACTGTAGACAATGCTCTCTCGCCACGACAGCGACGACCAGAAGTGTATGCATATCACAATATCTATAGACGGGCATAGAATAGTTATCTATTTAAAAACAGATAAAAGAGTGGTATTGAAGGGTTAATTTTTATCTGTAAGGTTTAAAAGCCAACAGTGTGTATAGTAAGCTGATGTCTATAACAGCTTCTGGAAGCCAAATCACGCCAGAGATGTAATTGTTATGAGAATGGTCTTATCTTACTATTCCAAGGTCAGAACAGAGGTTTTTGGAACATCAACAAGTTGTCTCTGAAAGATCTGTAATTTCCCATAAGTATGACTTTTGTAACACTATTTTACATATTACGTTTAAGTGTATTTTCTTATTGAACACACCTTTCTGCGTATGAGAATAACCAAGTATATTGTAGAAACTAATGCTTTTATCTTTGTTTATATACGCTTTTCTAAACAATTTAAATCAGAGTTAAGGAACACAAAGCACTGTCTAGTCTTTTCCTTCGTCGTCCTTGGCGCTCCAAGATCCTGTCCGGTCTCATTATCAGCACGGCAGTTCAGATCAATCTGGTGTTAAAGGTCCTAGAGGTTGCTGAGCAGACTACCCTGCAGTCGGTCCCTTTCAACCAGTTTGACACTTTTCGAATTAAAATCAGAATCTTGGCCCCTAGTCCTTTAACACATGTTAGTTCTGAGAAGTCCATTATCATTTTTCCACACATTATTTCACCAGTATCCACCAGTACAAAAATGTTAACTTTTTCCAATGAATCTGGGTCTTTATGTCCTTTAATGAATAAAACTATATTGTAAAAGTTATTAAAAATCTCCTCAATACTGTAAGCCAGTGTCCAATTTTTTAATGCAGAGGGCAACATACCATGCAGGTGTTTAGGTAAATGGGCCATAAATTGTTAATAAGGGGTACTAACATAGACTATGTGGGGTTTTCAGTCATGGTTTCGGCAGTACAAAATCCCTTTGGGGCCATGACCGGCGTGCTGTATCGCCAGTTGGAAATCATTGTTGCAAGCTGTACCAAGTTTTGGAACTTTGAAAAAAACAAACTGAGAATTGCAGACAAGCAAATAAAACAGTAACTAAACAGACCAATTATAATTAAACAGATACTCCTGAGAATTAAATATGTTTATAAAATAGCTGTCTTTAAAGTTGCTGAACTAACGTGTATGAATTTTATGGTGATCAACAAAAGGTCACTGCCTCTCAATGCTTTTTTATCTCCATCGCCTGGCACAGGGATGGTGTAAATAAAAGTAGAAGAGGACATGATGAGTGAGTCTCTGTCAGGATGAAGATCATTTTCGTTGTCATAGTGCTGGCACAGTTTCTCATTTTCCATCAGGATCCAGAGAAATGACCTTTGTACTACTTTATAAATCATAGAAAGCGAAGAGGCAAATCAAGAAAGGTTTATGCATATGCAGAATATATTGCAAATCCACATTTAGAAATCATTGTGCATACAAGCACAGCATTATACTGAGTGATTCTACAGGGCATATTTCATTGGGATATTCTCTGCATACAGGAACTAAATTAGGATGGATCTTTGTCTTTAGCAGCACTTTTTATGTGACACAAATTTGATTTTGATTGGACTGGCAGGGGTGCATGAATAAGCCAGCAGTCAGTAAAGTGTACATCTCAACAGGACAAAAGGGATTCAAATGACTGCAGATTATAGTCAAGCAAACTTCTGGCACATAGACTGTTCATGTATAATCAATTTTCCAGAGCCCTAGCCATTAATGCATGCTAATTTAAATGCCTTCCAACTCTGATGATCCCAGACAAAGTTCACCTTATTTTTAGATAAATGTCTTTATCTTTGAATGTCTTAGGGGAAGGTAGTGGAATCTGTGGTAAGGAAAATGTTAGATAAAATTGGCTTACCCATGCCCTTCTCTTTCATGAACCCCTCAGACACAGACCTACAAGCCGGGACAAAAAGGGGGCAGCAGCTCTGGGACCAAGTACACTGCAGAGTAGGCCCAAGACATTGTGCTGGCACAGTCAAATAATGAAATGCCCTCCCTCCGACTTGCCATGCCCACGTCCTTTATATTATATCATGATTATTACAACTAAAATGCACATTTCCAGGAACATTTCCTTGCCTGAGTGCAACAATATATGAAATACCATTAAGATGCCAATGTGCCGTAAATGCATAAACTTTGTTTATTATGCCAATAATCTTTAAATGCATAAACATTGTCTATCATGCCAATTACTTTTAAATGCATAAACTTTATCATCATAGTCTCCCTTGCCAGAGTGGATGACATTAGACTGGTTAAATTATTTTGTATTTTACTCCTTCTCTCACTGACCATTACACCCCCTGCATAATGGTATAGCCCAGGTTCCTTTAGCCACTGCCAACTATTACTGATTCCCTCACCCGACTGACCATTAACTCTGTATGTCTGAAATCCTAGTGGCCAGCTTCCCTTAGATCAGATGTCTCCAAACTTTTCAGTATGTGGGCCATGTTGTATATTTTACATATATTCACAGGCCAAACAAAATAATAATAATTATTTGTTTAAATAAAACTTATGTTTTAATTTTGATCAAATAAACATACTTACAAGTTCAACTTCCCAAGTCCTTAGTGTGCCTCTAATATGAATGCTATTTGCCTATTGTCTACAGTTGCACCAAGCAGTGACTATTTAAAAGCAAATAGCAAAAAATTACATTAAATAAAATGTGTCAAAATATACAATATTTATTGAAGCCAATGGTTCACAAGCCATCTCATTAAAAAGCTACTTCTTGATGAGATTGTGATTATTACACAATTTATCAATAGTGGCAGTATACATCCAGAAAATGAGACACTGGGGACAGTGGCGTAGCTGACGGGGAGCGGTGATTGAACAGAGGTCAAGGCAGTGCCATCATCCTGTACTGTGATGTTGATTCTCACTCTAATAGTTAAACAGCCACGACACCCAACCCTCCAATCAATTTTTGAGTGTGCGCAGTTATCCTGTCATTCAGGAGTGAAGCATGCACCATGATTGGTGGAGTTACAATGTGCGGGGTCCAAACGCTCACATTGACACTGAACCAGGGGCACCCAAGACATTGGGCTGCCTGTGTCCAAGACTCAAATTGTGACCCCCCCCACACACAGTCATACACTTGCACACACACACCAGTCACATAGATGCAGACACACTCACATTCATCAATACATACAGACACACACTCATATACACAGTCAGTCAATGACACTCATACACACACACACACTCATATACACAGACACACACACACACATATACAGCACATAAATACATGTAAGCCAGTGAGCAGAGACTGGGACTACACTTCCTGCGGTGCCTTGGTTTAGAGCCACCAGGACCTACTGAAGGGTCAGCTCCGCAGCGAACGATCATGCCTTGGCTCTGACTTCCTTTACCTTGTATTGGCTCAGGGGCAGATCCAGGGGGGGGCCACAGGGCAGATACGGGGGGGGGGGGGGTCCGCAACAGTGTGGAGGTGAAGGTCCGTCCCCACCCTGTAGAGCAGTGCAGTCCAGTTCACTCGGAGGGGAGACGCAGGCAGCACTCAGTGCTCAATCCGTGCTGCCTCATGCTCCCCCCACATAGTGATGGTTCAGAGCAACGTGTTCTGCGTCATCTCTACGCGTGGGAGCTCTGAGTGTGTTTAACACACACACAGAGCCAACTGAAGTGAGAGGAGAGACAGACAGACATGGGAAGTGAGAGGAGAGACAGACAGACATGGGAAGGGAGAGGAGAGACAGACAGACATGGGAAGGGAGAGGAGAGAGAGACAGACCTGGAAAGTGTTGGGAGAGAGACAGACATGGTAAAGAAAAGGAAAAAAAGACAGACATGGGAAGTAAGAGGAGAGAGATGGACATGGAAAGGGAGAGGAGTGCAACAAACATGGGAAGGGAGAGGAGAGCAACAGGCGGACCTGGGAAGGGAGAGGAGAGTGGCAGAAGAACATTGGGAAGAGGAAAAGACAGATGGACATGTGCCCCTTCTGAGATCAGACTCTGAGGGGCATCTCAGTTCCACCCCTTTATGTTACCTCTGCCTGTGCAGGAGTTGCTAACCCTTTCAGTACTTCTGGCAATACAAGGGTGGTACTCTGCTTTTAGAAACATCTACAATTTGTAATGTTGGCAATGTGTGATTAGCACTTATGTGGTGTCTGATGGGCTGTGATTACACATTAGAGTGAGCAGGTAGTGCACATTGAAAAGGGAGAGTTTATTCTGCACACTTGGTTTATGGTTTTGTAAGGGTGAGTGGGGTGCAGGTGGTAGAGTTCATTGTAAAGGTGGCAGGGAAACCGATTTTTCTACCTTGGACCATTTTGAAAGGTACTGACCACAGCCGACCAGGAATACCCAACAAGAGCTGCAATTTTGGAGATGTTCTGACCCAGTCGTCTAGCCATCACAATTTGGCCCTTGTCAAAGTTTCTCAGATCCTTACACTTGCCCATTTTTAATGCTTCTAACAATTCAAATTTGAGGACAAAATGGTTACTTTCTGCCTAATGTATTCCACCCATTGACAGGTGCCATGATAACAAGATTATCAATGTTATTCACTTTACATGTCACTGGTCATAATGCTCTGGCTGATCTGTGTATATTTCTATAAATGTCACATTAAAAAAACAGTGTCTCTCTTCACACATTTTATGGTATTACCATTTTACAAAAAAAACACGACAGTATCTTCTATCTTAACTTGAGAATCAAGTTCTAGAGAGTTACATGATTGCAAATTATTTATAGGATTTAATATGACAATGTACTGCACCTAAAGGCAAAGCAGAAAAAGGAAAGCTATCTAAATCCATGCACAGTTCAGAACGGACCAAAGAACATGACTAATTAAAAGTATATCCTCTACACTCACATTTGACTATATACTGACATATTTGCAAAGCTCGATATTCTGTGAGCATATAATATAATGCAAACCAGAGGGAAATATATAAAATAATCCAAATGATGACTTATTGTAATGCAGAGAGATTCAAGGGGATTATTTTGTAACAAGAAACGCAGCATTTCTTCCAACTATTCCTCTATAAAGACTTTCTGTGGAATTATACATTGCTTATACTGTGAATTTAGAGAATATAAAATGGTGAAAAAATATTGATACGCAGAATTGCAAGCAAATGCATAAACCATGAGAAATATAGGTATCTGCGGTGTCTTGTGTTTATGACATCATCTGTGGCTTGGTATGCAAATTAGCTAATTTTCAATGGGAAATGTGTAATATGCATATCAGGCCACAAGGTGACAAGCAGGAGGCACCATTGACGCATTTAAAACATATATTTATCTTATCTTATCCATTTGCTTGCAATTTTGCTAACGCAGTGTATAGATCATTTTCATCATTTTTATTCTCTACATTCACAAGTAATGTTTACGTTGACAGAGTCCCTTTTAGGCTATCCACTTTTCATTCGCCAGTATTCGGGACAATGGAGAATGAATACTGTGCTCCTTTCCAAGTCATGGGAGATATGGTACAATATGAGACCGTTTTAAAGTCAGCAAGAGGAGATCAACAAAGTGACCAATTTGAGCAGTGTACCCTGGAAGTATAAACTCTAATGGTACATTTGATGGAAAAGGTTGTAGTAGACAATCCTGAAATTGTCCCTTTATAGGACAGCGCACGTCTGAATATCCCCAGCACTGGATTTTCTCAAATATTAAATAGACATGTGCATTCGTTTTCGGACGAATGCATTTTCGTCCGAAAATAGCATTTTCGTCCGAAAATAGCATTTTCGTCCATTCGTCCGAAAAACGAAAATGCTAAACTAACGAAAGCCGAATAAACGAATGGTTAATAAACGAAAATCATTAGTCTATTCGTGCTATGGCATTCTATAAACCAAAATAGAGTCGGTTTATAGAATAGCAATAGCATTACATACATTCCATAAACCGACATAATGAACGACTTTCATTACCCGGAATGCATGTAATGCTATTGCTATTCTATAAACCGAAATAGAGTCCCCATTCATACAAATAGGTCAATTGAATGGGGACTCTATTTCTTATGAATGGGGACTCTAGTTCGGTTTATAGAAAGCCGTGTATTCCATAAGCCGAAAGTCTATAAACCGACCGACATTCGGTTTATATACTTTCGGTTTATAGAATAGCAATAGCATTACATGTATTCTATAAACCGAAAGTCTATAAACCAAACGTCGTTCAGTTTATAGACTTTCGGCTTTTGGAATACATGTAATTCTATTGGCTTTCTATAAACCGAAATAGAGTACCCATTCATAAGAATTTCTTATGAATGGGGACTCTATTTCGGTTTATAGAATACCAATAGCATTACATGTATTCCATAAACCGAAAGACATTCGGCTTATAGACTTTCGGTTTATGGAATGCATGTAATCCTATTGGCTTTGGGGTCGGTTTATAGAAAGCCAATAGCATTACATACATTCCATAAACCGAAAGTCTATAAACCGATATGTCTTTCGGTTTATAGACTTTCGGTTTATGGAATGTGTAGGTCAATTGATTCGTCCGAACGAATAAAACGAAACGAAAATAATGAACGAAATTCGTCTGAAACGAATGCAGTAATAAACGAAATTCGTTTTAGACAAAATAAATAAAATTTTCGTTCGAATGGACGAAAACAAAAACGAACATTTTAGTTTTGCACATGTCTAATATTAAAGCCATATAATTATTTGTGTTTCCAAAATGCATGGGACACTAGATAGTACAGAGTGCACAATAGTTTCACAAACAAAAGAGTGATCATGGCAGTACCAAACTGCTTTCCACTAGAAATAGCTGAGGAAGAATAGCTCAGCATATTAGGAGTATCCAGTATATCATTGTACTAATGTACCACATATGTTTAAAATCAAAGCAATTATGATGACTTGTTCTGTCCTCCAATTAATTAGGTGTTTTTCTATCAGCCTTAGCCGTTCAGTTAAAAAAAAAAAAGATGCTTTTTGGTTTTCCTTATTTCCTAATTAAAAAAGAGTGTAAACCTTTCAAAATGTGGTGAATCACAACAAGTATTATATCCTGGGCATGTATTTAGTATCGTAGACACAAGGAAAGAAATTATAAGACTGTATGTTAGATAAGACTATTTTTTTCTTATGAAAGCCACTTCAAACGTAAATAAGGAAACTACATTCAAATAATTTTTTTAGGGAGATTCCTATACCTCAATTCATATAATTATTTCATATATATCCTATGATAACCAAAATGTAGAAAGTTTTATAAACTTCAGTGATCAACAAAAAGTCCCTTTTTTAGAAATTATTTATGCACGTGCACTTATTGCTGATATTTTATGGATTATGGATTATCATTTTCTATAAAGGGATATTCATTTACAGAGGACTTTTGAAAACAAGCTGGATATGCCGCATACTGTAAGCAAGACCAAGGGCAAGTATGCCTTTGTTAACCCCTTAGTGACATGACTTTTTTGGCTTGTCCGACGCTTGGTGACATGGGCTGTTTTAACATTTCTAAGCAGTTTGTGTTTTGCTGTAATTTATTTCTGTCTCATTTAGTGTACCCGCACAAACTATATATCGTTTTTATCGTCATAAGAAGGGCTTTCTTTTGATACCATTATTTTGATAATAGCATATAATTTGATGTAAAAAAAATAATAAAATATGGCAAAAAAATTGAAAAAATTATTTTTTTATGACTTTTATTTGAAAAATCGTATACTCATGTACAAGAGACAACAAAAAAACACTGCTAAAAAGTTTCTAATATATGTCCTGAGTTCAGAAATAGCCCATGTTTTTATGTTTTTGTGCTTTTTTATTCATGTTACAGGGCCAGAACTATAAGTGGTGCAAAGCTATTTTAAAATCCTTTCTTTCAAAATTAGCGATAGTGACATTGTAACACTGATTTCTGTACTAAATCCATAAATGACCCCCAACATGTACATATTTTTGAAAACTAGACAACTCAGGGCATTTAACTTGGGGTAGTTTGACACATTTCATGTAGCCATTTTACCACCAATCTATGCCAAAGTTTGCAGCAAAAAATCTTTTTTTTTAATTTTTCACATATATTGCAATTTAGGTAAACATTACCTTAAAATGTGAAGGGGTATTTCCAAATAACACCTCAATATGTGTTCAGCAACATCTCCTGAGTACAGGGATACCACCCATGCATAGGTTTGTTGGTTTGTTTTGGGGCTAAAAGGCCACATTTAGGGGGTGCGCATTTTGGTTTTCCAACTTGGAATTCTGACATGCAGAAAACTTGTGCCCATGTCCCATTTGGGACATTTTTGAAGCCAGAAAGTGTATTCTACCCCACAAAACCATATATTTTTTTAAACTAGACACCCTAGGGTATTTCAAATGGTAGTATTTTAACACTTTCCATGCACTAATTATACTACCAGCCTATGTCAATGTTTTGGGTAGTAATTTTTTTTCACATACATTGTACTTTGGGCATGAATTCACAGATCCTGTTATATGTCAGTGCCAAACAACACCTCAATATGTGTTCAGCAACATCTCCTGAGTACAGGGATACCACCCATGTATAGGTTGGTTAGGTTATTTGGGGGTTAAAAGGCCACATTTGAGAGGTGCGCTTTTTGGTTTTCCAACTTGGAATTCTGACGTGCAGAAAACCTGCGCCCATGTCCCATTTGGGACATTTTTGAAGCCAAAAAGTGTATTCTATCCCACAAAACCATATATTTTTGAAAACTAGACACCTTAGGGTATTTCAAATGGTAGTATTTTAACACTTTCCATGCACTAATTATACTACCAGCCTATGTCAATGTTATGGATAGTAATTTGTTTTTCACATTCATTGTACATCGGGCATGAATTCACAGATCCTATTATGTGTCAGTGCCAAACAACACCTTAATATGTGTTCAGCAACATCTCCTGAGTACAGGGATACCACCCATGTGTAGGTTAGTTAGATTATTTGGGGGCTAAAAGGCCACGTTTAGGGGGGGGTGCATTTCCAACTTGGAATTTTGACATGTAGTCAGCCTGCGCCCATGTTCCATTTGGGACACTTTTGAAGCCTGTCAAAGTATTTTACCCTTAAAACCATATATTTTGGAAAACTAGACATCCTAGGGTATTTAAAATTGTGGTATTTTAACACTTTCCAAGTGCTAATTCTACCACCAACCTATGTCAAAGGGATGGGATGTCATTTTTTCCCCACACACATTGTAGTTCAGGCAGGAATTTTCAGATTCTGGTATTTGCCACTGCCAACCAATACCTCAATATGTGTTCAGCAACATCTCCTGAGTACAGGGATACCCCCCATGCATAGGTTTGTTGGTTTGTATTGGGTCTAAAATTCCACATTTAGGGGGTGCGCAATTCCAACCTGGAATTTTGACATGTAGTCAGCCTGCGCCCATGTTCCATTTGGAACATTTTTGAAGCCGTCCAATGAATTTTACCCCATCAAACCATATATTTTTTGGAAAATAGACATCCTAAGGTATTTCAAATGGTGGTATTTTAATACTGTATAGGTACTAATTCTACCACCAGCCTTTGTAAATGTTTGTGGTAGTACTTTTTTGGGAGTTTTTTTTCCACATGCATTGTACTTCAGGCATGAATTCACAGATTCTGGTATATGTCACTGCCAAACAACAACCCAATATGTGTTCAACAACATCTCCCGAGTACAGGGATAGCACCCATGCATAGGTTTGTTGGTTTGTTTTTGGCTAGAAGGCAACATTTTTGAGATGCGCATCTCAAAATTCCAACTTGGAATTTTGACATGTAGTCAACCTGCGTCCGTGTCCTTTATGGGATATATCTTTGAAGCCAGCCAATGAAATTTACCCCCACCAAACCATATATTTTTTTATCGGTAGACCCCCATCACTACTTGTGGCAATGGCTCAGCAGCCGCCGATACATCGCTAGATGATGTATCAGAAAGCTGAATAGGGTCAAAATCGAACCCTGAGTCCGCGGCCTCAGAATCAGTGCGTAAGCAGTGATCTCGAGCAAAGAAGGGGTTAATAGCTCTTAGAAGAGCCTATCTAGTACTGTAATACATTACAGTACAAAGAAATTAATCCATAAAACAGTGCAGACAGCAAAACATACTGTTGCTGTGCAAGATTACTGCTTACACAGTGATGAATGGCAGGGAAGGGGTTAATACACAGTGAAAGACTTTCATAAAACCTGCCAATTTTATAAAATGTTATTTTATATCACTAATACTGATCTGTCTCTTTCCGTCACAAAAATGTAAGTGAGGAGAGGGAGGCAGATCAATATTTGTGAATATTGATCCGATTAATTTTGATCTGACCAGCTTAATTGAGAAATCACCAAACCGCCTTTGCCACTAATTCGCTGTTACTGATCGCTATGCGCTCAGGCAGCTTAAAAAAAAAAACTCAAATATTTTTACTTTACATGTAATCCCCTAGCGGGTATGTGTAAAAAAAATAAAAAATAAAAATATGCAGACAGATAAAAATTGCTTTGGCGTCAATATCATTGCGTAAGCAGTGATCGACAGCAAATAAGGGGTTAATAACTCTTAGAAGAGCCTTTTTAGTACTGTAATAAATTACAGTACAAAAAAAATTAACCCCTAAAAAATGCACAAACAGCAAAAATAAATGCGCTGATGTGCACGATCACTGCTTATGCAAGATCAGTGGCAGGGAAGGGGTTAAACACAGGGAATTGCTTTAATAAATTTTTTTTTATTGTTTTATTATTTGTGTGTTGTGTATTTATTGTTTTTTTTAACTTTTACTTACTTTTATAACTTTGATCTGTCTCTCTCCCTCACTAAAAAAAATGTGAGGAGAGGGAGGCAGATCATAACTGGTCAGATCAATATAGGGTTAATATTGATCTGACCAGTCAGTGGGGATGTTCAGGAGAGCATCCCCACTGCCTGTCAGTGTGCCTGGCAGTCACTGATTGCCTCTGTGAAGAGGCAATCGTGTGACAGCCAGAGAGCACAGGAAGCAGGTACTTCCTGCCTCCTGTGCTCTTGCCCTTAGAAGGGCAGAGCCATCTTGGTCACTCAGTGACCAAGATCGTGCATTTTTTTTTTGTGTTTCTGATTGCCTCGACTTGCGAGGCAATCAGAAACACTTTCTGAGCATAGGAAGCGAAAGATTCGCTTCCTATGCTCATTTTTTAAATGCCCGCGTTTTAAAGGCACTGTGCCTTTAAAACCGGCATTTCGATCGCTCTCCGGAGCGATCGAAATGCCGACCGGCATTTTTTTTAGCATTGTACGATGCTTCCACACGGAAGCATCGTTACAATGCCCTTAGAGCACTGAAAGCGGAAAAACTCCGCTTTCAGTGCTCGTTTTGACACAGGACGGACTAGGTCCGTCCTGTGTCACTAACGCCTCGGCACACAGGACGGACCTAGTCCGTCCTGTGTCGCCAAGGGGTTAAAGAAATTGGTCATCATTATACAATGTATTGGTTTATTTGGTCTGCTAAGAAAAACAGCTGCTTCTATGTGCGACAGTGTCAACAATCTAGGTAAGCAATGTCTACTACACCACCCTGATTTATTATTTTAGTCACCCAGTCAAAAAAAATCAATAAGATTAGTTTGGCATGATCTCCCTGAAGTAAACCCTCTGTTCTTGAAATCCATGCGATTTTAGATGTTCACCAATCCTATTCTTTAACAAGGTTTCCATTATTTTCCCCACTACTGAAGCAAGACTTACTGGCCTTTAGTTGCCCAACTCCTCTCTTCTACCTTTCTTGTGAATGGGCACAACATTTGATAATTTCCAATCTTCTGGGACTACTCCCATTAACAATGATTGGTTAAATAAATCTGTTAACGGTTTTGCTAGTATACCACTAAGTCCTTTAAATATCTTTTGGTGTATCAGGGCCCATTGACTTATTTGTCTCTACTTTAGACAGCTCAAGTAGAACCTCTTCCTCTGTAAACGCACATGTATCAAATAACTCATTAGTCTTTTTTACTAAATGAGGTCCCTTTCCCTCATTTTCATCTGTAAACACTGAACAAAAAATATTCATTGAGGCAGTTTGCTAGACCTACATCTTCTTCTACATAGTGTCCTTTTGCTTTTAATCTAACTAATCCTTGTTTTACATTCCTTTTATCATTTGTGTGTTAAAAAAAAGTTTTATCCCCGTTATCTACTGACTGGGCTATTTTCGCTTCTGCGTGTGCTTTGGAAGCTCTTATATCTTGCTTTGCCTCTTTCTGCCTATTCTTAAATATCTGTCTATCTTGCCACCTGGCTCTTACAGTCCCCCCAATATACTTATACTATCAAGACCTTATTTTCCATTGCTGTATGTGTCTCAAGCTCAAGCTGTCTCCTGTTTGTTTAAGTCTGTAACTTACCCTTCATGTAACAAATGCTGTATGAATTGTTGACACTACTATATAAATACATTTTAGGCAATGTTGTCATAAGATATCAATACTATGAACTTGCTGAGTTCAACCCTTTCCAATATGTGGGTATACCTCCACTGTATTTGGGTCTTGTATTTCGGCTTTTGTGCTCCTGAGTTGGATGAGTGACTCACTGAACTGTAGATAGACAGTAATACTTAGGTCTGCTCTACACTTAGTAGGTCACCTTCATGGCGTGTGTAATTACAGAACAGCACAGTAAAATATTATCAGAGTAGCAAGCTAAAAGACGCACACACAGACAATAAAGTCATAAGAGTGAGTGCTCTATAATTATAGCTGGGGTTGGTTTCCTTCATATCTAGTGGGTTTCTTAGGTGACTGTGAAAACACACTGACTTAATTGAAGATCAGATCTGTCATAGTATTGTCCAAATGACACTGGTGTAGAGGACACTAGGATTGGAAAACTGAGCTGGATTTATAGATATTCCAACAATCGGGCTACCTTATTCATAACAACCATTTGGCCCTTCAAGTATGTTTTTGTCCAATTTATTAGTCCTTGGCCTTATCTTTTGTCTAGGATAGCCTTATGCTTATCCCATGCATGCTTAAGCTTTTTTATGGTATTAACCTCTACCACTTCTACTTGAAGGCCATTTCATGCATCCACTACTCTCTCGGTAAAGTAATACTTACTGATATTACTTTTTTTTTTTTTTTTTTACAAATTGCTTCTTATTTCATTTTTTTCCCCATAGTATATAAATAACATATATAAACAGTAGACAAATGTTGACAGACATAACAACTCATACAAATTGTAACTGATATTACTTTTAAACCTTTGCCCCTCCAATTTAACCCCTTAAGGACCAAACCCTTTGAAACATTTTTTGGTCATTTTGGACAATGGCTATTTTAACATTTCTGTGCTGTTTGGGTTTAGCTGTAATTTTCTTCTTTGTCATTTGCTGTAACCACACAAATTATATATTGTTTTTACCAGGATAAGAAGAGCTTTCTTTAGATACCATCATTTTGATGGTCCTATAATATAATATAAACAAAAGAATAAAACATGGTGAAAAATAAAAATAAAAACACAAATTTCCTGACTTTTATTTGAAAAATCCTTTACTCATCTACAAAAACTAATGAAAAAAATCTGTTAAATTGATTCTACTATTACTCCTGAGTACAGTTCTACCACTCATGCATAGGGTTTTCAGGTAATTTCGTGGCTAAAAGGTGCACATTTTGGTTTTCCAACTTTTGGCATTTTGACATGCAGACAACTTGCACACATGTCCTATTTGGGACATTTTTGAAGCCAGTCAGTGTATTTTACCCCATCAAACTAAAGATTTTTTAAATGTAGACATCCTAGGCAAATCAAATGGTGGTATTTTAACACTTTCCATGCACTAATTCTATCACCAGCCTTTATCAATATTTGTGGTAGTAATTTTTGTATGTTTTTGTTTCACATACATTGTACTTCAGACATGAATTCACAGATTTTGGTATTTGTCACTGCCAAACAACACACCAGTTGATGTGTTCAGCAACATCTGCTAAGTGCAGGGATACCACCCATCCATAGGTTTGTCAGCTTGTTTGGAGGTTAAAAGGGCCATATCTGAGAGGTGTGCTTTTTGAATTGTTGGAATTTTGAGATGTAGAGCAAGAAAGTGGTTAATAGAGCCTTATAAGAGCCTTGGTAGTACTGTAATAAATTACAGTACAAAAAAAATTAACCTCCTAAAAATGCACAGACAAGAAAAAAATGTGCTGCTGTGCAGTGATCAGTGGCAGGGGAGGGGTTAATACACAGGGTACACTATACACAGGGTATGGTTTTTATAAAAGCCCTTGGATCTCACAATTATATCATATCATATTTAATCCAATTAAAAACGTACATTATACCGATCTGTGTCTCTCCCTCAAGGAAATATCTAAATGGACAGCACTGTATAGTAAATTGCAATTAAACAGTAATAAAATGAAACCTTATATATTAAAGAAAATTCAAAAACAATAAATGTGTAAAAATATAACTTTTTTAATATACAGATATACATCTACAAAAACAAATAATACATAAATAAGACCATACACAAATAATATTATACAATAAATAACTCAGGGCAGGAGTAAAATAATTTGCCTCAAGAGTGACAAAGATAAATCTCTTCAGAGAAGCAGATATGTAAGAGAGGACCATACACAATATATATTGCACAATAAATAACTCAGGGCAAAAATGCGATAAAATGCCTCAGGAGTAGCAGAAAAAAAGTCCCCTCAGGGAAGAAAATGTACAAACCAATATACAGAAAAACTGATAAAACAAGTGAAATAAAATAAATCAACTTGTTTACAGTTGCAGAGTGTGCTGTGACAATGGCATAAAACCTGGCCAGGTGTGCTAAAAAACAGGATTCCAAATAAGGGTTTGTTTCTTCTTCAGCCTCAAATCGGCGTCCAGCACACTTACTGCAGCAGGGAATGAAGATGAAATAGCACTACTTCCGGAAATCAGAAAACCGGAAGTGCCATGACGTCAGACACGTCACTACCATGGCGACGCATTGGCACATACATATCCGGCATAGTGGGATCTCGATGCGTACATGAAGGACACTTCAAAGACACCATGCTGCCTACCACTAGCCACCAGGGAAAAAAGGTAAGTGCTGGGGACTTATTAATTGTAAATACTGGCAAATTATTGGGCAAATTGGCAGGGGCTTATTAATGGCAAATTATACTGGAATATTATTGGGCAAATTGGCAGGGGCATATTAATGGCAAATAATACTGGCATATTATTGGGCAAATTGGCAGGGGAATATTAAATGGCAAATAATACTCGCATATTATAGGGAAAATTGGCAGGGGCATATTAAATGGCAAATACTGGCATATTATTGGGCAAATTGGCTGGGGCATATTAATGGCAAAATAATACTGGCATAATATTGGGAAAATACTAGCATATTATTGGGCAAATTGGCTGTTGCTTATTAATGGCAAATAATACTGGCATATTATTGAGCAAATTGGCTGGGGCATATTAATGGCAAATAATACTGGCATATTATTGGGCAAATTGGCTGGGAAATATTAATGGCAAATAATATTGGCAATGTGTATGTAATGGGGTGATTGTGGTCAGTGCTGTATTTACCGTGAGGCATCCTAGGCGGATGCCTAGGGCTGCAAATTTTGGGGGGCGGCAGGGGTGCCGCCCCCCAGCACTGGAAAAACAAAAACAAAAAAAACCCGGCCCTTTAAAAAAAAAAAAAAAAAAAAGACCGCGCTTGCAGGCATAGACGGAGGTGAGAGGGGATCGGAAACCTCCATGCTGCCTGTTCGGCTCCCCGTGCAGTGTGACACGGAAGTGCCGACAGTCACGTGAGTGTGTGTGAGGTGAGACAGTGTGTGTGACTGAGTGTGATGGGAGTCAGAGTGTGTGACTGAGTGTGATGGGAGTCAGTGTGTGTGACTGAGTGTGATGGGAGTAGGAGTGTGTGTGTGTGATGGGAGTATGAGCTTGATGTGAGTCTGAATGTTATGTGTGATGTGGGGTCATGAAATGGAGGTGATTGGGCATGTCTTAGGTGTGTAACGTGGGCGTGCAGCTTGGGTAGGGGGGTGCCCGGATTTTGTCTGCCTAGGGCAGCACAAAATCAAGATACACCACTGTGTGTAGCTGCATTTCGTAGATTCCTTCAATTGGGGTAATATGCCCAATCCAAATGCATTTCATTGTGTAGACCAATAAGCAGGGCCACTTTAAGACCCCAGTGGGCCCTGGGCACAGTCTTTAGCAGTGGGCCCCCCTCAACCGGATTTTTCTAAAGTCGCATTATAAAAAACTGTATGTAAATGTAAAATTTTTAATATTATGTGCAACTAATTTCAACTATTTGTATATGTAATAAAAATGTTATTGAAAAGTTGCATTTCTTGTTATTATCCCTTTTTTCTGTACCCACATTGCACCTAAAGGACTTAACACAGCAACATACAGTACCAACAACACTTGGCTTGCACTCATATTGCACCCAATATGCCACTATTATTTTGTCATTAATAAGCCACAGTAAATTTGCCCAATAATATGCCAGTATTATTTTGTCATTAATAAGCCACAGATAATTTGCCCAATAATATACCAGTATTATTTTGCCAGTGATAAGCCACAGCCAATATGCCCAATAATATACCAGTATTATTTTGCCAGTGATAAGCCACAGCCAATTTGCCCAATAATATGCCAGTATTACCGTATTTGCTCGATTATAAGACGACCCTGATTATAAGACGACCCCCTAAACTTTGTATATTCCTTTAGGAAAAAAACTAAAAGCCTGAATATAAGACTACCCTATAGGAAAAAAGTTTAACCTGTATATATGTAAATTGCTTATTAATATTTAATAAAAAATGTATATTATACAAATGCATTTCTTGTTTTTATTTCCTTTTATGTGCCAATGCGGCCTCTCTCCCCCCCCCCCCCAGCGTTGTCTCTCTCCCCCTCCAAACTTCTCTCTCCACCTCCCTCGTCTCTTCCCCCCTCCCCTTGTCTGTCTCCCCCCTCCCCTTGTCTCTCTGGTCCGTCATAATAGACTGCCGTGTCGGGCAGCATGGAGGATGTCTGCACGTACCATGCAGACATCCCCCGGCTGCCCGATTCTCCCTGGTGGCTAGCGGGGCAGCGGAGGATGTCTGTGCGATGAGCGCAGACCTCCCCTGCTGCCGCCCGGCACGACCACCGGGACTTTTATGACGAAGCCGGAAGGACCCGGCTTCATCATAGAAGTCCCGGCGGTCGTGCCGGGCCGCAGCAGGGGAGGTCTGCGCTCATCGCGCAGACATTCCCCTGCTGTTAGAGAGGGGGATCCAGGTCCCCTGCAGCTCTGCGGGGGACCTGGATCCCAGTCTTATAATCTGACCTCAATTTGAGGTCAGATTATAAGACGACCTCGATTATAAGACGAGGGGTATTTCTCGTCTTATATTCGAGCAAATACGGTATTTTGCCTTTAATAAGCCACCGCCAATTTGCCTAATAACATGCCAGTATTATTTGCAATTAATAAGCCACATATAATTTGCCCAATAATATGCCAGTATTATTTTGCCATTAATAAGCCACATCCAATTTGCCCAATAATATGCCACCCTCCTCCCCCCTTCCTCAGTACTTAACTCCTGGGTGCTCTGTGTCCCCGGTTGTGTCCTCTGTGCAGACTTCCCTTTTGCACGGGGGAGGGAAATACAGTGACTGGATATGACGTGATGTCATATTGGGTGGAAAGGTTTTTTTTCAAGCAAGAAAAAAGCAGTGGGATTGGCTGCGAGGGGAAAGCCGGCACCATGGGTGTCACCCCCGCTGGGTGACACCTGTGGCCAGCAGGGGGGACCCTTAACCAGTGGGCCCTGGGCAAGTGCCCAGTTAACCCATTTCTTAAAGCGGTCCTGCCCATAAGATATACTACGGTTTGACTTCTGAAACCATAGTTATTTGCACCTACTTATCATCTAGTGCAATGGGTATTATTCATAAAACACAAATATGGGGCACAGTTCTAAAAGTTGTTCTAAATGACAGCAACATGTCATAAGTTTCCATGGTGATTGCTGCACTTTTAAAACTTTGACTTTTATAAATAACACTCTTTGTTGGTAAAAGGAAGCTGGTGCATAGCTAGGAGACCATGCTAAATATATTTCCCATATTTTACTATTATTATGACATAAAGTCATGATTTATCTCTCTTTCTTTATTTCCCTTAGCAGCAAAGAAGAGGATGAATACAGTTTGAACAAATCAAAACATGTCATACATTTCCTCCCCTCCCCTATATATAACAGCATTCCAATAAACCCTTGCTCTTACTTTGACAAGAAAATTGTAAATGTCCAAACATAGCATAGACCAGAAACAGAACACCAATAACAGGTGAGATCAACAGGTCAACTACAATAAAGTACAGAAACATCCAGTAACCAGGGAGAAATCATTCTCCAGGTATTGACAGCACATCAAAGCATCAGGGAATCCTGCTATCAATCGCAAATAAGCATCATATAAGAACACAGTAATCACAGAATAACAAATCCTAATAAAAACAAACAAACATGGATTGGTATAAAACATACAATCCGATACCAGGCTAAAACGGGTGGGAATAATATTCACCTCTGTATGCCACACACAAGCGCCCCATAATTATGCCACATAAAAGAGCCCCTTAATTATGCGACACATGGGGCCCAATAAATATGCCACACATTGTACCGCCATTAATTATGCGACACACACAGGAGCCCCATGAGGTGACAATTGTACAATTCTAAAACAATACATATCTATACACACAGACATCTCTCTCTCTCTATAACTAGTTGCATTTATACTTATTTGAATATGCCAGTATTTTGTCACTCAATATGTCAGTATTATTTTGCCATTCAATATGCCAGAATGTTGCCATTCAATATTCCAGAATTTTGCTATTCAATATTCCAGAATTTAACCCCTCAATATGCCAGAATTGTGCCATTCAAAATTATTCCAGCATTTAACCCCTCAATATGCCAGTATTTTGTCACTCAATATGCCAGTATTATTTTGCCACTCAATATGCCAGTATTTGTCACTCAATATGCCAGCATTTAACCCCTCAATATGCCAGCATTTAACCACTCAATATGCCAGCATTTTTCCATTAAATATGCCAATCTTTTGCCATTAAATATGCCCGAATTTTTTCCATTCAATATTGCAGCATTTAACCCTTCAATATGCCAGTATTTGTCACTCAATATGCCAGCATTTAACCCCTCAATATGCCAGTATTTTATACCACCCTCCTCCCCCTTTCCCAGAACTTACCTTACTTGCTGCTCTGTGTCCCCAGTCGTCTCCTCCGTGCAGTCTACCGAATGTGATGTAACGTCACATCCTGTCGCACTGATTTTTTCTGCGGCTACCAGAAGAAAAAAAAAGTTCAGCAGCGCAATGTGCTGCAGGGTGATGCCAGCAGCAAGGGTCCGCACCACCCGGGGGACGCCACTGGGTCCACGAATAGCTAAAAATAGCTTGGCATTTAATGAATCCCTGAAGGTAGCTGTCCTAAGTTCATATTCTTTAAGACAAGAGACAGGGCACAATTTAGAATTGTGGGAAAGCATGGATAGAAAACAGATGTGATTGAAGTCTTTTTGCATCTAGTTATGTAAAAGGAAAGGTGAATCAAAGTATCTGGCAGAATGTAGGTAAAACAAAAAGTCTGCATGCAGGCCATACATGTAGAAAGGCATTGGTTGCTAGTGTATCTGGATCTGGTTTCCAGTTGAAAAAAGAGGGGGTGCTGGGTAATGAGTCGAGATGCAAAGGGGTCCAGATTAAATGGGCTCCAAAGATCCAGAAGACGTTGACGGACTGTGTGGTGCAGACGCCAGTTGCTGCAGTCCTGTAAGTATCGAGAGTTCTAGTCTGCTTCGGTATTGGCGAAACCAGGGATGTGTTTGGTACAGACTGAGATATTGTGTGCTAGGCTGAAATGTCAGAACTCCATTGCTGGTTGTGAGAGAGCTTGCTATCTTGTACCACCTAGGTGATTTATGTATCTAACCGTTGAGATCTTGTCCATGTGGAGGAGAATAGAACAGTTCCAAGAAGATATGGTGTGAAGAAGGTAAGTTTGGTGTGGGGTGGACAGAAGCTCAAAGTGGTAGCCTCGAGATCCACAGAACGGACTCTTGTAAATGCGGTCGACCAGATGGCTTCTGGATCTTCCAGCCCCTTTCAAAAATGTTGCAGCTCATGTTACATTAGGCTTTGTCTAGTGTCATGAAGTTTGACACAAATGACCCAAGCTCCTTCATAAAATTTTCTCCAAATGGATAGACTTTTGTCTGGAAACAAGGCTCAGAGACAATCATATTTCCTAATTTTGGCTCGATTTTTAGTATGGTTTTACGCTGTTCGGTTGCAATGGCCGTGTTGGTGTCTCTGTACCCTTTCATAATGGTCAACTCAAGTTGGGAGTTGGGAGCCAGTGCTTCATCTCAAACATTTTTGTCCATGGGCTTAAAATGTCCAGGACCTTATCCTTGCAATTCTTTAATGAGAATTCTAGATCCTTTTTATATTTTCCAGACCAATATTCCCAAAAATTGGGCTATCTTGGGGTCCAGGTCAGGCATGTTGCAAACAAGGTCTGGAACTGTAGGCCTGGGACATTCATGACGAAAATGTTTAGTTGTCGAAATTAACACTGGTGTGAAGGGAGGTGGACACAATTAACCCCAGTGAGAAAGGATAAGAGAACATTGGAAAGACATAGAGTGACAGTATAATAAATGACCATTCATGTTAGAGAAGACAATCTAATATATGTAGAAATACAGGAACATGAGAACAGTAATCAATGTATAATTCAGGTTAATCAAAACAATACAGTACAATTCGGTATGTAATAAGTCTATATGAATGATACTTAACTCTGAGGTAAGCAGCAAAGAAAGAGGAAGAGTATATTGGAATGCTGTTATATATATATATATATATATATATATATATATATATATGTGGGAGTTGGGGTACATGACGGCGGCATAAATGTGACACAGAGCTAACTTAAATATAACTTTGTATTGCGCATAGGGTTGCTTGAGGCCAATTTTAAGTTTATGGAGGCAGCAGCATGGCCGGTATTTTTTTGTAGAAAAGATGGAAACCCTAATTGCACAGTAAAACACTATGCAAATAAATAACAGAGAAATAAACATAATACAGTAAAATATTTAGAAGTGCAATGACCCATTTAAACCTCAGCCACCCACAATAAATACTGCAGCCTACCCTAGAGGCAGTCTGGTACCGTTAGTTGGTACACATAGTTTGTGCCCATAAATATTGTAATCCACAATATGGCTGACGTTATAATGAAAAATATTCACTGGCAGAGTAGGAGACCAAGGTCTTTTAACTGTGTGATCACTTTCAGGGTGCCCTGTGTGAGACAGGGGGAGAAGGTTTCAGCTTACCACTGTACCACAGGCTGCAATCACATCACTTCACCTGCTATTTCCTCACTATGACAGCAGGCTTTGCCACACACAGCTCTGTATGCAGGTCTGCTGACATCTAAATGCAGGCATATTCCTCCAGGATGCTTCAGTAATCCTTTTGGGCATTAGATCAGACAGGCCTCAGTTCCTAGAGCCCAACAACTGCCTAACAAGATCGTTTTCTTTCTCTCTCCAGCTCTAAATTAACTTTTATTCCAAAATGGAATCAGGGTCTTTTTAGTCATGTTCCCTAAAGCTCGCCATCTGCTGGGCACCACAAAAAAAAACCAGGGTAGTCAGTGACACAGCAGAAATAATTGTAATCCCAGAGGGGTTACATATATATAAGGGAGGGGATGGAATGCTTTGATTGGTTCAAATTTTCATCATTCTCTTCTTTGGTGCTGAGGTAAATAAAGAAAGAGATATGCTTAACACTCATCTTCATGTCTTTATAAATTATGGAGTAAAGCATTATTATTATTATTATGCACTTTCTCAAATATTAGATTAAACTACAAGGTGGTGCAAAGAATTTACTTTTGAACCTATGACTACTTTTATTCAAATGGCCAAAGAGGAGCATTCAGAATTTTATAATGTGAAGTGGAGCGTTGTCTGCCAGTTACAGGCCTGTAATGACAGGCATATTTTTTGTGTGTGTTAATTATTCAGGGGAGGGCAGCCCTCCCCCGGCTGCTTTCTAATCTCTCTCAGTGGGTTGGGGTTGCACCACTATTCACTTTGCCCCAGGCAGTAACACTTCTGATATTTTGTAACCAATTGTCTTTCTATGACAATCAGTCATGGCAAATGTGTCTTTCATGTCTATCTCGATGATATCACGTGGGCTGATGAAGTGGTACCAAGGGCAACTAAATAGTTTTTGTCCCCTGTGCTAATAATTGCCAGTCCTCTCCTTATTATATTACTGTAAAGCAGTGTTTCTCAACTGGTGATGGATCTCAAGCTGGTGTGGAGTGGGTCATGGACATGTGATTCTGCTTCGTCAAAAAGGTGTAACTTTTGATTGGGGGGGAGGAAAAAAGATGACACAGGGATGCATGCTATGTTCACTGTCTGAAGCGGTGGCCTTGATGTGGCAGATATATATGGCAGTGATTGTTTAATATCTTTGTGAGTGACTTCTAAGTTCTGGTCCAGCTAAAGACAAACTGTAAGAACATAATGGACACTATACACGTCTTCAGAGTTGCTTTGTCTACTATCACTCCATACTTTCAAAGACTTATCAAGAGCATCCCCAGCTTTCCCACTAGTTCTAATTCTTTTCAGTGGCCTTTTATTTTATTGGGTGTTTAGTTCAATAGCACTTTCATTTTCACTTGCACTTTGATTACTGCACTTTTCATTTTGCGAAGAAGTCCTGTTTTTTTGTTTTCCTGTTTGGAGCAGTGCATCTGGTACTTTGTGGAATTCTGTACAAATTGTTTTGTGGACTAAATGATGTTTCAGAAATTAAATTATTTTTCGGTCGTGACTTAATGATTAAGGACAAATGTGGGTCCTGAGGTTTGACGGGATGAGAACCACAGCTGTAAAGATGGTTATTTTGGTAAGAAAAGATGTCAAAGAGATTTATGTCACAAAGATTTAATGGTTCATTTTAAAGAGGGGCAAATGGTGACATCATATCATTTGTACAAATCAGAGTTCTGCCACCTAATTCTCAAATGGACATTTGGTGGGTTATTAAAAATCAGTTCTGGAGCAAACTTTTTTTTTTACCCAGAATTGACTTTTCTAAGTAATGCCTTGTTTGTAACAAGTAGGGTTGCCACCTTTTCTTCAGAAAAATACAGGCTTTAGTACTGTCTCCATAGACTTAACATTGGCCTGAAGCCAATTTTTTTTACCAGCCTGCTGGTAAAATACCAGTCAGGTGGCAACCCTACTAACAAGTATGATACAGTTTGGGATTTGTAGTTATTGTAGCCTTAAAACAGACATTTAACTTACCACTATTTGAATAGTAAGCAGTGTAAACATGCCTCTACCACTGTGATGCAAATGACTTAACATCTAAATATTTAAATAAATACCACACACAAAATTGTCATTTTTGAAATTATGAATGAATAAAGCTGTCTTAGTAAAACTTGGTTTGTGCTGAGAAAACGCTTGCTATGGAGAAGGAAGTGGCCTGTGGCAGTGTATATCCTGGTGGGATGGTCAAGGGGAGGAGCCTGGATGGAGGTATCATTCCTCCCGTAGTGTGGGACAGTTAAAATGGGAGGATACTCCCCTTTCCAGATACACATCAGCAAAGTCAGCCCTTGTTACAGGATCCTTCCCCTCTAGGCATCATGCGCTTGCTGACAGGAGGGGGCATGCTCCTTTAGCTGACAGAAGAGAGGGGGCATGTCCTACTGCTCATCCTTATTTAGGAACTAGGTGACACAAATGCACTTTACAGCTAAAAGGGCTCTGCCCAAGTGAATAACAGCTGACAGTCTGCTAAATATGTACACAGTTTGTGATGCTATCACAGTGATGATGGCTAGCCTTTGTCACTACTGGTGTTCTCGATGTTGACTATGATTATTAGCTAGCCATCCCCACAATGCTCAGCCAACCATTTTGTTAGTATCACTGTGATGACTTATCTTTGACACTCCAGATGTTTTGGATTACATTTTCCATAATGGTCAGTCAAACAAAGCTGACTTAGCACAATGGGAAATGTAGTCCACAACGACAAGAGTGCCAAAGGTTTGCCATCACTGTAATAAAATGATATCATGGAGGCAGTGTTGAATGAACAGCCCAGACCAGGAAGCCACATGAACTAAGATTGCACACACAAAAACTGCAACAAGAAAGAAAACTAGGGTTAAAGAGGGAGGGACCAGCACTTTATTCTGCATGAGTCTCCTGCTTTGCAGTTGAGGGCACGGAGCCTAGTGTATCCAGCAGGGCCATGGAGAAGGCGGCACAGCACAGTGGAGGAGGCAGCAGTAACAGTAGCAGCCGGAGCAGCAGCAGGGCCACCTCGGCTGGTTCCTCTCCCTCCTCAGCTGGCCGGGGGCTGGGATTCGGGCGAGGTCTGCAGCAGCAGCAAAACCAGGCTGTCGCTGGGAACCTGGATGGGGGAGCTGCACAGGCAAGCAGGGGAGGCAGGGATCAGCAGCCGAGACAAGTCATAGAAGGGGTGCTGAGCAAGTACACCAACCTGATCCAGGGTTGGCAGAACAGGTAACCCAGCAAAATAATACATATTAAGCATGTGATGCATACACTTTGGCGTGTCAACTGTTGTGGACTACGTTTCTCATGAAACTCAGCCAGCTAAGGCCATTGTTGAAATGATGAATATGAATAGCACACAATGGGCCATAGGCATTCAGAGGAATTCGGCGGAAAAGTTCTAAAAAGTGGAGCAATATGAACTAACATTCCACTGGTTGCCATGGTAATTGCTCCACTTTTGTAACTTTATAATTGTTCTTAATAGTTAAACCCCTCACTGTGCGTCCACTTAAACACCCGTATATATTAATATAATATATAAATGGACCTACTACACCTTTAACCATGACTACTATATATAGTTAAGTCATGGTTAAAGGTGTGGTAGGTCCATCAGCAGCCCATAATGTATTTCTGGGAGATTAACCATTTGGGAGCTGGCTTGGTAAGACCAATGTAGTATGGTTTGGTAAGTTAGAAATCTCTCTGGTCCTAGGGTCCCCTACATAGGTTAACCTTTTGTGGATTATAACAGTCTCTGTTGGTTAAGTGAAATGGTTATTGACGATCATAGGTATCTTTAATATATGTACTTGTTTTTTTGTGTGTGTACACCATAACAGTAAATAGTTCACTATTTACACAGGTTAGTAAACTGCATGTTGTTCTTAATACCTGTAACCATGATTAAACAATTAGTGACACTGTTCCCTAGTATTAGGTAGTACTCAGTGCATAGTGGGTATTGTAGCTGTGTGAATGTTTAGCTGCAAAAAAGTTTGAAATTATATCATGCTGTTATTATGAAACACAAATCTGGAAAAGCTGAACAATAATAAACAATACAAAAGTAAATGGACATGGTCCAGGAAGATCTATTTCATAAACAAATCAGAAGCAAACACTGGTCCGATGTTAAAAGATCCAAGCAGGCATCTGAACATGAATAATAAATCAGGTTATTGCTGATGAAGCATCCATCTGTAGCAGAAAAGAGATAAAATATGTATTGCTTGGTAAGAGCTCCATGTGGCTTTTGACTGATGAGTGTTGGAGATGTTAAAATGTTTCCACTTTGCAGATTGTATAAAAAGGAAAGAAAATAATGAAATACATTGTTATATGAATGCTATTATCTTATTATTCATTTACACAGGTATTGAATGCATAATAATGATGTAAAAATCTCAGTCACTATCAAAATCTTGAGAAATTGGTATTTTTTCATGGGACATAATTGATACCGCTGTGCCTGAAGTGACATCAAATATTCTCATGTTTAATTAACTCATTTAGTACCATAGAGGTATGGAGTCCACCACACTTTTATCAAGTAATGTATGTTTTTTTTTGCAGGAATCCCAAAATGTAGTCTTAAACATGCTGTAAAAAACTGAGTTGGAAAAATTCTTCATCTGTTTCCAACTGTTTTAGGTTCACTTGTCAGTTAATTGTTAGTAACTGACGATAGTTCTTAATTTAGAAGTATCTTTTTTGATTCTCCTTGAGAATCTTGTCTGTTGTGTGCTAGTTTTCATTGATCACATTTTATGTACACTAAAATGAATAGGAAATACAGAAGAGACGTTGACAGGGTTAGAGGTGTTCAATTCTATTTGTGGCATAATAACAGTGTCGGAGCAGGACTGAAATGTTGACACTGTTATATGCTATACATCTCTAAAGCTTGAAAAATTATTCCTTTTATACCGTTTTGCTATTCAAAAGTCAGCCAATTAATCATTTGAAGTCTGGAGTGCTTGAAATTTTGATTTTACATGTGTACATCAATCGGCGATAACATTATGACCACTGACATGTGGCAACCCGGCAGTGGCAATGTTCTGTTGGGAAGCCTTGGGTCCTGCCATTCATGTGGATGTTTCTTTGACACGTACCACCACCCTAAACATTGTTGCAGATCATGGACATCCTTTCATGGAAACTGTTTTCCCTGATGGGGATGGCTTCTTTCAGCAGGAGAATGTGCCCTGACACAAAGCAAAAATGGTTCAGGAATGGTTTGAGGAAAACAAGTTGTTGACTTGGTCTCCAAATTCCCCCAATTTTGATATATGTTTTTAAAAAAAAAAAAAAAAGAACATTTCGAAATGTTTTGAACAGTAGTGTACAGATCACTGACAACCTTCTTATTATCATTGCTACAAAAACAGAAATGTAAGTTATTGGAATATTAAAAATGTTCAGAAAAAGCAACTTCTAGCTTCCTGCGCACATTTTTCATATCTTTTATAATGTACAGATGCACAATTGCCTCAGCTTTGTGCACCTGCACATTTACAAAGCACATATGTGCTCAGCTTATCACTTTGGGCCTAACACATGTCTCCATGGACATTGGTGTTCATGCAACTGTGAGTTCACACATAGGGAATGGATTGAGATACATGGTCACATAAGGAAAAATCACCCCCACATACCTGTGACTTTTTCATGGCAATTTCTGTACTAATTTTGTAAATGACTCTGTGGCACATCCTGCTTATGATAAAAGTATTTGCTTCTTTGTCAGGGATATAATATTTAAAAGGGGATTCATTAGATGCTATTTTCTATTTTATAAAACAATCCCACAGGAACCAGAATAAATCATACTGCTAGTCTACAGCATAAATAGTATATAATTTTATATATATTTTATATTATTTTGCAGGGTTTTACCACTTACGAGGTAAATAGGTCCTACCTAAAAAGTACATACAATAGTATTGGTTACTGGATGGAAGTAAAACAACTCATTAGTTAGTGTGACTATATGATGTTTGCCTAATTTACTTTTCTCGTATTGTCCATATTCAACCTTTTTTTTTTAAACAAGGGTCCCTCTCTGTGCTAGCATAGACAAACCCCCACTATATTCAGACCCCGAGTAGACGAGTGGTGTGCGCCAGCCTTGAGATCTGCTGTGTCTAGCTCTATTGAGATACATGTTAGGTTTATTCAGGATGAGCTGGACATCTTCAAGGAAGCAAGGGTTAAAAAGCGACTTTCATTGTTGTTTAAGTTTCCCATACCATATTTCTGCACAAGTATGTGTGGTTAGTTCAGTTTCCCTTTTTTAGGTTGTATTTTTAATCCTCTCTAGTCGTAAGTCACTAGAATGAGTGGTGCTAATTGTTAACTGGGGTGCTGGCTATATATATATATATATATATATATATATATATATATATATATATATATATATATTTAATTTCACTGACTCGATTATATATTGTGCAGCTAGTTAAGGATAATGTGTAGTTAAATATCCAAATCTTAAAATTAAACTCACTTTTTTTCCACAATGGATTATGCAGGGCCAACTGTTTTTTTTTTTCAGGAGAAATTTGCCAGGTTTATTCCTGCTTCATGTACAGTTAAGTCAGTGAGATGAAATGTTCACCTTACTTGTAACTCACCCTTTAGTGAATTGACCTCATAATGTGTAAAACAAGGCAAATTCAACATATAATATCTTGTTTGAGAGTGATAAAATAAATGTTTAACTAGTTAGGTCATTGTCTTGCCCTCAAAATGCAGTTACCCAGAAGGCATTTGAACCTGTGGCTGGTAAAACAAGAGTATTGTACTTTGAGCCTAGGATTCCTTGCATTGGCTGTCACTAGGTAAGATTATATGAAATAGGTTATCAGGTATTTTAATTGTACAATTTTCCTTGCTCTGTCTATCACCTCCAGGAAATTGTGCTTTTATGATGGAGTCACTGTTTTCTGGATTATTGCCATGCACAATTATAAATGAATTGTGCACAATGCACATATATTTATATGTTTATCATTGTCTTGCAAAAAAATAAAATGCTCTTGTGGAGCATTGTTTTGGGGTATTAAGCTACAAAATGTATTAAGTATTTGAGTATTAAGCTATAACATGGCTAATAAATAAATCAGACTCATACGATCACACAGCAACAGTAAGTTCTAAGTTACTCAATGTCACAGTGGAATATTTTATGGTACATATATTTAGTGAGCACGCAACATGAACCATGAACACATTGTGGGCTGGAGTTCAGATGACCCCATTGTCATTTTATTCTGGTGCATGCAAAACTTCAGAAGTGGTCACGCTGCCTGTAATAATAAATAATAAGTATTTAACCAGGAAGAGTACATCCTATGGATATCACCCAACTTAACTGGATCTACTACAGAAGGATCAAGGACTGAGTTGACCCCTGCCAGTAGTTGAAACTGCAACCAGATGGATGAACTGATTCTACAGATGGAGCATTAGCAGGGCCGGCCTTAAGTGTTCAGACAACCTTTGCGTGCCACCCCCGTGGTGCCCCCCCCCCACGCCTCTCTACCTTCATGTCTGTCTGTCTTCTATTCCTCCATGTATGTCTCTCTTCCTTCCCATGTCTGTCTCTCTCATATTCCCCCATGTATGTCACTTTCCATACCTGTTATATCTCCTCCTTCTTCCCAATATCTGTTATCTCTCCTCCACCCATATATGTTCTCCATCCACCCATATATGTTCTCTCTCCTCCCCCCTATATCTGTTATCTCACCCGGTGCGGTTCACCTCCAGGCCCCTCCTCCTGGATCCGCTGCTGCGCCAAGCAGGGGGCTGGTTAAATTTTTTTTTAAAGTGGCGGTGCCTCTGCTGGCTCTCCTTGGTGTTGCAGAGAGAAAACACGCATTTATATATACATACAGTCAGTTCTGCTGTCTACCAGTATTGGATGTGATTTGGGGTTCTTTTGGCACCTAGTCTTGTACATTTGGAGCTACTGTGTATAAATGTAAAAGGTTCTGGGGAAAAAAACATTAGTTCTGGTTTTATTTCTTCTAAACTATTCTTACTGTGGCTTTACATGCAGGAAGCAACCTTCAGTTACGGATATCATCTATGTACTGAATGTGGTGTAGATTTCACCAGCAACTACACAGGTTAAATGGTATCTTCTGTCTGATGGGGACCTTGTTATTCATGTTTGTGCATGGCAGATCTATTTTAACCCCTTCTCGCTAGTTAGATGTTCTATGCTGTCCTACTTTTTACTTCCTAAAGGCTAGTAGGACAGCATAGAACGTCCTGCATTAAACAGCTCATTGTGGCCCCCCGATGAATAAAGTCCTAAGACTCAAGACTCTCAAATAACATAATTCAAAATAGCTGATTGTATAGTTTGGCTATCTATCTATTGTGCTATACATTTCTTTTGATTTGCTGAGCATCCTGGGAAATGTACTTTAGAGCAGCATGAACCATAGGCAAGCAAATGCTAGTCTAAACTTTTCTAACATAAAACTTAAAAAAACAGGGAATTGAGAAGGGAATTTCAAAATTAAGGCCAAAGTAGCTGAGTTGGAAAATTTCTCCTGTTCAGCTGAATGCAATTCTCTCTTTCTCTAATAGAGTTCTTAATTCCCTATGATGCAAACATGAGGAAGGTGTCTATTTTCAGATCTGTATCAAATAAATCCACATGAAACAGTGAACCTTTGTTTTGGTGATCGTCATTGATTGTACCACGTGATAACAGAGCAAAATGAAACAGCTTGATGTGCTTTGCACAGTGTTAACCTGACGTCCTTCATCAGTCAGTTCCTTTGATGCTCAGCCAGACAAGTACTCACTGAGCATCATGGGAAACATAGTTAATACCATGAGTGCAAACACTTGTAATCAATGACTTAAAAAGAGAGAAGGTAAAAAGAATAAATGAAAGTGGGGCCCAAAATATTCCCCAGACCTCCTTGTTTTACCACTATGTATTTCCTTTTATATTTAGCTTATAGTGGTGTTTGAGAATCAGTCATACATCTGTGCTCTGTATGTGTTTTATTTTTTTGTGTGCCATCCTGACACAAACCAAATTTATCCAAATCAACTCTGCTTTGGCAGCAGTATGTCCAGAGTAGACACAAGCTGGCATTTGAAGTATGTTTCTGTTTATCATTCTGTTTTTGTATAGGTTTGTGAATCACAAAGCTCTTGCTAGAGTTTCTGGAACATAAGGAATTGATTGCCTATTTCCGTTTAGTTCATTGCAATGGGAGCCACATGTCATTTTATTGCATAGCCTTCCAAAGAGCTCCAAAGAGATAAACTTTACAACTGTTTAGCAATGTTGGGAATTATCTGTAATATATGATTAATATATATTAATATAATTAGTTTATATTGTGATACTTTAATGTGTGGCATGTTGTGCCTCTGCCAAGCTGGGTTTGGTTGAGGTTGTTTACCATTTTTAGATCGCTTTTCAGCACCTAATTCTCTATAGATCGATGGTAACAGCACTAAGGGCTCCTGAGCAACCCAGAAGTGCCAGATCAGGACATATAGTGCCAACTCCTGAGGTTTGTCAGGCGATAACATTTATCACAAGATAACACAATCCCAACATTCGATTTTGTGTCATAAACTGTAATGCTGGATCCAAAATGAAAAGGCTGAATGGGTTAGAAGATAATTACTGCCATGGTAACCAGGGGTACCTTCCACTGTCTCAATTTACTTTTATTTTTCCCTTCCCCACCATTTCTCCTGCCTCTTCACTCACCTTATGCTTCCCATATCCCTCATCCCTTTTAAATTGTAAACTAGTGAGCAGAACCATATACCTTATGTTTAGTCTATTTATGTTTGTCTAATTTTGTTTGCATCTCCCTTTCTTAATGTGATGTTTTCCTATCCTGGAGTTTATATAGTGTGTAAATAGTTTGATACAAGCTGTCAATGTGCCCAATAGATAAGAGACCAGGAAGGAATCCTCTGACCATTTGGGTTATTTATTTTCCCGTGATGTCAGCAAGTCCTATCTATTTGACTGTCTATTGACTTCCCGTCACAAACCTTTGGACTGTTACGCTTACTCTGTGATACTGAAAAGCAGTGATTGATTGTCAGTGAGGTAAGGTCAGCTATTCCATGCTTTCTAGTATGTTCTGTGCTAATGTGGCAAACTATTTATATATGCTTTATCTTGAGCTTTCTTGTTGTTTTTTTTGACACTAAACATTAGAAACTAGTTTTCCAAAGGTCAACTATATGTGCACTCATAAGTATAAAATGATTACTAGTGCTACTAGGGTTGCATTTGGCTAGTATTTTACTGGGAGGCCTGTAAAAAATTGGTTTGCGGCCAATATTAAATCAATGGAGGCAGTAACATGGCCGGTATTTTTTTTGTAGAAAGGTGGCAACCCTAAGTGCTACTAAAATCCCTATGTCATATATAAAATGCATGCTAAGCTAAGGCATTTGGATTTTGTGCTGGTGACACTGCATCTTTTGCAACACACTTGTTTCTTGAAGGACCGTTCTTATGCCTCATATGAGTACTGTGTCCAGGTACTCTTGCAGGCATAACTGTCTTGAATGCAATGTAGGCCATAAATTGAATGCACTGTACACCGGACTCTTCCTTCCGACACCTCTAGACTTCTTGTGACCCATTTATGTATCAAGAAAAAGTGCAAAACAAAAGTCATCTACATTAAATATTCTGGTATTATTTTGCCCTAATGGCAGCAAGTTCATATCTACATAGATGTATTTAGAAAGGATTATATTTAGTGTTGAGTTAAACCATAGTAGACAAGGATAATAAAACTTATCAGATTTCAATTTTATAACAATTCCTGGAAGCAAAAACTTTTTACTAAATTAGTATTTACAAAATCAACATGTATTTCTTTTTTTTTTTTTTTGCCGAACACAGTCTAAGTCTAAAGAAAAACTTTAAAAAAATGCTTTGTGGATTGGAGGTCGATGGACAAAATGGGCAGGATATGAACAAAGTTGACAGGAACTATGGGGGATGAATCGACACTGCAATGAGTACCCGTCTATTTGTTTCCCCTTACCCGTATTGAAAAGTGGCTTACTAAGTAATTGCTTAATCTAATACAGATTAGTACAGGGGAGCACTAATTCAACCTGACAGTCATTGATTGGTAACCACCATGATTATCAGCACATAGTGGGCAGGATGAGCAAACTTTGTAGGCCTCAGGAAAAAATAGAGTAACTAGAGCAATAATAATCATATAAAGGACCAGAAATTGAAAGGATAGAAGGTATAGAGCGATGTGATACTCACAAGCTGTGAAACAGTAGCAAATGCAGCGCACTGGGACATCTATGATCAGCTCCATACCACCAACTCTTGTTGCAGCCGCCGAGGTCTGAAGCTAGGAGGAAATCCAATATGTGCACATCTAGACACATGAAATCCATGATCCACAAAATATTTATTTTAGGACACACTGAAGGAACAGCTGGATCCACAAAATTCTGTGATGAGCATAGATGGGGTGTTTAGGGTCTTTACTGTGCACAGCCGAACTACGACGGGTCTAAGTGACCAAAATCAGCCCTATGCGTTTTGTTCCTCTTAACTTCATCAGGGGTATCTAGCCTGGATCGTTGCTGTGCTCATATTAAAAGCAATTTTGACAGAATACGGTGGAATCTAATAAGTCTCTATGTTCATGTTGAAAACAGATATAAAAATCCTGCTTTCCTTCTGCACGTCCTGTTTATCATTGGTCTTTCAAATATTATTTCTATTCTCAAGCTGAGGATATTAAAAGATCACACTATTTTCTAAAGCATGACTAAATAGTATAATTTGTCTGAGAATTCCAGTTCTTACAGTTGTGCATTATGATGTCATGATGAGGTCCAATAACCTCACAATGCTCATTTGCTCACAATGCTTTTTGACATCATCAGGACATCACACTGGAATTCCTCATAGCTTCAGCCCTCAATAGTTCCAGGTATCTACTGGAGAGAAGTGTTTTACTGCATTTGGTGGTGTGGAGCTGATCATAGCCTTCTCAGAGCCCTGTATTTGCTCCTGTCGCACAAGAGTGAAGCTTGTGAGTATCACATCATTCTCTACCTTCTGTCCCTACATTTGCTGGTATTTTATATGACATATTGCGCTAGAATCTTTTTTTATTTTTGTCATTTCACAGGCACATTGTGGACCCAGCTATTACACTGCACTGTATACACTAATCTTTTTTTGTGCATTTTTGTTTGTGCATCATATTTATTTGTATTTCACCCGCACGATTGCCATTATGTTCACTGAATTACCTTTCATACTTTGTGATTTCTGTATAATATTGTATTTATGTTTTTCATGGCTTTTTATCTACTGAAAGATCTCATATTGAATCAAGTAATCAAGGTATATACAGTATATCACGTTTCATATATCACTGGAGTGTGTGTTTTTGTGAAAGTATTGGATCACTGCCAATCACAATTTTGTGTGTCCTATAAGAACTGTAATTCTATGTGTATTGAATCACGTATATTACACTATTGCAGTGCTCAGTTTCCCTACACATCACATTATATTTCTAAGTGTTCCTTATAGATATCTTTATTTACCCATTATGAATAACATTAGTACAAAATTGGAAACCAGTGCGCATCCTTAGTATAAAATAATTTTATTATATAATAAATAGTAAAAAAAAAATTCATATTAATAATATAAAAACAAAATGGGGGGCATGTATAAACACGGCGCACATAAAGATTGCGCCAAATACTGGCGTAATCAGCTTGTGCACCAGTGTATAAAGCAGACTCATAGGAGTCTGCGTTATCCAGGGCCGTCTTTAATAGTGATTGGACCCTGGGCAAGCATTTGCTTGGGCCCCCCTGGACCCTGCCCCTTCCCCTGCATGCAATCACACCATCCATCGCAATGTTACCTCCCCCCCCCCCCACACACACACACAAAAACCCATAAAAATAAGCACACAAACACCTTTATTGCACCAACAGCACATGGCTTGCACTCATATTGAACCCACACAATTTCGCATGCTACAGTGTAAATTTGCCCCACAGAACATACCACAGTTTCACTTTGTTCCACTGAACTGCCCATGCAGAAAAAAGCCACACTGTCACTTTCCCCCATAGTACATGTTATTTTTTCCCAGAGAACATGCCACAGTCACTTTGTCATTGCATATGCAACAGTTTGCCTGTTAAAATATGACACCGTTTGTCCATTAAATATGCCACAGTCAATGTGCCCATCGATATGCAAGTATTATTTTGCCATTAATATTCAGTATTATTTTGCCATTAATATGCCACAAACATTTTCCCATTAAAATGCCAATATTATTGTGCCATTCAGATACCAGTAATATTGTACTATTAAGATTCCCCAGCCAATTTGCCCATTAAGAAACCAATATTATTGTACCATTAAAATGCCATAATTGTTGTGCCATTCAGATGCCAGTAATATTGTGCCATTCAGAGCCCAGTAATATTGTGCCGTTCAGAGCCCAGAAATATTGTGCCAGTCAGATGCCAGTAATATTGTGCCAGTCAGATACCAGGAATATTGTGCCAGTCAGATGCCAGGAATATTGTGCCATTCAGAGCCCAGTAATATTGTGCCAGTCAGAGCCCAGGAATATTGTGCCAGTCAGAGCCCAGGAATAGTGTGCCATTCAGAGCCCAGTAATATTGTGTCATGCAGAGCCCAGGAATATTGTGCCATTCAGAGCCCAGTAATATTGTGTCATGCAGAGCCCAGTAATATTGTGCCAGTCAAAGACAGGAATATTGTACCAGTCAGAGCCCAGGAATATTGTGCCAGTCAGATGCCTGCAATATTGTGCCAGTCAGAGCCCAGGAATAGTGTGCCAGTCAGATACCAGGAATATTGTGCCAGTCAGATGCCAGGAATATTGTGCCAGTCAGATGCCAGGAATATTGTGCCATTCAGAGCCCAGTAATATTGTGCCAGTCAGAGCCCAGGAATAGTGTTCCATTTAGAGCCCAGTAATATTGTGTCATGCAGAGCCCAGGAATATTGTGCCATGCAGAGCCCAGTAATATTGTGCCAGTCAAAGACAGGAATATTGTGCCAGTCAGAGCCCAGGAATATTGTGCAAGTCAGAGCCCAGGAATAGTGTGCCATTCAGAGCCCAGGAATATTGTGCCAGTCAGAGCCCAGTAATATTGTGCCAGTCAGAGCCCAGGAATATTGTGCAAGTCAGATACCAGGAATATTGTGCCACTCAGATGCCTGTAATATTGTGACATCCCGGAGGGAGACAGTCACCGGATGTGACATGATGTCACATCCGGTGTCAGTTTTTTTTTCCCGGTCGTCGCATCCAGTGGATGTGGCTTGCCGGAAAAAACGTTAACAAACGCAATGCGCTGTGAACATAGCAAGCAGGGGCTAGGGGCCCACGGGACAGCTGCCTTGGGCCCCCCAGGAGTAACTGGGCCCAGGGCAGCTGCCCCGTTGGCCCCGCGTTAAAGACGGCCCTGGCGTTATCTATGATGAATCTGTAGGTTTAGGTTTTGTCGGCGCTTGTTTCACTGGCGCAGGCTATGTATAAAACATCAGGTGCTGAGTCAGGGTCCTGATTTGTTTCGGGGGGAACCTCCTCCGAACACAGTTTGACTAAGGTCCTTCTCTCCCACACTGCAAAGTGTCAGAAGTTATAATAAAGTGCAATCACTGTTATACAAAAAAAAACGGCAATTGCACTTTTTAAATAAAACTCCCGCCACTTTGCAGTGCAGGAGTTTTTATACATAACCCCCCAATGTGTTTTGCAGTTATCCCCAGCGTTTTGGCTAATGTCTTTTTTTTTGTGCTTAAAGAGGGAGTAATGCCAAAACTTTAAAACTATTAATAGTTTTCTAGTCTCTGTATAGAATAACTACGTATTTTCTCTTCTGTTTCCAGACCAGTTTTTTTGATAGGGGGTCACGACTGCTTTCCCTGGCCTCCATGTATATTATGGCTATTTCTTGATTTTTTTAACCCCTTAAGGACAGAGCCTTTGAAACATTTTTGTCCTTTCTGGACAATGGCTATTTTAACATTTCTGTGCTGTTTGTGTTTAGCAGTAATTTTCTTCTTCGTCATTTGCTGTACCCACACATATTATATATTGTTTTTATCGGGACAAAAAGGGCTTTCTATGGATGCCATATTTTTGATCATATCTTATCATATTATTAAAAAAAAATAATAAAATATGGTAAAAAAAAAAAAAATACACAAATTTCTTTGTTTTTATTTGAAACAACTTCTCCTCATCGACAATAGCGAACAAAAAAACATGCTAAATAGATTCTACTATTTCTCCTGAGTACAGGGATACCACCCATGCATAGGTTTGTTGGGTTGTTTGGGGGCTAAAATGCCAAATTTGTGAGGTGCAGTTTTTTGTTTTCCAACTTGAAATTTTTACATGCAGACAGCCTGCACCCATGTCCCATTTGGGACATATTTGAAACCAGCCAGTGTATTTTACCCCATCAACCCATATATTTTTTAAAAGTAGACACCCTAGGCTATCTCAAATGGTGGTATTTTAACACTTTCCATGCACTATTTCTACCACCAGCCTTTGTCAAAGTTTGTGGTAGTAATTTTTTTGTGTTTTTTTTTCACAAACCTTGTACTTCAGACATAAATTTACAGATTTTGGTATGTGTCACTGCCAAATAACACCCCAATAAGTGTTCAGAAACATCTCTTGAGTACAGGGATACCCCCCATGCATAGGTTTGTTGGATTGTTTGGGGGGTAAAAGGCCAAATTTGGGAGGTGAAGTTTTTGGTTTTCCAATTTGAAATTTTGACATGCAGACAGCCTGCACCCATGTCCCATTTGGGACATATTTGAAACCAGCCAGTGTATTTTACCACATCAACCCATATATTTTTTTAAAGTAGACACCCTAGGCTATCTCAAATGGTGGTATTTTTACACTTTCCATGCACTAATTCTACCACCAGCCTTTGTCAAAGTTTGTGGTAGTCATTTTTTTGTGTTTTTTTTTCACAAACCTTGTACTTCAGACATGAATTTACAGATTTTGGTATGTGTCACTGCCAAATAACACCCCAATAAGTGTTCAGCAACATCTCTTGAGTACAGGGATACCACCCATGCATAGGTTTGTTGGGTTGTTTGGGGGCTAAAAGGGCCACATTGTGAAGGTGCGCATTTTCAACTTGGAATATTGACGTGTAGCCAGCCTGAGCCCATCTTTCATTTGGGACTTTTTTTTAAAGTAGGACAGTGTATTTTACCCCAAAAAGTATATATTTTGTAAAAGTAGACACCCTAGGCTATTTTAAATGGTGTTATTTTAACACTTTCCATGCACCAATTCTACCACCAGCCTTTGTCAAAGTTTGTGGTAGTCATTTTATTGTGTATTTTTTCCCACATACATTGTACTTTAGACACAAATTCACATATTTCGGTATGTGTCACTGACAAACAATACCACAATATATGTTCAGCAACATCTCCCGAGCACAGGGATACCACCCATGCATAGCTTTGTCAGCTTTGTTGGGTGTTGAAAGGCTACATTTGAGAGGTGCGCTTTTTGATTTTCAAACTTGGAATTTGAACATGTAGAGCAAGGAAGGGGTTAATAGCTCTTATAAGAGCCTTTGTAGTACTGTACAAAAAAATTAACCCCTAAAAATGCACAGACAAGAAAAAAATTTCTGCTGTGCAGTGATCAGTGGCAGGGAAGGGGTTAATACACTACACTATACAAAGGGTATGGCTTTTATAAAAGCCCTTGGGACTCACAATTTTTTTAACATTTTATTTAATTTATTACAATTAAAAAATTATGTTATACAGATCTGTCTCTTTCCCTCACTAAAACTCAAGTGAGGAGAGGGAGGCAGATCCATATGGGTCAGAACAATATTTACCAATATTGATCGAACCAGACGAATGGTGATGCTCATCTGAGAAATCACCAAACCACCTTTGCCACTGATCGGCTGTTACTGATCGCTATACACGTGTTCAGACAGCTTCAAAAGGAATACACGTAATCCCCTAGTGGGTATAATTAACCCCTAGCGAGTCTGACAAAAAAAATGCTGATAGCAAAAAAAAAATCCTTCTGCGACTAGATTGCTCCATATGCGCTGCTTAGGCAGTGACCATATGCACTGCTTAGGCAGTGACCATATGTGCTGCTTAGGAAGTGATATACGGCAAGGAAGGGGTTAATAGCTCTTATTTAAAAAAAAAATTACGTTAAACGTAGTCCCCTAGCGGGTATAATTAACACGTGACGGGTGTAATAAAAAAGTTTTAAAAAAATTAAAAATGCTTCTGCAGCAAGATTGCTGCATTTGCGTCAGATCTCTGCTTAGGCAGTGATCTACAGCAAGAAAGGGGTTAATCTCTCTTAAAAGAGCTTTTTTTTATACTGTAATGAATTACAGTAAAAAAAATTAACCCCTAAAAAATGCACAGACAGCAAAAAATGTGCTGCTGTGTATGATCACTGCGTACACAGCGATCAATGGCAGGGAAGGGGTTAAATGGCTTTTATAAAAGCCCTTGGTGTTTAAAATTTTATTAAATATTTGTTTTATTATTTTATTTTATTTTTTTACTGATCTGTCTCTCTCCCTTACTATAACTAGTAAGGTGAGGGAGGCAGATCAATACTTGTCAAAGGCAATATTTGCTAATATTGCCTTTGACAGTATGATAAGTGCTCATCAGAGCACTTATCATACATGCCTGCACACAGATCACATAGATCTGTTGTGCCGGCATCGATTGGCTCCCCCTAGAGCATCGGAAGTGAAATACTTTCACTTCCGATGCTCTTGCCATTAGAAGGGAAGCGCTGCCTGTATAGGCAGCGTTCCCTTCTACTGAGCCGATGGGGTCGCTCAGGAGAGCGACCACCATCGGCTCTGGGGAGCATCAAGGTGTTACTAAGTGCCTCGCTAGCGAGGCACTTTAGAAACACCGCAGATGCTTAGAAAGCGAACGATCGTTCGCTTTCTAAGCACATGTGTGCAGTGGGCGCAGCCATTTTTAAATGGCTGCTACGATCACTCCGTGGAGTGATCGTAGCGCGCCCCTGCACTTTTGGGGGGTGTTGCACAATGCCTCTACCTAGAGGCATTGTAGCAACACCGTTAGAGTAAAGAAAGCGACCGCTGGTCGCTTTCTTTACTCAGTTTAGTGCATGACGTGCCAGGCACGTCAGCTGTCGGCAAGTCCTCGATTTGCCGTGACGTGCCTGGCACGTCATCTGTCGTTAAGGGGTTAATTATTTATTTAGTTTATTTATTTACCTTTTTTATTTCCATTTCAGGAGGACTTTGGCTACATTTATAATAGCCAAATTTCTCCCGAAACAAACTTCTAGCTATGGATGTGATAGAGGCTACATTTTGGTTCGGGGATGATTCGGGGGCTGTTGGTTTGGGCAAGTCTCTGTATGGAATCGGCCATAATGGCTGAATTGCGAAGGTATTCAGGGACATATCGGGCATTTTGGGTAGTTCGTAATTTGGCTCGCGATATGTTCATGACTGTCCAGACTTCGACGCACAGAGGTAAACCCAGTGAAGGAGTTTAAGCATGCATGGGATAGACACAGTGCTATTCGAGATATAAGATAAGGCCGGGGACTAATAAAAGTATTTAGAAAATTGGGCAGACTAGATGGACCAAATGGTTCTTATCTGCTGACACATTCTATGTTTCTATTTTCGGCCCCAAAGTCCAGGGCATATTGAGTAGACCCTCTAAAATTCTGCTCAACTGGCTGGAGATAGAAGTTGCTTTTAGTGGTGAACTCAAACACAACAAATGTCTAAAAATTGCTTGCTATGCTGCAGTTTAACTCTACATACAGAACAGAACAGATTCTATACAGGGACAAGAAAACTATTAACCATATGTACATGAATAAACAAATAAGCTGTAAGTGCTACCAATCTGTGGAAAAGTGTATTTTTAGCTCCATATTCAAAATTATTGTGATGTGTAAGCTGTGCACACAGTCTGCTCCAAATCCTATCGGTGTATTGTATTTCTCTGCATCTTCTAGCATTATTTATTTTATAACACGGAGCATCCGTTTTGATGAAGTACAGAAAATGGGAGGTGTTAAACAGGATAGTGGGAGGATCTAGCAAGCAGTAATATTCATGACTATTACATGAAACCTTTACAAAATATATTATATAAAATATATGTTTTTGCAGTAATTACATTTAAAACTCCTCCAAGGGATACACTGCTCTTGCTGGTAATGTGCCAACCCTTTAATGGCAGTGAAAGCAGTGATCTGCTTTCACTGCCTATGTGAGTTGGAACGCGGTGATCGTATACGCGAGCGGGGGGTGGGATGCAAAAAATATGTATAGTTAAGCATTCACAAAGTAAGTCACAGTATATACATATCAAAATATGTATATATACAAGATGCACACACATGCCACCAATGTCTCTTATTCACAGTACTACCACTATTATTTCTGGCTATCATAAGGCTACAGGATAGCATGCCTATTTCATTGCATGCTAAATGATGCAAAAATATACTTACCTTATGTTTCAAAAAAAGTTCATTCTCTATGTAGCATGGTCCACCAAATGCACAGAAATCGGGCGAAAATGGGCCTTTAAGACTTTCCCTGGAACACTAGTTATTGGATAATATAACTGTTGCCCTATGGTTGTAAAGCCTATTGCTTGTTGAAAGCCTCTCCATCATTGCCTAGCAATTCAAAAAAGTGTAAAGTGTTATAAAGATATGTCTTTTGATTGATTTCCTCTATCATGTTTGATTAGGGTTGCCACCTGGCCGGTATTTTACCGGCAGGCCGGTAAAAAATTGGCATCAGGCCAATGTTAAGTCTATGGAGACAGTACCAAGGCCGGTATTTTTCTGAAGAAAAGGTGGCAACCCTATGTTTGATGATGTTTTGGATAGGGTTTACAGTGTCCTGCTCTCCTTCTCTGTCTTCTTGATATTTTTCAGCTGTGGTAAACCAAGGCCAGCAACCACAATTACAGTTAGAAGTTCAGTTGTGGCTTGGGAAGAAGTATTGTGGCTTAAAGCATGGTCTCGATTTCAGGTCTGGTTAAAGGCATTTAGGGGTCAGACAGATTGAAAGTTGCTGTTTGTTTTGTTTGATTAACTAAATCTGGCTACTGCTCCATCCCTAATATGCTGGTCAGACTTCATTTGTGATTAATGTGGAAGCTGGGTGCTCAAACGTGGCATTAGAACAGGGGTGTCCAAGTTTATTCTGCAAAGGGCCACTTCGCTAGAAATATATGCGTGCGTGGGCCGCATTCATTTTTCATTCATTCAGAGAATAATATAAAATTATATACATGTGTGTGTATGTAAATATATATATATATATATATATATATATATATATATATATATATTTTACACTAATGTGTAGTGGTCACATTAACTACAAACACACACATGCATACACAGTCACACTTACCCCCCCCCCCTTCCTACACACACAGTCACAATTACCCCACACACACATGCACATTTATACACACATACTCACATACATACATACACTTACCCCACACCCACTTAACATGCACTCACATAGATACACATTCTCGCATACATACACTTACCCCACTCACACACATACACATTTATACACACACACTCACATACATACAGTTACCCCACACACTCACATACATACACTTACCCCACACACACACTCACATACACTTACCCCACACACTAATACACATACACTTACCCCCACACACATACACATTTATACACTCACAAACATACATACACTTAACCCCCACACACATCCACATTTATACACACACACTCACATACATACAGTTACCCCACACACACACATACACTTACCCCACACACACACACTCACATACACTTACCCCACACACTAATACACATTTATACACACTCACATACATACACTTAACCCACACACACATTGATACACACACTCACATACATACACTTACCCCACACACTAATACACATTTATACACACACACACTCACATACATACATACATACACTTAACCCACACACACATTGATACACACAATCACATACATACATACACTTACCCCACACACGTGGCTGTGGACCCCCGGTGCTCTTCTTCCCTCCCTCTGACCCTTGCGCATTACCTCATGCGCAGGGTAGAGGAGGGGATTTGTGCACTGCACACCGCACGGGAAGCTGTATCGGGGAACGAAGTTCCCTACACAGAGCGTGTAGGGAACTTCATTCCCCGACACAGCTTCTCGTGTGGTGTGCAGTTCGAGGTGCGGCTACCGGAGCAAAGCTCAGGCGGGCCGCACCTCGATGCATTTGGCCCGCGGACCGCACGTTGGACGCCTCTGTATTAGAAGGTTGTGTGAAATTTATTACTCAGGCGGGGGCAACAGCATAGGCCAGTGATGGCTAATCTTGGCACTGCAGATGTTTTGGAACTACATATGCCATGAATGTTCATTCAATCATAAGGCGATCGAGCATTGTGGCATTTGAGGTTCCCAAATATCTGCAGTGCAAACACTGACCTAGGTCCTATCTGACCAGTGATATCCTCACTGACCAGTGATTACAGTGAAGGCTGGGTGGTGAAACACTGGTATTATTAGAATCTTGGGTAAAGCTATTCTGGTTTGGACTACAGCTAGGCCGTAGGCCAGGGGTGTCCAAGTTTGTTTTGCAGTGGGCCACTTCACCGTAAATCTATTTGTGCGTGGGCCGCATTGATGTTTCATTGAAAGAAAATGTGTGTGTATGTATGTATGTATGTATGTGTATATATATATATATATATATATATATATATATATATATATACATACATACGTGTATATATAGCGCAGTGTGTGAGTGTGTCACAGTTTCCCCAGCAAAGAAAAAAATACTCAAATTAAATGCACACACATTAACACATACAAAAATACACAGTCATTCTTCTTACACACAAAGTTACACTTACATACTCACACACTCAAATACACAGTCGCATTTACACACACACACACAGTGTCACACATACACACACACATACACTGAGTCACACTTACACACACACACATGCACACACACGGATTGACAATTCCACACACATAGACTTTTGCTTCTTTTTTTAAGAAAGAAAAACCCCACGTTATTATGTTTGCAATAAAAAAAATACTCACATTTAATGCACACATTCACACGTGCATACACAGACACACATACACAATTGGCATTTGGCCTGCGGGCCGCATGTTGAACGCTCTGTCATAGGCACTGTCTTCTTTGACCAGTTATTGTTCACTGTTGTTGGGCTTGCACTGGGTTGTGACTCTCAAAGCTATTAGTAGGTTTTTGTTTATAAAGTGTCACCTGAAAAAAAAAAATCAGATTACAATTTAAAACACAAAGACAGACCCTTTTTAACTCCAGCACTAGAGTAATTTAGTTTTTGGGAAATTGTGGAGAAGAATAGACCAGTTGAAAACTCCTGTCTCATGCATTATATTTATCAACTTGAAGATTAGGCTCCACAGAACAACATCAAAATACAATTTTTGGTGAATCTAGAATGTGACCTGCTTGATTGAACAAGTTGTGTACAATATATGTAATTTTCACAGGCTGTTAGCTATTTGACTGCAATGTTATGTAACCTGATAATTTTTCCTCTGTGGACTATGTATTTCTTCTGCACAAATCTGATTAGCTTAAAGCTTATTTTATTATTTTCAAATGGGATTGTAATACTATCCAGTAAATAATTAGGGAATTGGGCAGTTAAATTTGTAATACGAGTAGCAGAATAGTGTTATTTTTAAACGTACACTAAAGAAATTATACATATTATTCTCCCTGAATAATAATAAGAAATCTGTTATTGTTAATAAAACAATCTTTTCAGTTCCCAGTACCATGGTGCAATATAATAATAATAATAACAGCAAATAATTTAACCAGGATGGATACATTATGACATTCTTTCTTTTAAATTATCCTGTGTATGTTACAATTGCCCAATATCCAGGGGATGTTACTATAACCCAATTTAATGGTACTTAATTTATCTACATTGCAAGGATCACTGGCTAACTTAACCCCAGGAGTGCTTTATTCATGAGGAGGAAATTGCACGGAATTAACAAGGGAATTGTAACTGCAAACCTAAGACCTAAGTAGGTGAGTGAAAATCTCCAACTCAACTATATTTCAAAACTTTGCTATTTTGGCCTTCATATTGCAATAAAGTGACCAAAATGAACAATACTCTTCTCTGGGAAAGCCAACTTCATATTGCAAATCACTTGTCAATTCCCTGCAGTTCCATTTTTCACGATGCATTTCCCAGTAGCTTGCATTTCCCAGGTGAGCTATCTTAGCAGCTGTTATATCACTTGACAGCCTAAATCTCCACCCATCATCCTCAATCAAAACACTACCAAATGTATATTTATGGTAATTTATATCAATAAACAAGGCACTGGGAATCATACAAGACACATTTTACTAGGGAAGTTACAAAAAACAGCATCAACAATTTTAATGTGAAAGGCATGGATGTACCACTCATAAAGGGAGAGGAGCCACACACACACAGAAGTCTAGAGGCTCACAAAACGCTTGGCGATACGGCTCTCCCGTTCAATTAAACTTTGCGGTCATTTGCCATCGGGCAGCAGCATGAGGCTTAATTCTGAAGTTCCCAGTGTCTACTGACTCCTTTTCTGTTCAGCCATTACACTATTGAAGAAGGATTGATTTCAACATAGTGATTTACATATATACAGTTGCCAGATATCCATGAGTCTGGATGGCTCTAACCCATAAGAGTGAGGCTATATTGAGGGATATACTTGATGGGACCACTTTACTGCCATGACCTGCTGCACTATATTGTGTCTTTTCCTCATATTGCATATATTGAATTTGAGGATTTTATTACAGTATGTCTGTTTATACAACATATCCATTATTTTATTTAATATTACGCACACTTAGTTTGCGCAACAGTTGTTTAATTCTTTTTGGATTTAAAAGGTTAATTTCCTTAGTGTTTTGTTGCGTACTTTATTTTTTGGTTTCATATAGTTAGATTCACTGCACCTGTTCATGTTTCTCTGCTCCTTGAGGTGTTAAAATGTAAAGGAGAGAGGCTATACACACCAGAGCAGATTCTTGTGAGTGGGCCCCAACACACAATTTCACTCCGTACTTTATTCACATTTAACAAATATCTGTTTTTTGCATATTTTTTTTCACTTGTGATTTTGCATATTTTAAGTACTAGTACTAGTGTGTACCTATTTGCATTGACCGAAAAGTGAAAGAGAGTTCAATTCAGGAGGTCAGTTGGACTTTTATGTCTAATGCATCTTGTGCAACTAGATACGTTGCAGTGAAATGACTGTGGGTGGGGTAAAATAATGGATGTTCTGTAATGGGTGTAAAATAACTGTAACCGTTAAAAACCCCTGTTAATAACCCTCATTTCCTCGCCCCACCCCATTTTAATACCAAGGGCTCCAGAAAGCAGTGTTGTTGTTTGTTTTTTTGGGGGGAGGGAGTGAGATATTCCAGCAGATTTTTATTAGAGTAAGTGAATTATTATTATTTTATTATTATTTCATAAGCTCATGGATGAATCTGTGCGAAATGTTGTGCACAGAGGTTACTGTGGCACTAAGTTATATTTAGATATTTTTTTTCTTTCTCCATTTGTATCAGATTGCATTTTTTCAGCGTTGATAGTTATCATCCGTTTACCTGCCCGCCTTTTAGTTGAGTCACTCTGCAGTAAAGGAACATCAGGGTCGGAATTTATCATATTACATAATTTAGTGCTGAGATTTAAAGTTGTCAGCAAAATTTGAGCCTCTTCTTTTAGCACCCCTCGAAGGTGATTTAATCAACAGATGAAAAAGGAACCAACTGAAACCTTATAATAGTCCTCTTGTCACTTCTGTCCAGCAGGAACATTTTGTATCTAATATAATTTAATTTACACAGCAAGCTCCATTGTGGCATTGTTCAAAATACTTCTTAACAAGTCTAGTCAGTCAAGTCACTGCCTCTAGCTATGTTTCCACTTTTCTGTAAATGGTAAATTAATTGTCCTGATTTCTGCTGGTGACTCCCAGTAATGATATGATTGTTTAAAACACATCTGTAAAAAAAATGTCTCAATAAATCATCTGCAAATATTCCATCCAAAATTGTTAGACTTCACAGTCTGGACTCTGGAGTAAAATACTTTAACTTTTAAGCTATAAATCTATAAATCTTGTTATCTCTCTGATGTTTACAGTTTACTTGTCAGTTCACCTCACTTTTTTGATTTAGCAAACCCCTTTGTCTCCTTTCTGGCTTACATCTGTTTTGATACTTCATTGTTTTTTAGTTCCGATCTCAGGGGCGACTATTCTAACCATGATGTTCCATGATGTTGTGTGTTAGGAGTTGTTTTGCTGATGTAGAAGTTAGAAGATCCATTAACATACTTGTTAAAAGCTCTTTAAATAAATATTTATTCCTAAAATATATATTTTTCCTTTCATTAATTTAACATTCAAACAGATAAGTAGCTGGGGGTTTGATCCAGGTGTAGGCAGGGTACTATTATCCAGGTGATGGGTGGGCATACCACACCGGTGTAAAAAAAATGGGGGTGGTGCGTGTTAATAACACTTTCCTTCCTTCTATTGGTGGGGGGACTGTCGCAGGGAACCCCATGGCACCCCAGACTAAGTCAGATCCACCGAGGGGTAGGTGTGGCCACACTTAGTCTGGGGAAGAGCCAACCCAGGTAGGTCCATTGCTGGTTATTTGGACTCTGCCTGTCCCTTGCACACCTTAGGTGATCATGAAACATGTCTCCCATCCATTCTGGATCTTACTGTAAAGGCCTGATTGTGGACGTCTGTTTGTTTTTCTTTTGATTATTTCACAGATTCACTGAGATGTTACAATTTAATAGAGAGACTCTACATACCAAAGCAGGTTCTTGCTGTGTGAAAAGTGAACAGGCCTGATACACAATTGTGCCCTGCCTTTCGGGAACATGGCACAGTTTAGCAAAGCATATGGTGGACATCGGTCATCTGCATCAATACTTTTTGCATCCCCCCCACTGCTTTGGTACACTCATCTCTATTGGGATTGAGTATAAAAAGTCTAGGATCACAGATAATTTTTCATTTTTTTTTCATATTCCACTACATTTCCCCTTATTTAATGTATGAGTGCACCTACATTAAAACTTTCTCAAAGACTTTGTAACCAGTTACTTGAGACTTGCTTCAGCTCACTTATAAACACCAACTGGATAATGCACATAGCATGAAAGAAAAGATAAATATGTAACAGGAAGCAAATATTAGCATAGCCGAGAAGTTTCCAGAAGGCCCTGGAATAAAAGCATACAATACATAAGTGCAGTGGTTACATGACAGGAGTCAGGAAGAACTTGGAGTCAAGATCACAAGGGTGGAAGAAGGTTTTAGGTAATAATCTTAGGCTAAACAGGATGGGGGAGGGTGCTAATTTAAGTCATTAAGAATTTTTTTATGAACAAGAAGGAACTTTTCCGCCCGCCTGCCTGCCCTTTATGCTGGTTGGTAGGTGTGGTAGATGTCATGGCGTTACGGTGAGAGGGCCAAGAGACCATATACTCAGTCTGGTCCCAGAGGGGTTGGTAAGATTGACCAAATAAGGCTGGGAATATGGTGGAAAACTGGAAAAGTGATGTGGGTCATGGGCATCCTAATCACTTACACCACTGTGCCGGTGTGGCTAGTGGTAGTTTCTTTGATATTGTGTATATTGATCCTCGGCTCCTTGGTAATACCGTTTACTGGGTTATTTATTGGTAGGCTGTTTAAATCTACATATTTATATGTTTATATGGTTGTGTGTTAACAAAGTTATTTCTATTTCATTAAATTTATTTTAATTAACGCTGTGGCTATTTCTATCCAAAAAGATTTCAAGCATCTTCATTTAAGGTAATATGAATAAAGTTTAGCATGGTAATGTTTAATTTTGAGTGGTAGGTAGTATAATGGGAGGGCACCTTTTAACATATAAACATTGCACCAATACAAAGGAGACCTCTCCATTGGCATATCAGGCTGGTCCTACCCATTAGGGCAGTCCAGACCTGAAATGATTGGTGAGCCTCCTCTTCATGAGGAACACAGCAACCACAGATGTACGTTTCGCCCTACACTGGCCTCATCAGTGTGGTAGAGCTGGTGTCCCTCTAGGTGCAGCGATCCAGGGACCCATGTCTGGGCATGACTCAAAAACAAAGAAATGGGAGCCACATCTCACCTCTATTGGGATTGAGTATAACATGTCTAGGATCACAGTTCCTCATATCTAGTATGAGGGAAATGATCTCTTTAATTCAAAAGTTCATGATATTTGAATACATTTACCCTTATTTAATGCATGTATGCATAAGTCTCAAAGTTTGTGTAACCGGTTACTGAAGTTAAACTTGGGACTTGCTTCAGCTCACTTATAAACACCAACTGGATAATGCACATAGCATGAAAGAAAAGGTAAATATGTAACAGGAAACAAATATTAGCATAGCTGACAAGTTTCCTGAATGGAAAACTCTGGATGGATCAGCAGGGACCTTAATTTTATATATATATTAATTATTATTTTAAAATATTTGTGTTTATTAGCAAATTCACAAATCCTATAACACCGGGTCTCCTACCCTGAAATGTGCAATCTGGAGTGCAGGAGACAATCAGGTTACATGTGCAATAGAGGCACTGGAGATGGGGACCATGAGTGAGATGGTGAATGAGTGAATATAAGGATAAGGCAAAATCGTGGTTGGGTGGAAGCAGAAGTCGGGGCTGGCAGAACAGGAGCAAAGTCAGGAGCAAGCAGAGATCAGGGCCGGTATAACAGGCAGAGGTCAGCAACACTGGATAAAAAAATTAAGCAACAGTTAAGGCACAGCACCAAGGGAGGATTAGCAAACTAGCAGTTCCACAATCAGGAAGCACTGACTGTAGGGAAGAGAGTGCTTAAATATATGGGTAAAAGGTTCGAATTGGAAAGGAGACAAGTGGTAGATTAATTAGGATTGTTGCCATGGAGTTGTCAGCAACAAGCAGGTATAAGCTGAAGATGGCGTGAGGCCATGCCCCCTGGCAACCAAGAGGCAAGGAAGGCACTTGGCCATGTCCGGACCCATGGGGGCAATTTTTATTTCATTATATGATGAGCCAGGGATACTTGCCCCGAGCCCCTCATATAGGTAACCAGAGGCTGGGACCATTTACCCAGCTCACAATCCTTGTTTTAGCTGATTTGGCGTTCTTTTTGGGGGGGGATTTCAGCCCATATGGAGTATGGTGAATCTATTCACTGGACCAAAATCCCTGCACTAAATATGGCTGAAAATTGGCCCAAGATCAGCGAAGATGTACAATCTCGTTAGAAAGAGGCTATATCGAGGCTGACTAGACCCTTTAGAAAATGGCATTGTTTAAAAAGTGGTCTAAGAAGCAGGACAATTCAATTGGTTTCTATGGTGATTTCACCCTATACAGTAAGTCTGCACTTAAACCATTGTATCCAGTAAAACAACCTATTTCTTGGTAATTCTTGGATATGTATTACACCTATAAAAATGTGGCTGCTGGGTGTATGTTTCCCGAAATGTCCTGAAACGTTCCTGCTGTAATTGTTATGGATGATTTGTTCTTTTGAATATCCCAAATTAATTTTATCTTAGTTGGTGATGTTATAATGACATAAAAATCAATAAAAAACAAATCAAAAAGTGTAGTGTTACATGACAACATAGGTAAATTTATGTATGGAGGGGGCTATAATTTCTACCTTTTTCATATAATTAATCCTCTTGTACAAATTGGCTCATGTCCACAACCCTCATGTGGTAAGGGCAACACTTATCATTTTAATAGAGTCTCATTTTGGTCTTGTGGATAACACCCAACGGGTGTCACCCGTGTACAGTCTGATTATGCTCATTGCCTTACACACTTGAAGTGATTCATTGTTAATTGAAGTATTAAAACTCATGCAATTTATTAGACTGGAAATCATTTTCAACCACGCAATCTTAAATTAAAACATACATTTTTTTTCTGCCGCTCTGATTCTTTCTTTTTTTGGTGTCCAGTGGTGTCTGATCAGATGGTTACAAATTATAAATTACTGGTTACCATTCTCTAGCACTGTCCAATTACATTTTACTAAATTAATATTTCTGTTTAATAAAATGAATGTTGTCGTTCATCATAAGGCCATGGAGGGCCGTCAGCAGGGTTTGGCAACAGAACGGCTATTATTGAATCTCAGTCCCTATCACCCTCAGCCAGCCAGCTTTCTACGAAACCAAATCTGAACATGTTTCTGTTTGCAGAGAATTATTTTTTGTTTACTAGTCTTGAGGACAACTGTAGCAAAAAATTACCTTGTGTTTAATTGAAAGATTGTATCAAGTGTGGATGCTTTATAAAGAAATTCTTTAATGAAACAATACAAATGAATCGCCTTATTAAGCCTTCTTTACTCCATATATTTCTCTCAGGGGGCAAACCTGCTGTTTAGAATCTTGGTTCCGATTTTCACTCACCTTGGGTCAGATTAGCAAATATCTGACCCATCTGACCAAAAGATTCTTAACAAAATGGCTGCCTCATGGTAGAGCTGTATGGAATAAAGATTGCTCAACAAGGAACTTTGTATTCTTTCATAAAAGATTCTTTCATTTCTGTATAAAATACCTACATTTGATGCCATCTTTCAATTAAACAGAACTTATTTTTTTGCTACAGTTGTCCTTTAAGGTAGAGTATGTGTTCGGTAGCTACCTGAGGAAAAGTTAATGAAACGTCCAAGATGGAGTTGCAAGGGTTAAATAGCATAATGTAAGAAAATACTTCAAATTGTAAATACCTTGAATAGGCCTTCAATGGAAGCCATAAATACCGGTATTTAAAAAATGCCTGGGATTTGTACGATCTTAAATAACAAATAAGATGAAGTTGGAGATTTTGTTCTAAGCAGACTGGAGAATACATACACCAGACCTTGAATATCGATATCTTTCTCCCACTATGAATAACCATTCTCTTTTCCCACCTTTAATATTTTCTTCTTCTTACTCACCATGCGTGCTCTACCCTTCATGTAAGTTCAGCTATATGTAAGTATACTTCACTCCCATCTTCTCAATCCCAGCTGCAATATTATTTATTTATTTCTAATTCTATTGTCAAAATAATCATAATTTGTAAGCCGTTCAGTTTTATAATATAGCTATGTTAAATGATTTATTCATGGTGATTCATTGTAAATGCTTTTGTATATGCCTTTCAGAGTTTATAAAGACAAAAGAGGGGGGTGGGTGGTGGTTGCCGCAATTTACCAAGAACGGACAACACTTGTTATAGGATGACCCCTACTCGAGAGGACATCAGCACTTTTTACTCACTTTCACATTAGAGTTAACCTCTCCATTCACACTAGTCCCACCCGTAAGGGCAAAGTCACTGTCACAAAGGAGAAGGCAGTTTGGGTCTTTAAGCATATATAAGATACATACAGCTATCTAAACACACTAATCACACTGGTGGGCCACCTGCCCCGGGGCTGCCTTGGCCACTTAAAGCCCCCACTTTAAGCAGTTAGGCTGCTGCAACATACGGCAGCAGGAGGCAAATTTCTTAAAGCAGCGATGGCCGCTGAACTTCTTAAAGTGGCGGCCGCTGCCGAATTGCTTAATGTGGCGGCGGGCCACTTTAAGACGTTCACCGGCCACCACTGCTTTAAGATCCGGCGCGGTATGCTGAGCGGAGGAAGAGACAGCAGGATGAGTGAAAGACACTACAGGGGGAAGGGAGAAAGACACTACACGGGGTGGGAGGAGAAAAACACTATAGGGGGAAGGGGAAAAGAGTGACACTACAAGGGAAGGGGGGAAGAGTGACACTACAGGGGGAAGGGGGGAGAGAGATACACTACAGGGGAAAGGTAGTAGAGAGAGAGACACTACAGTGGAAGGGGAGAGGATGACAGAGACACTACACTGAAGGGGGAGGGTGAGAGAGAGACACTACAGGGGAAGGGGTGAGGATGAGAGAGACACTAAAGGGGACTGTCAGTGCTTACAATTAGAGTAACCCCCACCTAATAAATTAACCCCCCAAAAAGTTATCCCAAACCCTAATACTAACACCCCTGAACCCGAATACTAAACCCCCCGAACCCTAATACTAACCGTTAATTCATAATACTAACCCCATAGCCCTAATTTTAACCCCTTATCTCTAATTCTAACATTAACTCTAAGTCCTAATACTAATAACACTCACCTTGTAAGCGATCTCGCCAGCGCTCACAAGGTCACGTTGAAGCGGCTGCGTTAAAGCAGCCATGAAGAACCGTCCCATCCCCCTCCCTCCAGTCCCAATCTCATTTTCTGATGTCTAGAGTACTGGATAATGGGTTCTGCACATGCGCTGTAGTGCTATCATATTGAGTGACAGCGCTACAGAACAATGGCAGTAGTGTTGACAAATGACCTCCCTAGTTCTGCCCCTGACAACCCGATTTGCTGGGGCAGAAGTTGGGCCGGATGAGTACATGTCACACAAATTGCCCTTGCAACATAAACATGTAGTGTTTTAAACCGTATTATTTCTACATGTCATGTAACTTATCTTGAATCAGTAACAGTTACCATGTAATAAAAACTACAACAAAGTAAGAAAATGTCCAAACTTCTGTGAATATCTCTCAATCTATGAAAAAGGAAGTAGTCTAATGTGATGTAACTTTTCACTCTCTTGCTTTGTAATCATATGTTCCTTTGTCTTTTTCCTTTTTCTCCTACAATTTTTCTGTTTGCTGCAGCCTTGTTTAATCAAGCTGTGAGAAAATGTCTCTAAATGCTATATTACCCTCTGAGTCAGATTTAAGTGCATGAAAGGCTAGCTGCTTGATCAAAAAATTCAATAGAATGACATGGATTCAGGGCGATTGTTTAATTGATTGATACACCCAGGGCTTATCTATTAAACAAGGGCCACTGTTAGACAAGAGAAAGCCAGGGGCATGAACTTAGAAGCAGGGGAGGGCTGAAAAGGGAGTAATTGCTGTGATATATACAGTGTCCATAACTGCTTCAATATGGGGCTGAACACTCTATATTATAAGTAATAAGGACCTTGTAATATCGTACAATTGGCATTCAAGGATACTGTCATTGGGGTTTTAAAGATAAGGGGGCTTTTCATAGCCCCTAAACACAACTCTAATATACCTGCTATACCCCTTGTCTCATCATTGCTGGGTGATGTCACACAAGACATGCAGCTTCTGCCTTTGGGCTTATCCTAGCTGAAAGTGATTGAACTGTCCGGCCGGCCGCATTGTGCTGTCCTTGTAAGCCAGCACCATTACTGCGTGACGCACAGCCTGTGAAACTATGACCTAACCATTGATTATACTTTGAATGTAGAGAATCAAAAAAGATCTATACATTGCGTTAGCAGAATCACAAGGAAATACATAAATTAAGAGAAACAATGTTTTAAATGTGTCAGTGGTGTCTCCAGTTTATGACATCATCTGTGGCTTCAAATACAAATGATACATTTCCCATTGAACAGTAGTTAATTTGTTCTCTCTGCGAAAAGACCTGGCCAGGCTTCTTTCTTCGCTCCGGATTCATTCACTGCTCTGAGTCCAGCATTGTCTCAAACGGTCTCTCTTCAAAGGTGTGTACTATCTACCTGTTGTGACTATTGTTTTTATTTGGTTTTGTCCTTGTAGTATTTACTTGTATTTGTTACTAGCATATCCTTATTGCTTAATTACAATTCAATTCATTTGTATACTGTATTTCCACCTCAACTCAGGTGGTTCTGTGTGTATCTATTTTATTTATTTTTATATTTATTAAATTTATATATTTTTATACCCTCCAAATTGTGTGTTTCTTATGGTGTATTTTTACACATTTATCATTTATATTTATTTTTATTAATATTACTTTGTAGCGCTGTCTTCCTTTTTTCTACATCTTTCTGTCCCTTCACGGTGCTAACCCACTGTGATTTTTTCTGGACTGGCGGCTACCTAAACCATTTTCCTATTGGTTCCAAAATTAGTCAATCTCTCGACACAAGCCAGAAGGGCCCTCTACAGATATCATCTACCTCCGTTTCAATACCTACCATCGGGCGGGTTTGTATGTTTTACTACTTTTTTATTTAGTTCACTCACAGGCGCTCGGTATTTATACTTCCTTTAGGTTGTATATCACTCTTTTTTCACATGACCTAACCATTGATTATACTTTGAATGTAGAGAATCAAAAAAGATCTATACATTGCGTTAGCAGATTCACAAGGAAATACATAAATTAAGAGAAACAATGTTTTAAATGTGTCAGTGGTGTCTCCAGTTTATGACATCATCTGTGGCTTCAAATACAAATGATACATTTCCCATTGAACAGTAGTTAATTTGCATATCAAGCACAATTCACAACATTTCCCCCTGCAAATCGGGGCGCCGGGAGATGAAGAGTAGGAGGTGGAGTGTCAGCACATTAGCAATGTCACTCTTCCTACATTTGATAGGTCAGGGTGTCATAACGACTGTGCAGCCATGGTAACACTATCACTGAAGCTGTGAGCACATTCGCACGTGTTGTAGGCATCCTCTAATGTCCCAGACACCAGAGAATGCGAACAGGACTACAGGATTGTGGTCCTGAGTCCTGCTGTCCCACCAAACTCTACTTCTGTCCCTAAAAGCGACAAATACATTTTACTCTTTATATACACATTTGCTGGCAATTCTGCTAACACAGTGTATAGATACATTTTGATATTTTTTTATTCTCACCATTCAGAGTAAAAATAATGTTTATGTGACAGAGTACCTTTACATTTAGAAACCATAAAATTATAATTTTTTTAGTCCACGGAAAGACAACCCTAAGCATTCCAGGTGGTTGTAAATACAACTCCCATGTTGTCTTTCTCTGCCCCCCCTCCATCCCCTTGTCTTTCAATCCCCCTCCCTCCCCTTGTCTTTCTCTCCCCCCTCCCTCCCCTTGTCTTTCTCTTTCCCCTCTCCCTCCCCTTGTCTTTCTCTGCCCCCCTCCCTGCCCCTCACCTTGTATCTCTCCCTGGTGGCTAGTGGGGGCAGCCGGGTGATGTCTGCACGATACGTGCAGACATCCTCCATGCATCCCAACACTTCTGTCTGTTATGATGGACAGCCGGTCCGTCATAATAGACGGAAGTGTCAGGCAGCATGGAGGATATCTGCACTATCGTGCAGACATCCCCCGGCTGCCAAATATCCCTGGTGCCTAGTGGGGGCAGCCGGAGGATGTCTGCACGATACGCGCAGACATCCTCCGCTGCTGCCTGGCACTTCCGCCGGGACTTTTATGATGAAGCTGGAAGAACCCGGCTTCATCATAGAAGTCCCGGCTGTCGTGTCGGGCGGCAGGGGAGGATCGCGCAGACATTGCGCAGACATCCACCGGCTGTTAGCGAGGGGGATCCAGGTCCCCTGCAGCTCTGCGGCGGACCTGGATCCCAGTCTTATAATCTGACCTTGATTTGAGGTCAGCTTATAAGACGACCTTGAATATAAGACGAAGGGTCTTTTTCAGAGAATTTGCTCTGAAAAAAACCTCACCTTATGTTTGATCAAATACGGCATGTTAGTTAGTATTGAAAATGTTAGATTCTATAATTTTTGGACTTTACTACAGCTGCACCATATATGCAGGTAGGAGACTACTTGATTTCTACATCTCCAACACATTGGATCGTGATTAGAATACATTTGACTAATTTTTGTTGTACTAAATATGTTCTGTACATAAGTTTGTATTGTAATTCGATGAGATTTAGGCAGTGTATTTTTGTCATAATATTTGACATAATTTCAAGCCAGTCTTCAGGGTCTATTTTTTCTGCCAAATCCTGCTCCCATCGTTTTATAGTCGTTTTTATATCTTCATATATCTCTTGTTTTTTCCCTGCAAATAGGGGATTTTTTTTAAAGTAAGTACAGTATTTTCCAGCGTATAAGACGACTGGGCATATAAGACGACCCCCCAACTTTTGAGAAGATTTTATTGGGTTAAAGTCATCTTATATGCTGGAAAATAGTATCTATATTTTAACTTTTGAGGTTAAAATCTAGAGTTTGCCACCCTCCTCCCCCCTTCCCCAATCCCCAGTACTTACCTACTTTCTGCTCTGTCTCCCACTGTTAAGCCGGTCCGTAGCTGTGAGGGAAGCGTTGTAAGCTCCCCTTCAGCCGCGCGGTCAATAAAGTTTGTTTAAAAAAACAAACTTTATTGACCGCACAGCTGGAGGGGAGCTTACAACGCTTCCCTCACAGCCACGGACCGGCCTAACAGCGGGAGAGGAGACAGAGCAGAAAGTAGGTAAGTTAACCCTTAGCACCCGGCGTATAAGACGACCCCCCAACTTTTGAAAACATTTTCCTGGGTTAAAAAGTCGTCTTATACGCCGGAAAATACCATACTCAATTTGTTGCCCTGGGCTATCATCAGATTTAATTCTACGATATCTTCATCATCTTTACACCTATTTTTTTTTATATAATTTTTAATTCTTATATATTTGAAGATGTCTTCAGTTATTAACTCACATTTTTGGGAGAGTTTGGGGAATGGTATAATTTTATTATCTGATATTATCTCTGAGAGCTTTTAGGATACCTTTTTGTTCCCATTTTGTAGACCTATACCTCTCCTTGGTAAATGTGAAACTAAAAAGTTTTTTTTTTTTTAATTATACTTTTATCAGCACTTATATAGTGCAGCAAAAATATACCTAAGGAAAGGAAAAAGAAAAAGAAAAACAGAAAATCATGTTGCAGCATTAAACAGAAAAACAAGATATTAATCCACACAATGAAAAAGCAGATCTTATTAGCAGTATAAATAACTTAAATAGTGGCAGGTGAGGAATATGTGATAAACATCAAAGCCTATGAAGGAGCTGGACCTTTTGGATTACAAAACAAAGGCCCTATTGTAGGAAAGCTCTGCTATCTATAGGTTATTATTAAAAACTATTGACAGCAAGGTTTGTTGTGAACTTTCAGACACTCTGATACAAAAGAAAGCAAAATGACGGTCCTCCTCTGTGAAGCAGGTCTGGAAGGTATATTCAAGTAAAGTACAAAACATGTAAAAAGAAGGAAAGATGATATAAAAAGAGAACCCAAAGGGGAGAAAACAAGCATGGAAAGAGTAAAGATCAGACACAGAAAGATGGACTGTTGAACCACTATTTTGGTGGTTAGCCAAAAATACCCAACACACTGCCGGAACAGAGGTTAGGTTGTGGCCCTGGGGGTGGAGGGTTTACAAATTATAAACAAACTGTTAAAGCTACATTCCTCCACTGATAAAACCAATCTACTACAGGCATCCAGGACAAATGTGCTGCTGAAACCTGGCAATGATCTACTCCAAATCTTTGAAAATCTCTCCCCAGACATGTATGATACCACATCTAAGAGACCTGGATGTGTAGTATCACTGGGGCGCAACACAATCTTTGTCTGTGCAGAGAGGGCACAAGCCTTACTATTGATTGCCCGGACGAGATTGATAACTTTCTACTGGCATTGGGAAAACCACCGCTTAAGTCTCCCGACTCCCTGGTTCCCTCTCCTGATGGGGAGGTTGACTTGCAAGAGTCCATTTCGATTTGTTTCTACGTATCTTTCGGCTTGCGAGAAGTTCATACACGGACCTGGGGACAAAGACTTTTCTGGTTTTTTTATTACATCTGGGTGCTTTGATGCGGTCTTAACCTGTTTGATCATACAACTTTTGTTCGGGACTAAAATCATTCATTATGAGGACATCTCTCGGCGCATCAGGTGAAGCCCTCTGAGCCTCATAGTCGAAAATAATCCAGGATAAGATGGGAAAGCGTATCCAGTTTTGGACATAGTGTCCAAAGTCAATTCGTCAGGTAGTCCCTGAGTGCTGTGGCCCTACCTCCTCAGGTGTGCCCCTGATTTGAATATTGGAGAGCCGCATTCTGGCATCCAGAGTTGCTGTTAGAGCATTAAGATGAATTGTTGTGCTATATGACCCGTTTGGGTCTTTAGGTCAGTTGCATTCAGTTTGAGCTGTTTCAATGGCAACCACTTTGTCCCATAAGGTAGTGACTTCGCCCTTTACCGGCACCACCTCGCAATAATCGCATCTCATGGAGCAAATGTTTTATGTCACTCTTTGTGGCTAAAGAGCTATCAGAGACAGGACCTGAATTTGTTAGTACAGGGATTCCGATGTCCGCCTCCGAGTCCTCCGATGAATCGTCAATAATATAGTGCCAGGCATTGTAAGGAAAACTCTGATGTCGGGCCCTTTACCGTTTTACTGTCTCTTTCCTTTCTACAGTTTTTGCCCCATCTTATCCTCTGATCCAGAGTTGTTCAGTTTTGGTGTTTTGGCTGCAGTGGCAATAGATAAACTCAATTTTAGGGAAGATATGTGAGGAGTGATAGTGAAGTTCTGTCAAGCTCTGCCCCCCGCGAAACTAAAACTTAAATTAAAGTAGAAAACTGATTTTGGCTTTGAGTATTTAAAAAAACAAACATTAAATATAACATATTTAGTACATTTTAATAAACATTAGATGAAATATTTTCCGTTAACCATTACTATTCATAGAGTCTCTTTGCCTTCTGAACACTCAGCAGTCAAACTAACTGGAAAGTCTGCGTGACATCTTATCACAAGGAAACACTAGGAATGTTTTGGCAATCATACAGGTTCATCCTGAAAAAAAGTGCTGTGTCAAGAAAAAAAACTAACAAAACATATTTTGCTGGTTCCTGTGCCATCCGACCATACAGTGTTGCTTTTAGAAATGTACACGTCAGTTTTACATCTTACCACAAGACGTTCTCTCACATTAACACATTTTGTATGATTCACATTAATTTTTGCATTGCATTTTCTGTATTGTAAAATGCACAAGACTCAACTAAAACTGTGAAGAGAAAATGGCTGCTATGCTCTCTAAGCTAATGAAGACTTATTCACAAAAGCCATTTTCACTTTTAAAGATGCTACCTGTAAAAGAGCATGTACTTTCACTTTATATGTCACCTAAACATTTTCAGTACTGTGAAAGTAGAAGGATAAATGATCAAAAATGATTTCTACATTGCAGTCAGAGCCCAGTAATTTTGTGCCAGTCAGATACCAGGAATATTGTGCCAGTCAGATACCAGTAATATAGTGCCACTCAGAGCCCAGTAATAGTGTGCCAGTCAGAGCCCAGTAATATTATACCATTCAGATACCAGTAATATTGTGCCAGTCAGAGCCCAGGAATAAAGTGCTCGTTTTAAACCACCCTCCTACCCCCCCCTTCCCCATTACTTACCGAGTAGCTGCTGCTCTGTGTCCCCGGCCGGACCTCTCTGTGCAGTCTTCCCTCCTGCACGGAGGAGGGAAACACAGTCACCGGATGTGACGTAACGTAACGGTTGATGTTTCTTTTTTCCGGCGGCTGCATCTAGCGGATGTGGCTGCCAGAAAGAAAAAAAAAAAGTTAAGCAGCGCGATGCGGGGGGTGCCGGCAGCATGGGTGTCACGCTGGAGGTGTCACCCGGTGCGGTCCGCTACCCCCCCCCCCCCCCCTCGGGACGCCACTGGGTATAAGGCTATCCTAGAAATAAGATAAGGCCAGGGACTAATGAAAGTATTACTTTACTGAGAGGGTAGTGGATTCATGGAATAGTCTTCCGGTAGAAGTGGTAGGGGTTAAGGTTAAAACAGTGAAGGAGTTTAACAATGCAAAGGATAGGGATAAGGCTATCCTAGATATAAGATAAAGCCAGTAACTAATGAAAGTATTACTTTACTAAGAGGGTAGTGGATGCATGGAATAGTCTTCCAGTATAAGTGGTAGAGGTTAATACAGTGAAGGAGTTTAAGCATGCATGGGATAGGTATAAGGCTATCCTAGATATAAGATATGGCCAGGGACTAATGAAAGGATTACTTTACTGGGAGGGTAGTGGATGTATGGAATAGTCTTCCAGTAGAAGTGGTAGAGGTTAATACAGTGAAGGAGTTTAAGCATGCATGGGATAGGTATAAGGCTATAAGGTTCATACTAATGGATGTTTTATGGTGTAGACACAGCCCTCTGACTGAAGCACATCTGCACCAGGTTTTACTATATTTCATGTAAGTGATAAAATGCACCTGCCTGGTGTTGTGCTGTGAATGTATCTGTTGTATACCAAAGATGCATGGTAATGTTGGTGTGCACTGGTTTTTTTTTCTAGTCTTCACAAATCACATTTTTATTGATTGACTCAAGCCCTCCCTCAGTGATTACTCTGCATGTATACTACAGGTGCAGCAGCACTGATTACATAGACACTGAGCACATCGTACACATATGATCTCTTAACAGTGCAACAGATTGTCTAATGACATCACCAGAGAGACAGGAAATTCCATTCATTTGAATGAAATTATTATCATTAGTTCCTACAGCAAAAAAAAAGAAAAGCAAATTAACTTTTACTCAGCTAGTGTGGGCAGTCCTGGCTTCTTGCAAACTGCTGTAATTTCACAGTTTCATCTATCTGTAAGTATTTTACATTTTAAAAAATGCAAAATGTAAAATATGCATTTTAAAGTAATTTCAAAGCACATTATTAAGCATTAACTTTTGGAAGATGCGTTTTGGACACCAGACAGTCCCTTTAACCCCTTCGTGACAATGTGCCTGACACGTCCTGTGGTGAAACATTGCAATAATAATAAAAAAAGACTTAATTAGCTTAAATCTAGGGTTAGGGTTAGAATAGCAGCTAGGGTTACAATTAAATTAAAATTTAATTATATTAAGGGTTAGCATAAGGGTTAGAGTTGGCGTTAAAAGGTCAATATAGGAAAAAAAAACTGCAGAAAAACAATGAAACAAGCATATTTCTGAACTCGGGACAACATTTAGAAACTATTTATTCTTTTTTAATGACTGTATTTGTGTAAATTAGACATGTGCATTAGTTCTCGGACGAATGCATTTTCGTCCGAAAATAGCATTTTTCGTCCATTCGTCCGAAAAACGAATAACGAAAATGCTAAACTAACGAAAGACGAATGAACGAATGGTTAATAAACGAAAATCATTCGTCCATTCGTGCTATTGGCATTCTATAAAGGGAAATAGAGTCGGTTTATAGAATACCAATAGCATTACATATACATTCCATAAACCGACATAATGAACGACTTTCGGTTTATGGAATGCATGTAATACTATTGGCTTTCTATAAACCGAACTAGAGTCCCCATTCATAAGAATTTCTTATGAATGGGGACTCTAGTTCGGTTTATAGAAAGCCAATAGTATTACATGTATTCTATAAGCCGAGAATCTATAAACCGAAGGTCGTTCGGTTTATAGACTTTCGGTTTATAGAATACAGATAATTCTATGTATTCTATAAACCGAAAGTCTATAAACCGAACGAGAGCCCCATTCATAAGAAATTCTTATTCTTATGAAAACAGCCCTTGTTACCAAAATGTCTTGTCACTAAGGGGTTAAAACTGACCGTTGCTTGACACTGGAGAATGAAAATCAGGACTGTCACACTTAAAGTGGGACTGTTAGGAGCATGTGCTATTAAAAATAAGTTATGGTTTCACTGTAAAGGGTTAACCCTTTAATTGTACTTCAGAATACACTATCAATAAATAATAAACAGTGTGCTGCTCTGTAAAATTCTTTCTTCTTGTCACATCAAGTTTTTCTTAGTAAAATTTTCTTTTTTTTAAACCTAGCTTTTAATATGTAACAGTCGCATGGAAATACAAATCCCTGCTTAGCAGCTTATGCTGTGCTATATTAATATTTTGTTGTGTTGATTGAGCACAAGATAAGGAAACTAATCCAATTTACTTTCATGCAGAATCATCTCTTCTCACTTTAATTAAAGTGAACAAATGATCTGTCCTCTCAGGGAGTAGGGAGAGAGGGTATCTTTCAGAGTGTAAGCCTTGCCAACATCATGTTATTAAAGGTCTCAGCAAAGAGGATTTATTGGACTGTTCACAAGGACTGGAATGTTTGCTCAAATGCAGCTTCCTATCCCTGTGTTAAGAGTTTAATATGTTTTCATTACATTGCAAAGCTTCAATCAAAGTAAACATATGGCTAAAATGCAAATATATGCTATATGAAACAGTTGAGTTGTTTCATATAACTGAAAACTGAAAACTGGTGCAACTTAATAAAAAGAGGGCAGAGTTACAATCAAGCCCCACCCATTTGTCTTCAGTGGAACTCCATTGTTTCCAACTAATCAACCCGTCAAGCTTTAAAAAGTAGTAGGAAAAAAACTGATATTAAAAGCTCAGCAGATCGCAATTTACCTTGTGATCGTATTTCTAGCGAACCAACCAATTAGAGTAGAGAATTCAAATTATTTTTCACCAAGATCTTGTAAAACAAAGCCTTCTCCCGCACATCCCAAAGATTCTTAATGGGGTTAAGATCTGAACTCTGTGGTGGCCAATCCATGTGTGAAAATTATGTCTTATGCTCCCTGAACCACTCTTTCACAATTTGAGCGCGATGAATCCTGGCATTCATCTTGGATTATTATTTTTTTTGACCAGGCAGTGTATAAATCTATACTATTCAGACTTTATGTAGCAATACATCTAAAAAAGCACGATAAATCAAATTTTACCTAACGTGTAACATTATTATGTGTTTAAGTTTCACTGTTGGATGATTTACCTTAGAGGGAAAGTTACTTACAGAAATTTCCTATTAGTGACTTGTGTTTTATGATTGATCAACAAATCTGATCTTGTTGATTTTGAATGACAAAATGTCTTTTATATATTAGATTTATATTGGAACAAAAAAAAAAAAAACTGGTCTGTTCGTTTCCTAGCTCATGTTTTACCATTACTTATTACGGGTTTTCCATATTTTCTCATGTGAGCCATTATTTTAAACATCGAGAGGGCAAGTGCACAAGAAAATTGCAATCTGCTGTCTTCACAGAAAACTACTTCAGCATTTCCAGTTAGATGCTATAAATGGTTAATGATACATTGTCTGCAATACCACTTAGCATATATTGATTTGGTTTGTGCTTTCAGAGGCAAATATTGGTGAGATATATATTCAGTACTCTTCAGTATGTACATGAGACATTTTGGGGTCTGCAGAGGAATCTGACATTTACTGGCATTTAAGGTCATTATTCCAGTCAGATGAGGAAGTCTTATTTCGTGTGTGCTCTGTGGACATTCATTATAGGTGGAAGTTGTTATATCACCTAGTTCCATCCATGTTACATGAGTTATGTGATGACATTTCCTGCTGAGATGGACACCTCATAATTTTGAGGGGGATTCTGCAAACATCAGGTGGTAGGTCTGGTGACCAGCTGGATGCACAACAATAAAAACTAACACTGATAGTAACACTATCCATTAGAAAGACACAGAAGGGAATCTAGTGCTTCCATATGCTAGCACACCATGAGTGCTGCTTAAGATGATTGATACAAAGCCCATCACTGGTATCTTATTTTCTGACTTCATTTATTTACATTACACTTATAGTCCTGTGTTTTTGATAAAATAAATTAAATATGTCTGTTGTAAGGTCAGCATATTATGCTATGAAAGTATAAAACATTACATTTCGGTCAGATTGCCTAAAAAAAGTTTTACTGACAAACATTCAGTCAAATTATCACATGATTTTTGAAGTCATTATGCTGCACACTGACTAACAAAATGATCATCTTAAAGTCTGAGCCCAATAGGCACTGGTGAGGCAGTCTGGAGGCAACCAAGTACCGGGGGGTATTCTGGTGGTGTGGCAAGTACTATGAGACTTGTGGTAAGTAGTCTGAGGGTCATACTGGTGTGACAGATACTGAGGGTCCCTGAGACCTGTGCAGGCTGCTATGGCAAGTACTGGGGGTTACATTATTGTGTGCTGCGGTTTTCACATGCAACATTTTTCCCCACAACATTTTGATGTGTCGTTATACCGGTAAGAATTTTTGATGCAACACCCTTCTGATACCACCTTGAAAAGCTTTGACTGTGCATATCAAACATGTAAAGACTTTACATACAATGCATGGCACAATGTAGCCCACACAACTTATATGATAATATAGGTAGTTAGGACTTTAACAGGTTCTACATGTCTATTTAACCAAATCTACAAATTCTGGACAGGTCAGCAAACCTTTTTTTTCTCACAAAATGTATTCTGGATATGAAAATGCAAACAAGGTCAACAATAATTGTTTTTTTGACTCAGAATGCACTTTATAAATTGACTCTCTGGAGCATATCCATGCTGTTCATCTTTCAAGCATAGCTCACGTTAGAGACGGATATAGTTGTTACCTTTACTTCCAAAAAATACCGGATTTTCTATTGCCTTCATAAGCTTAACATTGGTACCCAAGCCAATTTGTGTACTGCGCCTCAGGTAAAATACAGGCTGGGTGGCAACCCTAGAGGTGGAGAGCCAGAAAACGCACTCATTGACAGCTGTTTTGTCTTTAATGGGATTCATCATCATTAATTTAGTTATATTTATTGTCAGCTAGCGAGCTTAGGACAGTAAGACAAAGTATACACAAAAACTATGTTAAGGTAAAGGCAACAGCAAACAAATCGACTATAAAATACAATAAGTCAGTAGAGCATTATAAAACATATCTGCACATTCCAGACAAGTCAGCAGACTATATGGCCAAATGGTTCTTATCAGTTGATACAGTGTAGGTTTCCGAATTATTGACTTGAGGGTCATAAAAACTGTCTGCTCATGTTTGTGTTGTTTTGTATTGATGGTAAGGAAGGTTCAAAGTACATTACAGCTATGAGTGTTATCCACACACTTTCTTCTTAATTCCATCACACTGATTTCCTGCTATTTGACTCTGATACTGATAAAACTACATGACATTTGCTTCAAAGTCCATACATTTTGTCTGTTCTACAAATAATGCATTAATGTTGAAGAAGTGGTCATTTGTACTGCAAAGTAAATCAACTTGTAGTACTAATAATAATACATATGTTTCACTAATTTGCTGTTTCTCCCTCTGTGGAATTTGGCTTGCATTATTTAGGTGGAACAAATTCTTTATTTGTAAAATTTAAATTTCATATTGGCCAATCCAAACGATCAGTGTCATCATGGGCGTCAGGGGGAGGATGATGACAAAAGGCGGTGCTTCTCCTGGATATTCAAACAGCCTCACTGGAGCAAATATAAAATGTATTTTTATTTAAATGTGCATTGCAGCTATAGTTAGTTAACACTTCAGCTGGTGAGACTACATTTCCCATGATTCTCAGCCAGTCTGTTATATTAAGCATAAGGAGAATGTAAGTACCCAAGTACTGGAGTGCTAAAGGTTAGCTATTACATGATTTTGGATTGGTATTGCAACTGCTGTGGAATGAAACTCACGATTCTCATCCATCTATTTGGTTAGCCAAATGGTTACCAAAGAGGCTATTCAATAAAGATTGGGCTTGAGAACTTACTTCAGTTTGAGAATTTTCCATTTACAATGTCTTTGCCAGGGGCGTTGCTAGGTCTCCAAAACATCCGGGGCTGGAGCCCATGATAGATTTTATAGAAGTAGAGTAAATAAAATCACATGGTTAGGCAGCATACAGACTGATATAATTGACGCCAATGAACAATAGGTATATATGGGTATATATCGGGGCTCAACAAATCCCAGGCACCAGGAAATTATACCTGGCGCCCAGTTATTGTTGTCCCTGCATGGTGCCCTCGCCGCTGGGATCATTTTATTTATCCAGCGGAGCGCGGGGGAGCAGTGTGTGCACCGGCTGCACAGTCTTCCTGCTCCATCCCCACATGCACCGTACTATAGTGTCTGAGCGCTGAGTGTGCTCAGCAGGGCACAGACCAGGCTAGAATGAGGTATAGCAGCCAAGAGGGGGACATATTGATAGATGCACTTTTTTTTTTATCATAAACAACAACAAAATTGCTGACTTGTGTGTAAGTGTATGTGACAGAGTGTGTGTTTGTGTGTATGACTGACTGCATGTGTGTGTGTGACTGTGTGTTTATGTGACCCACTGTATGTGTGTGTGACTGTATGTCTGACTGTGACAGAATGTATATGTGTGTGTCTGTGACTGACTGTGTGTGTGTCTGTCTGTGACTGTATGAGTGTGTTTGTGTCTATCTGTTACTGACTATATGCGTGTGTGTGACTGACAATAAGACTCGCAGCACACAAAAAACTCACATTACACTTATACACAAAAATACACAGCCACAAATACACACACATACACATGCAGCCACACATACACACACATTCACACTTGCACAGTCACACATGCACAGTCACACATACATACACACACCCTTACACAGAGACACACAATCCCACTTACACACACCAACTTACATCACACACACACACTTGTATGTGAGCAAATTCCCATGATTTAAAAATAACTGAGCATATAAAAATGACTCAACCCTGACCCCCCCCCCCACATAGATACCCTTACATAGACAACCTTACACTCACACACACATCCAGACAACCTTACACACAGACACCCTTATACACACAGATGGCCTTTCCCACACAGACATTCTGCCACGCAGACTCGTGTGTAAACCTGCAACTCTCACACTCACATCACAAATATTTTTAATTTAATAAAAAGGGGTAAAAAACTTGGGGAGAATAGGCTGAGGTATGAAGGTATGCTGCTTCTACCAACCTAATAAAAGAGAGAAGTGCAGGGAATTGAGATGGGAATTCAACTGAATGCGAGAATTTTTCCAGCTCTGCTACTTTAGCCTTAATTTTGAAATTCCCATCTCACTTCCCTGCAATTCTCTCTTTCATGAGTAAAGCCTATAATATAATGTGCAGCTCATACACTCATAATGTATGTGTTTAATAGTATATCGAGGTCCATGTGATGTTTAATGCCATGTGTATGGACTCATTGCCATCAACATAAAGACTATATATAAAGATGAATCACTATTATTCATATTGAATGTGATAATCAGGTGTGAAAATAAAAATGGTATGAGCACTGTTTCACACTTGATTATCACATTCAATATGATTAAAAGTAATTAATCACATTTTCTCCTAGTAATCTCACTGCCACTGACACACACTCCTAACTCTGCCACTTATGCTTTCACTCTCGAACACTTACACTCTGCCACTCACACACACTCATAACTCTGCTGCTCACGCTTACACTCACACACACACACACACACTCATATCTCTGCTGCTCACACTTATACACTCCAAAACTCTGCCACTCACCCACACTTACACTCTGCCACACACATACACTCATAACTCACACTCTTCCAAACACTCACACTCTGCACACTCACTCATACAATCACACTCTGCCACTTACACACACTTACATTCTGCCACTTACACACACTTACATTCTGCCACTCACACACATACACACTCATAACTCTTCCACTCATGCTTACACTCACTCACACGCACACTCATATCTCTGCTGCTCACACTTATACACTCCAAAACTCTGCCACACACATACACGCACACTCATAACTCACACTCTTCCAAACACTCACACTCTGCACACTCACTCATACAATCACACTCTGCCACTTACACACACTTACATTCTGCCACTCACACACATACACACTCATAACTCTTTCACTCATGCTTACACTCACACACACTCTCTTCCAATCACACTCTGCCACACTCACACACATACACTTACTTACATTCTGCCACTCACACTCTGCCACTCATATACATACACATGCACACTCATAACTCTGCCACTCACACCCACTTACACTCTGCAAATTACATTCTGCCACTCACATACATACACATGCACACTCATAACTCTGCCACTCACACTCTGCCACTCATATACATACACATGCACACTCATAACTCTGCCACTCACACCCACTTATACTCTGCAAATTACATTCTGCCACTCACATGCACACTAATAACAGTCTGCTACTTACATACACATGCAGACTCATAACTCTGCCACTCACACCCACTTACACTCTGCCACTTACCTCACATACATACACCTGCACACTAATAACTCTGCCACTCACACTCTGCCAAACACTCACCTGCAAAACTTGAGGGGGCGGAGCTAAACACGAGGGGCGGAGCCTATCGTGAGGGGATGGAGTCTGCTGCTGTTCAGCATACAGCATGCAGGATCGAACGTGAGGGGGCGGAGCCGAGCGCGAGGGGGCGTGGTCAGGTTCTCCATTCGGGGCTATGGAGGGGAGATCCGGGGCTTCAGCCCCAGTAGCCCCCCCCTAGCGACGCCTCTGGTCTTTGCATTCAATCTTATAGCCAATTTTTAGTCCAAATACATACATTTGTATGCCTATTTCTGTTCATATCCAGCAGATTCATCAGTACTAATATTAATACATAGTGGTGTCATACATGAGCCTTTATTAATTAAACCATAGTGGAGAGTGGTATTGTCCCAACAGTTAAATTGATGTGTTTGGATAGGGTTTAAATAGTATGTCCAAGGTCTGTTAAGTTTTGAAAGCCATATTGGAAGAGGGTGATCTTGCTCCTATTTTTCCCCAGTATGGGTTGGCTGTCTTGACCTTGTTTTGACCATGGCTTGGCTTACTACCCTGTTCCTGATTTTGACCAGGTTCTACTAACTATACTGATCCCGTTTTTGACTAGGCTATCTTGACTATTCTTTTGTCCTAGTCCTTTTGTCCTCTGTACGACTTCTAGCAGGAGTCAGTTTACATTTTACCTTAATAAGATCTGTGGTGCCTCAGGGATTTCTAAGTTCTTGACTATACATACCTTGGGGTACAACCTTTGGGTACAGTTTGTGAAGGTAAATCATTTCCTTGGTACCTTGTGATCTGCTGGCATTGACATTCGTGACTTGACTTGTTTCAACCCAATTTACAATGTAACTATATTTATATACACCATGAAATTGTTTGACGTTTATGCTGCTGCTGGACTAGAAAGCCTACTCTAAATTGTATTTTAATATAAATCCTCATGAATTAATTTTCTAGATATGTAGCTAGGAAATGTATAGATGCATTTTGTAAACAATCAGGTCTTTATTATATTCTGTTTTTTTTTTGTTTTCACCTGGACCAGCAGACCAAAGAGTTGATAAGGGTTGATCTTGGCGGACTTGTGTTATATTAAACATTATTACTTTGTTGTTATCTTTAAACTTGTTTAAAATTAACTTTGTGTTGAGCATATTGAAAGAAAGAGCGTTAGAACTGAGTTGGGAACAGCCTATTGATCTAGGTCCCTTTTATAATGAATTATTACTCCTAATGAACAATAAACTTTAAACCATGACATAGACTTTGTCACAACTTAAAAGGTGGCGTTTAAAATTGCATTGTATAAATAAGTCAGTTTGTATACACTGTGAATGCATCTGATTTCCCTGCAGGGTAAATGTTACAATTTGCAAGGAGTGCAATCGCTCTGACATGCAGCTGAGAACAGTGTCATTGAGTCATGTGAACAGAGCCCAGTGTAATCAACTTACCAGTAATGTCACTGACTTTTCTTTGTGCGTGACCCATTTGCTCAAATCATGGACATGCATCAAATAGGCTATTTTTACAGAAGCAGAACAACAATCACATTGAATAATGGACAGTGCATTAGTATTACCCATAAAAAGCAGGATATTTAAGTGAATCTGTCATCCATAAAACATGTTTTAGTGAATAGCTCCAATAGTAACCTTCACAACTCTCTTCACATCAGAAAGATGGCTACCTGTTTTGGATGCACTTGCATTTGTCACCCCCAAATAATGGCGTCTACTTGCAGAGGCATAGTAGTAATGCCTAGATACTATATTTTACTCCCCCAAAAAAAACATGTTCTCTGCACTTCCTAGTAATTTTTCAAACCCATAGAATATCTTTTTTTTTTTTTTTAACATTTCCTGTAAAGTGATGTTTTGACATTTGTAAATGACAGGCCCATGGTACAACTTACCAGTCCAGCTGTTCTCATCATGTCCCATGGTACAACTTACCAGTCCAGCTGTTCTCATCATATCCCATGGTACAACTTACCAGTCTAGCTGTTCTCATCATATCCCATGGTACAACTTACCAGTCCAGCTGTTCTCATCATATCCCATGGTAGAACTTACCAGTCCAGCTGTTCTCATCATATCCCATGGTAGAACTTACCAGTCTAAATGTTCTCGTCAAATCTCATGGTACAACTTACCAGTCCAGCTGTTCTCATCATATCTCATGGTACAACTTACCAGTCCAACTGTTCTTATCAGAGATAGACATGTAGATGTAGGACAATTAGGTAGAAAGGTACAACATAGGGAAATACAGACAGGTGGTCTTTCTTTGATAGTCTTATTCTGCAACCCTCCCTTCATACTCTGTACCAAGTGCTGCATACATTGTTGGCACTTTATAAATCACTATTAATGAATTTTCCATCTCTAATCTACAAATGTAGAAGGCTGTTAAGGTAGAGACAGGAAGAGACTGTTCATGTGTATGGGGCCAAATACCAAATATGCGGCATATCTGACCTCAGGGCTTACTATATTATCCTCTTGATTATTCTAAACCAATTTTGTCCATATTATGAAAATGGGCCAATATTTTGGAGAACATCTTACATAAATATCCAATTTACTCAATAATAATCCTTTTCGATAGCTAACTATAGATTAGGGTTTATTACTTTTTTGACATAAGATATAAGATTGAGCCCCAGTGTGATAAATGTGTTGTTAACCAATGTCCTATAAGCCAATATAAAATGTAACCCTTTGTCTGCCAGAGGCTTGAGCAAATCATTGGGAAACTAAAGGCACAAGACATAAATTCCAATTTTTTAATTCCTGTAATATTTACCCCAAATCAGTGTTGGATTAATTCTTAAAACACGTTGTGAAGGAATTCCCCTGTTTGGCGTTGGGTGACAGTTTGTATTCCCTTGTTTCATGTTGGCAGTTGACTCCTTGAGCGAGATTTAAAAAATTGTCAGTTGACTCCCTGTTCTGGGGTTCGTGTGGACTGCGGATTTAATTTTGCAGCTCCGTTTCAAGATTGCCTGTCAATAAATCTTCAGTTCATCTTTGTACCCTTCTTTTGACTACGTATGTTTTTTGGAGAGTTCGTGTGTCTACTGAGGGAATTATCCAGGGACACTTTTGAAATTACACGGGGATTCGTCTACCATAACTACCGAACGGAGGACTATGTTCACTAGGCTCTGGTGGTTCGGGAGGAAACTACCGATTGAGGTTAAATACACTTGGTTTCCTTACAACTGGTGGCAAGCGGCGGGATTCGAATCCCAAACGGACGTTTTAAACAAGCAAAGGAATGAATGGCTCAGCAGTTCCGACAGCTTAAGAGAACCACGCTTAAGGATTTATTGGAAGCTCAAGGCGTAATAGCAAGCAACAAAACAAAAGCCACGTTAATTGCAGAGCTGTTACAGAGCGACAGATCCAGCACTACAGAAATGGAGGATGAAACTGAAATGCAGAAAGACATCAGATGGATGCTCAGTTTATTGGGACCTAACCCAGCAACAGAAGCGGTTCTGCAGGTCATGGCACAAGCCAGGCAATCGCAGAAGGAGCGAGATGACCGTGACAGTCTGCTGCAGGGGGATCTGCTGCACTCCCCGTGAAGTACAAATGACCTACCAAAGAAGGTAAATTATGCTGCATTTAAAACCTTTAATGACAATGAAATGGAGATTGATAGTTATCTGCAGGATTTTGAAAGGCAATGTGCACTGGAGGGATTAGACTCCACCAAATGGGCCGCAGTACTGAGCAGCAAGTTATCAGGCAGAGCAGCAGAAGCGGCACGAGCAGTACCTGATGAGGACATTCACAATTATGGGAAAATGAAAGACATTTTGTTGGCTAGATATGCAGTTACCCCTGAGGCATACAGGAATGGGCATTACGGCTACACAGGGCAGCCCGAAATTGGATGAAGGGCTGCCAAGCAACCACTCTGGAGGATGCTTTACAACTCATCTTATTAGAACAATTTTTTAACCATACAGCAGAGGACATTAAGGACTGGGTAAAAGACAGGAAGCCTAAATCTGTGGAGGAGGCTGCAAGACTAGCAGATGAATACCAGGACAACCGTAGGCGAGAACAAGGGGTGAGCCGACCTGTGTTTAGGCAGCCGTATTCAGCCCCAACCACGGCTGCACCACCCAGAGCCCCCATGAGTAATCCGCCGCCCAGCGCAACAGCAGCACCCCGACAACCTGCAGTGTGTCACTACTGTAAACGGCCGGGACACTACAAAAACCAGTGCCCGCGTTTAAACCGGGGAAGCTGGGAGAGGCCGGCACCACAGTCCCAACCCAGGGCCGCTACTCATTGTGTACAGCAGGAGAGTACACCAGTGTTCCCTACCCACGAGGAACAATGGAGTGTGTTGCACGAAGTCAACCCCGTGCAAGCAGGAGGCGATAACCGGGACCACCACCGTCAGTGGATTACAGTAGATGGGGTGGGGGCCCGCGCTTTAAGAGATTCTGGGGCCACGTTAACTGTGGTTCAACCCCACACTGTCAAGGCCCAAGCTCACACGGGCCGCACTGTGGCAGTAAGGGTAGCCGGGGGTGCCATTCACAAACTACCCACGGCTAAAGTCCTTGTGGATTGGGGCTCGGGATCTAAACAATTGGAGGTTGGCATTATGCAGGAACTACCAGCCGAAGTACTGTTGGGGAATGATGTGGGCTGTTTAACTTCCCAACTAGCCCGAGTTCCTGCGTCCGAAGCCTACCCAGTTACCACCCGAGCTCAAGCCAGACTGGAAGCACCGCCGCACTCTGAGGAGACCCAGGTAGGAGTTGAAATACCCCCTTTACCTGACCCCCCTTCCCCGTTCTGGGATCCTCCCCAGGGGTTTGAGCAGGAACAGAGGACGGACCCCACACTGGAAGGGTATAGAAAAGCGGTAGGGAATAATAGGGGCGACAACCCACACGAAAGGTTTGAGTGGCACAAGGGACTGTTGTATAGGGTGACAGATGGGGCAGGACACGGGACCGCCCAGGTTACTAAGAGGCAGCTAGTAGTACCCCGCAAATTCCAGGCAGAGTTATTAAGACTCAGCCACGATATTCCCTTAGCCGGACATTTAGGGGTGAAGAAAACTAGAGACCGACTGACCCAAACCTTCTTCTGGCCCAGGGTCACTCAAGACCTTAAATACTACTGCAGGACCTGTGACGTTTGCCAGAAAATAGGGAAACGGGGTGACCACCAGAAAGCGAAGCTCCACCCGCTACCCATCATAGAGGAGCCATTTCACCGGGTAGCGGTGGATTTTATAGGACCCCTCAGTCGACCCAGTCAGTCGGGTAAAAAGTTTATACTCACCGTAGTGGACTATGCCACTCGGTACCCTGAAGCCGTGGCTCTCCCCAATATAGAGGCCGAAACCGTAGCCGAGGCCCTGGTCAAAATATTTTCCCGGGTAGGTTTTCCCCAGGAGATCCTATCCGACAGAGGGACTCAATTCACAGCTCTCCTGACACAACAGCTGTGGCAGAGCTGTGGAGTGAAAGCCCTATTTAGCGCTCCATATCACCCTCAGACCAACGGTCTCTGTGAACGTTTTAATGGCATGCTCAAGCAAATGCTAAAGACGTTCGCAGAGTCCTGCAAGAACTGGGAGAAGTATCTTCCCCATCTTCTGTTTGCCTATCGTGAGGTGCTCCAGGAATCCACGGGGTCCTCCCCCTTCGAACTCCTGTTTGGGAGAAAAGTTCGGGGCCCCCTGGATCTCGTACTGGAGCACTGGGAGGGCAACACAGATAATGGGGGGATCCCTATCGTACAGTACGTACTGGAGTTCCGCGACCGGCTGCGGACTCTCACCGAATCAGTTCGGGAGAATCTGCAGGCGGCTCGGGACTGTCAAAAGAAGTGCTACGACAGGGGTGCCTGAGACAGAGTCTTAGGCCAAAAGGTGCTAGCCCTGAGACCCGCCAAGAAGGATAAGCTCCAGGCAGCATGGCAGGGACCTTTTAAGGTGGTGGAGCGAATAAGCGATACCACCTATATTGTAAGTAAATGTTCGTATGAAAGACTGACCAAAGTCTTTCATGTAAACATGTTAAAGCCCTACTACGAGTGAACGGAAGATGTCGGCGCTGTATGCGCCCCCTCTTCTGAAGATAGTGAGGGGCTCCCCCAACCCCGGACTAAGACCCAGGTCTTAGCCTTCTTAGGAACAGCCGCCTATTACCGGAAATTCATCCCCGACTATAGCGCCCTGGCCAAACCCCTCACTGACCTCACCAAAAAGGCCCTTTCCAAACAGTACCTGGACCCCAGAGTGCGCGGCAGCCTTCCAGAAACTGAAAGCAGCATTGAGGGAGGCTCCTGTGTTGGCAGCACCCGACTACTCTAAACAATTTCTCGTTCACACGGATGCCTCCATGTTTGGGCTGGGAGCCGTGTTAAACCAGATGGGAGACGACGGCATGGAACACCCGGTGGCCTATCTCAGCCGTAAACTTTTGCCCCGGGAGGTCAGCTATGCCACCGTGGAGAAGGAGGGCCTAGCCCTGGTGTGGGCGCTTAAGAAACTCCAACCTTATTTGTACGGCCGGCCATTTACTCCGATGACCGACCACAACCCGTTGGTGTGGTTAAACCGGGTAGCTGGCGACAACCCCAGACTCTTACGGTGGAGCCTAGCCCTTCAACCGTACAACTTCACCATGCAGTACCGTCCGGGCAAACAAAATGGTAATGCAGACGGTTTGTCCCGCAAAATGGAACTTGATGTTTAACTTAGACCTTTCTTCTTTTTTTTTCTTTCTCGGACATCCCCAAGCCAACCCGTCAGGGTCTTGGCGGGTATGCCGACCTATGGACATATAGGGGAGCAGTGTGAAGGAATTCCCCTGTTTGGCGTTGGGGTGACAGTTTGTATTCCCTTGTTTCATGTTGGCAGTTGACTCCTTGAGCGAGATTTAAAAAATTGTCAGTTGACTCCCTGTTCTGGGGTTCGTGTGGACTGCGGATTTAATTTTGCAGCTCCGTTTCAAGATTGCCTGTCAATAAATCTTCAGTTCATCTTTGTACCCTTCTTTTGACTACGTATGTTTTTTGGAGAGTTCGTGTGTCTACTGAGGGAATTATCCAGGGACACTTTTGAAATTACATGGGGATTCGTCTACCATAACTACCGAACGGAGGGCTATGTTCACTAGGCTCTGGTGGTTCGGGAGGAAACTACCGATTGAGGTTAAATACACTTGGTTTCCTTACACACGTCTACATAAAAAAACTTCGGAGGAGACGGCCAGGGACAAGCAGTATCCAGGTAAGTACTGGGGAAGGGGGGAGGAGGGTGTGCTTTTTAATTGCCATATTAATGAGTAAATAATGCTGGCAAATGAATGGCAAAATAATACTGGCAAATGAAGGGCAAAATAACACTGGCAAATGAATGGTCAAATAACACTGGCAAATGAAGGACAAAATAACACTGGCAAATGGATGGCAAAACAACACTGGCATATGAAGGGCAAAATAATACTGGTATATGAATGGTAAAATAACACCGGCATATAAAGGGCAAAATACCGTATTTGCTCGATTATAAGACGAATTTTTTTTCAGAATTTTTTTTCTGAAAATTGCCCCTCGTCCTATAATCGAGCTCATTTTATAATCTGACCTCAAATTGAGGTCAGATTATAAGACATGGATCCAGGTCCCCAGCAGAGCTGCAGGGGACCTGGATCCCCCTCTCTAGCAGCAGAGGATGTCTGCGCGATGAGCGCAGACTCCCCTGCTTCCGCCCGGCACGAACGCCGGGGCTTCTGTGATGAAGCCGGGTACTTCCACTTTCGTCACAGAAGTCCCGGCGAGTGTGCCGGGCGGCAGCAGGGGAGTCTGCGCTCATCGCGCAGACATCCTCTGCTGCCCCACTAGCCACCAGGGTGAATCAGGCAGCCGGGGGATGTCTGCACGATACAAGCTGTCCATCATAATAGACGCAAGTGTCGGGCAGCATGGAGGATGTCTGCACGATACGTGCAGACATCCACCGGCTGCCCCCACTAGCCACCAGGGATCTATTTACATATTAGGGGGAGGGAGGGGGCAGGGAGACAGGGGGAGGGAGGGGCAGGGAGACAGGGGGAGGGATGGGGGGCAGAACAACAAGAGGAGAGAGGGGGGAAGAGACAGAGCAACAAGGGGGGGGGGAGAGACAGAGGGAGGGGGGGGACAGAGCAACAAGGGGAGGGGGCAGAGAGAAACAAGGGGAGAGAGACAAAGCTGGGGGCAAAGGAAAGAGAGAGGCAGCATTGGCACATAAAAAGGAAATAAAAACAAGAAATGCATTTTTTTATATAATTTTTTTATTAAAAAAGCAATTTACATGTGAATATATACAAATTTAACTTTTTTCCTATAGGATAGTCTTATACTCAGGCTTTTAGTTTTTTTCCTAAAGGAATATCCAAAGTTTGGGGGGTCGTCTTATAATCAGGGTCGTCTTATAATCGAGCAAATACGGTAATACTGGCAAATGAATGGCAAAATAATAGTGGCAAATGAAGGGCAAAATGACACTTGCAAATTAAGCTGAAAATAAAACTGGCAAATGAATAGTAAAATAACACTGGCAAATGAATGTCAAAATAACACTGGCAATTGAATGGTAAAATAATACTGGCATATTAATGGCAGAATAAAATAGGGAGGAGAAGGCCAGGTGAATACTGGGGAAGGGGGGAGGAGGGTGGTGGTGTATTAATGGACAAATTGTCTGTGGCATATTAATGGGTCAATTGTCTGTGGCATATTAATGGGCAAATTGTCTGGCATATTAATGGGCAAATTGTGGCATAGTAATGGGCAGGCTAATAGTGGCAAATTAATGGGAGATTGGCTGTGGCATATTTATGGACAGGCTAATAGTGGCATATTAATGGGAAAATTGGCTGTGGCATATTGGCAATCTGGCTATGGCATATTAATGGGAAGGCTTATAGTGGCATAATAATGGGGAAAATGGCTGTGGCATATGAATTGGCAATCTAGATGTCTGGCTGTGGCATATTAATGGGCAGGCTAATAGTGGCATAATGGGAAGATTGCTGTGGTATATTAATGGATAGTCTAATAGTGGCATATTAATGGGCAAATTGGACTATGGCCAAAGTGATACTGTGGCATGTTCTGTGGTGCAAAATAACATGTACTGTGGGGGAAAATGTAATCGTGGTGTGTTGTGCAGGGGCAGTTCAGTAGGACAAAGTGACACTGTGGTATGTTCTGGCTGGCAAATTGACACGAATGCCAAATCGTGTGGGTGCAATATGAGTACAAGCCAAGTGCTGTGGGTACTGTATAGTGCTGTGTTGACCTACATTGACCTTCAGGTGCAATGTAGGTGCAGAGGAACGTAAAAATCAACAATCTTTCAATAACATTTTTATTATGTATGAAAATAGTTGAATATAATATTAAAAAGTTCATATAAGTATAAATGCAACTAGTTATATACATATATTTGGGGTCCACCTCAAACTCAAAAGGTTGGAAATATTTTTTTTGTGGTCAGAAAAGTCATCTTACTTTGCTGAGAGGGCGGTGGGTGCATGCAATAGTCTTCCAGCATAAGTGGCAGAGGTCAATACAGTAAAGGAGTTTAAACATTAATGGGCATAATAGGCATAAGGCTATCCTAGATATAAGATAAGGCCAGGCACTAATTAAAGTATTATTTTACTGAGAGGGTGGTAGATGAATGGTATAGTCTTCCTGAAGAAATGGTAGAAGTTAATAGATTAAGGAGTTTAAGCATGCATGAGATAAGTATAAGGCTATCGTTGATATAAGATAAGGTCAGAGAATAATGAAAATATTACTTTACAGAGAGGGTAGTGGATTCATGGAATAGCCTTCCAGAAGAAATGATAGAGGTTAAAACAGTGGAGGTCAGAATCTTAGTATTACTTTACTGAGAGGGTAGTGGATGCATGGAATAACCTTCCAGCAGAAGTGGTAGAGGTAAACACAGTGAAAGAGTTTAAGCATGCATGGGATAGGCATAAAGCTATCCTAGATATAAGCAGTGGTGGGATTCAGCTGGTTCTTGCGAACATGTTACTAAAATTTTACAGGTTCGCCAACCGGTGCAAGCTGGAGAGAAAAAAACAATCTGTGAAAAAAAGTGGGGGGCAAATGGGGCATCTGCCCAGGGCCCATTCATTCCTGGGGGCCCAAGGCAGCTGCCCCGTGTGACCCTGCTGCCCGTGTGACTGTCTCACACGGAGACAGTCACGATCGGGCAGGAGCGAGACCTGGCTTTTACTTGCTGCCGGAAATGATGGCAAGTCCTTTCCGGTGGCTCTATTTCCTGCACGCAGCGTATGGGGCATATTAAGCATCTAATTATCAGGGGCATATTAAGCATCTAATGATCAGTGGCATATTAAGCCGCTAATTATCAGTGGCATATTAAGCCCCGAAACCCGCCCCCCCACTCTGCACCTGTAACAGTGTCGGGAAACTAAGTTTCCAGGACGCTGCATAATCCCTATCTCCTCGAACCTGAGCGTGACATCATGCTCTAAGGTCAGAGGGCGGGTAAACAGGACCACGGGACAGAATGAAGTCTGCAGACTGGTAAAAAAAAAATTTTTTTTAATATCTGTGTGTGTGAGGGTATGTGAACGTGTGTGTTTCTAAGTGGGAGTCTGTGTGCGTGTGTGTTTAAGTGGGGCTCTCTCTCTCTCTCTTTCTGTTAGTGTCTGTGTGTAAGTCTGACTGTGTGTTTATGTGAGACGGTGTATGGATGTGTGTTTCTAAGTGGGAGTGTGTATGTGTGTGTCTAAGTGTGAGCCAGTGTGTGTGCGTGTGTCTAAGTGTGAGCCTGTGTGTGTGTGTGTGTAAATGGGAGTGTGTGCATGTGTCTAAGTGGGAGTGTGTGTGTGTGTCTAAGTGTGAGCCTGTGTGTGTGTAAGTGTGACTGTGTATGTATGTGTGTCTCTTCAGTGAACTGGAATTTGAAATTTAAGACCAAAGTATTCAAACTGAAAGTATAGCTTGCTTAGAGAATTCTTCCAGCTTGTCTACTTTGGCCTTAAATTTGAAATTCACTTTAAATAACCCACATGATACAAATTGTAGAAAACGTTTGCAAAGAGCAAGTACAAATTTATTTGTTTGACATTAGAGAAAAACATATTACACCATGCTTGAAAGTGGGAACTGGTTACTAAATTTTTTGAATCCCACCACTGGATATAAGATAAGGTCAGGGACTAATGAAAGTATTACTTTACTGAGAGGGTAGTGGATACATTGAATGGCCTTCCAGCAGAAGTGGAAGGTTCATACTAATGTATGTTTATGGTGTAGACACAGCTCTCTGACTGAAGCACATCTGCACCAGGTCTTACTATATTTCATGTAAAAGTGATAAAATGCCTGATGTAGATGTTGTGCTGAGAATGTATCTGTTGCATACCAAGGATGCATGGTAATGTTGGTGGGAACTTATAATCTACATTGTGACAAGAAGGTGGAGGTACAGTATGCTAATTATGTGGAGGGGCAGGGCTTTTGAGAGTAGGTGTGGTAAGTAGGAAGCTGAGCTGCAAAGAGTCCCTGGATTTTTTAAAAATATGTTGGCAACTATGAGTCTTGGTTATAATGAACCCCAGACTGATTAATCCCTTCTTGTATTATACTAATACCACCCATGTCTTGGGTGTGTATAACAGCATATAACTATTGTGCCTGTTTAACACCAGTTTGAGCTAGGCTGACCTAACATTGATTTTATTTGAAATGGCATGGATCTGGTAGGGGTCTGGATAACCCCCCCCCCCCCCCCCAACAGACCCATGCAAACCCTCCATCCAGAAGTCTTTCTTATCTATTCCTGTATCAGGTCACATTTTGACCATATTTTCCAATATCTTTCCCTCTCTTCATTTTCCACTCCAAAGAAATATATTTCTGCTTTTGCCTGGAAATCGATCTGTGTTTTAACTTCTTTCCATGATGGAACCGCCATTTTATTCCAATATCTAGCTAGGGATAGTTCGAAGGAAATTAATATGTTTATATCGAGAGTTCTTTCAGTTCTGTTCCAATTTAGGAGATCCAAATGGAAAATAAAACTCTGAAGGGTCAGCGGACCTTTATAATTAAGCAATATCTTTAATATTTCAGCTATTTTCTCTTCCAGGGCAATACATTCCCACCATATGTGGTTCTGTGTGCCTACTTGTTTCCGACATCGCCAGCATATGTCTTTAGATTCTGCCGAGAACTTAGCCAAGTGGTCCGGAACCAAATACCTTCTGTGTACTAGTTTATAAAAATGTTCCTGGCTATTAATACAGTGGACCGCCTTTCTAACCTCCCTCCAGACTCCAAACCACTTCTGTAGTGTTTAAACTTGCCTCACATCCGTCTCCCACTGGAGAACTGCCCGAGGCTTCTTTATGTCATCTTCACCTGCGAGGAGTCCCTGAATCGTAGAATTCGAACACTTCGATTCGCTAGCTACAAGTAGTTTGTCCCACTCTGACACCGCCGTGGGTGGGTTTGAGGTGAGAAAGGACTTGATCTTTATATATTTAAATAGTTCTCTTTGCGGTAGATTATATTTGCTACCGAGATCAGGGAAAGGCACTAGTTTGCCTTCGACAAACAGGTCCCCAATTGGATCTATCCTCATATTGTTCCATGTAGACAACTCCAAGTCTGTTACACTTACTGATAGAGTTTGCAGGGGTGCCGCCATGGAGATCATGTTTTTAATTTTCATTCTTTTTTTAATCCTATTTAAAGATTGCAGAATTTCCCAAACGGTTTTGAGCTTGTCATCCAGACCTCCCCAGAACTCAGCCGGCAGTAAGCCAAGTATAGATAATTTTATGTTTTTATAATACACTTTTTCTATGGCCATCCACCCAGTCGTTCTACTCGGGGGCTTGTTCCAAGCGAATACGTGTACTAACTGGCATGCCTCAAAGATCCTGCGGAGTTCCGGATAGCCGAGCCCGTCTTTGTTCAAGCTACGTTTAACAGTCTGACTCGGGATTCGTGGTTTCTTTGCTGCCCAAATGAATTTTGAAAATAACAGATCAAAGTCTCTCAGTGTGAGATTTTAGATTCTATATATATCACAACAAGTACAATAATTTAGGAAAAATATAAGATTTTAAGACATTAACGCAACCAAGCCATGAAATCTCAATCCTGGCCCAGCGAGCTGTCATAGTTTGGAGATCCTGTAAAACCTTTATCCTAACAGTATTCTCCAGGCGAGGGGTGATTTTAATACCAAGGTAATCAAATTGTGACATGCACTGGGGGGGAATTAGAAACAAGATTCCCTATTTTGACTGGGGTAGTTCCACCACAAAAAGGGGAGGGTACTTCTAGGTACACCTTCCCACCTCTGGGCAGGCTTCGAAACCTGAGTTGAAATGAGAAACTATAAATCTAATGATGGGAATAAATGTCTAGCGTGCTTACTATGGGCCAAGATCTAATTTTGCCATTTAGTCGCCATTTATTCCTTGCCGCAGTACCTCAGATAGAAAATACTGGTACTTCTCCATCTAAGTGAGTAGTTAGGCTTTCTGTTAATGTCACCTTTCTATTTTTTATCTGTTTTGGTGTAAATAATTTGTCATCTGTTTTATTTTATGAATGCACTGTGACTTTTGTTTTGTTCATAATAAATATTTGTTTATTAAGTTCTGCGTTTGTCTGGTAAATATACTTACTTGATTAGACCAATTTATTGGTAATTTAAATCGCATAAATATTGTGTTAAATTGTGTGGCTTTAGTCTAATCTGGTTGGGAGACCAAGGCACCCCATTTATAAATTGTCATGGTGATGGCAGTGTTAGGACATTAGTTATATCAATATAATTAAGTGTGAGTGGTGTTAAAGGTTTATTTTTAATCATTATTTCTAGGCTAGGGCAGACAGTTTATATTCAACCCTTTCACCACCATAACCTAGTCACATGCACTCTTGGAGTAGGATGCATTCGTGACAGTTCACACATGTCGTCATCGATCTGCAGGCTTTGCATATGTCACAGTAATTAACCTTAAAATAATATATTGTGCATTTTTAGCAACCATTAGCAAAATTTGTGTGCACACACGATTGCTGGCATTCTTGATCCATGGTGCCATCACATGTAAATCAGGCTAATTACAATGTAAAGAATTACCTCTGCAAGCCGTATATTATTTGTATTCATAAAGGAAAAAGGGCACTTTAATCTATTCTCTCTAATTTATTTATTCTAACTAAATTGTGGTGTGGATTGGCCGTGGAGCATTGCTTTCCTTGTTTAAAATTATGACCATCCCGCTAAATGGGTGTAAATGGCTGTTAACATTTTATATAGGTTTGAATGGTTCATTAGTTTAAAAGCTTTGCTTTAAACAGAACAAAAGTAAAAAAAATAAAATGTATTACTGAATGAAGGCTTACGAGCATCACATGACTTGCTGAAATAAATACTCTAATTTTGGTATAAATTCACTGTTCACTTTGATTTTTTTTTTATTACACCGGTAATTACATTCCAATAGTTTAACAGCTTTTATCCCAGTGGCAAATGTCCTCTTCTAAAAATGATTCTCAATGTGAAGATGTGTTATGCCTGAAAATGTCATTACATGTCAGGACAATGTAAGGTGCCAAAGACTTTTTCTCAGAGATGCCAAATATATTGTTTTATGCAATGAAATGTCTAAATCACTTTTTGATATATATTTTTTTTAATAAAAAAAAAATAGCATTTTACTGCTCATTTAATGTCTAGTGAGTACATCGGGTGACCAAATTGCCATTTTGTTAAGGGAGGCATTAGCCATTATGAAGACTGCAGCGCTATCTACATTTTACTGATTACAACCCTGCAGTATGCATTTATTATAAGTGTCCTTGAATAAAATGGCCACCTTATGGGGGTTATTTTTTAAAAGGGAAGTTGAAGTGAGAGGAACATTTCATGTCACCATTTAGCTATATATTGTGCAGGGACAAACGTGGTGAGTTTGCTAAATGGGGTAAACTCACCACGTTTGTGTCTCTGCACAATGTATAGCTAAGTTGGTGAAATGAAATGTTCATGTCATCTCAGCTCACTTTTTTTTAGTTTGCTTTATTGAAAATGTATAAAAGTACAAAAGTATTCTCCGTTAAAATAACATAGGGTATAACATGTAACACTTGACTAGCATTTGACTGTATTTGGACTACCATAGGTACAGGTTTGTTTTTCATTATATGATATTCATACAAACAAACATGAATAATATATGTTGCTTCAAACTCTGTTAAGTCGGCTAGTTACTCTTCATACCTCTTCTTTCCCCGGAAGAGAAAATCTCAATCTATTTTGGTACATTGGGCTTATGGAGAACTCTCATTTATTATTGTTGCATTAAAACATTTGATCCATCTGTCCCACATTAAGTATTTAGTGTTATTGGAACAGTGGTGGGATGAAATACCTCTTTCCATTTTCAGCTGATGAACCAGTTGATGTCGAATTATTTCCCATGTTACTATTTTCGATGACTTCCAGTTCCTTGCAATTGTCAGTTTAGTTGCAGTTAAAACATGATATATGATGTAATTCTTATGTTTTGAGATCTGAGGGTCATTTTGATGAAGGAGGGCAATTTCTCGTAATATATTCAGGTCAATCTCCAGGAGGTGGTTTATTTTGTGAAATACATATATCCACATAATCTGTATTAAAGGGCATTCCCACCATATATGTTCGTAGTCTCCTATATAGGACCCACATCGCCAGCATAGGTGAGACATCCCCCTATACATTTTTGTTCGGTTGGATGGAACAAAATACCACCTGTTAAAAAATGTATAGTTAAATTGTGTGATATTTAGACAGTGTATAGCTCGGTTTATCTTATCTAATGTCCTATTCCACTCCTTTGGTAAAATCTATATTTGGAGATCTTGCTCCCATTTTCTTATGACTGGTGGGATAAATTACTCTTTACTAATTTGAAAAAGATTAATACACTTTGTCGTCACGTTTTTTAGGGTCCCGCATCTTCATCATGTCCCCCATTTTCTGTATAAGGGGTGAGCTATTATCTTTTATTAAAAAAGTATTAAAAAATGCTCTGATTCTCATAAATGTGTATTGTTCTTTTTGGTGTAGGTTAAGCCTCTCTTATAAATTTGAGAACGTTCTGATATTGCCATGATCTAACATGTCCATAATATTACTTATCCCCTTATCTGTTTATGTCTCTATATACAAATCTCTTATCAAATCTTTAAGAATACTCAGGGGAAGATCTGGTGTTATTCTGTTTTTTTAAGCCTATCTTGGTCTTAAAGTTGTACCAACCTTTTAGTATGTGCTTCAGAATGATACTGTCTGTTTTATATTTTCTTTTCTTCCGTTGACATTCCAAAAAAGAGAAAACGTCTCTTGATTAGTTCTCTGATTTTATTCCAAAGAAGACCAACTTTCTTTTTGGGAGTAACTATTTTGGGTGGTTAGGGCATGGTATAAATATACTGCTCTATATTGTTCAATAACGTCAGGGACTTCCAGAACCCCCTTATTCTTCTTTTTTGACATGAATTGTATACTTAATCTTGTTTTTTTTCCTGACCATATAAACCTCGAGAAGGACAATTGAATCATTTTGAGCCAACTAAGCGGGACACTCAGTGGTATCATTCTCAAAGTGTACATAAGTTTGGGCATTATATAAGCTTTTACAGTATTTATTTTTCCACTCCATGAAATCTCCATCTTTTCCCACTTTTTTAGTTAACAGTTGATTTCTTTTATCATGAGGAGGAGATTTCTCTCCATTATTCTTTCCAGATTAGCTGTTATGTTAATACCTAGGTATTTAAAAAAATGTTTGTCCAGGTGAATTCATATTGGGTTTGTAGACTTTGTAGTTCTAGATTATTGATGTTAATAGCTAATGCAACAGTTTTTTCTAGGTTTAGTTTATAATTTGAATATTGGCAATATTTATGTATAGTTTTAATAAACTCACTTACAGATAAGGTAGGGTCCCTAACCAGCACTAGGATATCATCAGCGTAAAGAATTAGTTTTAGAACATCCTGATTAGCATAAAATCCTGATATCTTTGGGTTTTCCCTCATCTCTGCTGCTAGCGGTTCAACTGTGAGAATATATAGTATTGGGGACAGAGGACATACCTGCCTTGTGCTGTTTGATATTTGAAACCAATTAGATTGTATTCCTGAACCCACAATTCTTCCTGAAGGATTGGAGTATAATGCCATTATGGCAGGGCTTGACAAATTTATTTTGATTTTAGGAGCCAGACATTTTTTTTAGGAGCCAGACAATCACGCAAACATAAACACAATTCATAAACACACACGCCTACTTCACATATATACAAACACACATACTTTACATATACACATATACACAAACACCTCACACACACATATATACACAAACACCTCACACACACATATATACACATACTTTACATATACACATATATACAAACACACATACTTTACATATACACATATATACAAACACACATACTTTACATATACACATATATACAAACACACATACTTTACATATACACATATATACAAACACCTCACACACACATATATACAAACACCTCACACACACATATATACAAACACACATACTTTACATATACACATATATACAAACACACATACTTTACATATACACATATATACAAACACACATACTTTACATATACACATATATACAAACACCTCACACACACATATATACAAACACCTCACACACACATATATACAAACACCTCACACACATATATATATACAAACACCTCACACACCCATATATATAAACACCTCACACACCCATATATACAAACCCCTCACACACACCTACTTTACAATACATACAAACACACACCCACCTAACACAGTCTTTTCTTGGGGGTTTCTTCTTGATGTGTCCCCCTTCCTGCTGCTTTACCTCACTGCAGGGGAGGGGGACATTCACGCTGCAGCTTAACTCCGTTGGTCGGCGTGCTGAGTGCCAGGATGTCACGTGACGACACCCGGCACTCAGACACGCGTTGCGCGAGGGGGCGGAGCTTGCAGTCTGTGCCATCGGCCATCGGCACAGACTTTACCCCCTCGCGCTGCGGAAAAATCGGATGGCAGCGGCAAGGGGACCAGGAGGCTGACAGCACCCAGGCGCCAGGTCTAATTTCCTGGTCGCCGTGGCGACCTGGCGCCTGGGGTTTGTCGAGCCCTGCATTATGGCATCTTTTATTCTACCACATAGACCAAAGGTTTTCAGGGTCTGATGCAGAAAGTTTCACCCTACCCTATCAAAGGCCTTTTCAGCATCCAGAGATAGAATAAGGGTTGGGATCTTATCTCTCTGTATCTTCTCCAAAATATTGATTATTCTCCGTATTTGATTTGTCGATCTACACGGAACGAAACCTGCTTGATCTTGATGAATCAGATCTGTTATTATATCTTTGATTCTATCCGCCATTATACCTGAATATAGTTTCGAGTCTGTGTTTAACAGTTAGATGGGTCGGTAGCTGGTGACCTGGTTTTAAGATGGTAACTATATTTGCTTTCAGGATTTCGGCTGGAATGTTTCCTTTAGTCTTCCCTAATTTTATCTCTTAGTTTTTATAAAAAGCGTTATCATATTCAAATGGACCTGGTGATTTATTGCTTCTTAAATTTTTTTATACCTTTCTCTATTTCTTCTTTAGAAATGGATTTGTTCAATGCTATCAGCTGTTCTTGGGTACCTTGTTTGAGATGTTTTCCCCTAAAATATTCCCGAACATTTACATTATTGGTGTCGTTGGGTATATTATTTAGTTCCTTATAGTAATGGGTGAAGGTTTCATCAATTTGTTCCGGAAAAGGATTTGTCTCCCCTTTGTATCTAATTTTGGTCACACTTTCTAAGGCTCTCTTGTTCTTCAATTTGTTAGGCAGTAATTTATCTGGTCTATCTCCCTTATAGTACCATTTAGATTTTAATAACTCTAGATTTCTGTTAACTCTGTTTAGTAGTTGATTATTACCGTATTTGCTTGAATATAAGACAAGGTCTTTTTTAGAGCAAATGCTCTGAAAAAGACCCCTTGCCTTATATTCAAGGTCATCTTTTAAGCCTATAGAACAGCTTCTCTTGGCAAATGCCTAATACACCCTGTTTTCTTGCCTGGGAGCATGTAACTAAACTGGCTTGTGCATAAGGTTCCTCACCTGTGCTGCAGTCATGAGGTAGTTGGGTCACTGGGTGTTAAAAAATGGGAGTCCAGACTCTTTCCCAGGCAGGGTCTCATCTAAGGTTGCCACCTAAGCCATTATTTACACGCCACATAACTTTTGCATGCTGCCTTGTGTGTCATATCTAACCAGAAGGTAATCAATTAACTAACCAAGGTTGACATCCAACAGAACCACATTAATTAGTTAATGGATTTCCATCTGGTCACATATGTCTTCTACATACTGCAAGGCCGCAAATAAATGCTATACAAGGTGACAACTGTAGTCTTATCGTGGAGAAATAAAAATGTTGTTTTCTATGTAAATAAAAGTACATGAGAGTGCATTCACCAAATGTATGCTATAGCCTCTAACTGTAATTTATCACAAAGCCAGGTTAACAGGTTATTTTATTTTAGTCAATTAAACGCTCCAGTTTTTTCAATTATTATTTTAAATCTCCGTCATTTTATTACAGTCTACGGGAGAATTTGGCATTATAACCACTGAGAGATGTAACATTGAAATCTTATTGCAGCCGGTAGCATGACATTTGTTGTAAACACAGTCATTCCCACGGGTGGAATATGCATTATTTTACTGGTATTAGTTTTACTTGAGCATCCAGCAGTATCTTCCTAGAGAGATCCCCGGCAAGCTGTGCTAATTAATATATTATTAACAGCTGCAATTAGTACACATCATTACATTTCTTAAATGGCACCATGTCATTTCACAACAGACCTATTGTTTCTGGGAATTCAACTTTATCCTCTACTTGTACTTGCTAATAGAACCATTTGTATGTTCTTTTGCTTAAAACGCATTAGTAAAGGACTGTTAGTTATAATAAGTGTTCCTGATGAATCCTAAAAATTTTTTTTAACAAATCTGTGGTGGGAAGGGACATTTTGTTATGGTTTGATTGTAGTTCTCCGATTTAATTTTTGTATGTACAAACCTTTTTCTTTCATACTCAATATTTTATTGGAATTTCCTTCTCATCTAGCAGCTAAATTAGTTGACAAACTCCTACTTTGTTGTTTGTAGAATTGCAGATTAGGACTTAACTTAATTAACCCCTGTGTGACCTGACTTTTTTGAAAATCTGTTTCCTAAGCCATGTCTGTTACAGACCGAGTGTGGTATGCCAGCGATCGGAACTGTAGGACAGGTCAGGCACATCCATTATCACTGAGAGGACATTCCTGTGCCTAGCATGTCAAGGGGTAAAAGGGCCATTGTCACCTGAAAAGTATTTGCGCTGGGGATGCAGAGGATATACAATTATTTATGTTTTGCATTATTAGAATTACAAGTAAATGCATTTAAATGTGTCTGTGCTGCCTTTGGCTTGACATGACTATGTGGCATTAGCCTAAAATGCAAATTAACTACTTCAATAGATAATATGTAATTTGCATATCATTCCGTAAGCTGAAGTTTTAAACAAGAGAAACCACAGCCACATTTAAAACACATTTTTTCTCTCTACATACATTTACTTCCATTTCTGCTAACACAGTGTGATCTGTTCACGCTCAAGTGTAACTACAGTGGTCATAGGGGTTGCTACTGTGACCGGGCCCTCCACTCTTGGGGACCTGGGCGACGCCTTCATTTGATCGTCAGTCCCCCAGACTAAAGTCGCTGGATACAGTTAAGCTGCTGTTGTGCACCGTTCTGGCCAAATTCTCCACCCCCTTAGCCTGCATGCATCATAATGACCAAATCAACAACTGCCAATACCAGGGATCAGACTGCTTTGGGCCCAAAACATTGAGGTAGCAGGCAGGACCTGAGATTTTATCTTTTTTTTTTAAAACATTTTTTATGGGGTGAGTGACCTTGAGGTCTTACTAGTAATTTATAAAGAGACAAAATTATGTTCTGATCTTAGACGTATTCCCCTTTTCATACATGACAAAATCTAGTTTGTTTTGTCTGAGATTGTGCACAGTCTCTTGTCAACAAGAACACCAAAATCCATTTCTGTAGAGGATTTTCCCAACACACAACCATTTAAAGTTTATGTTGTCTTCAAAAATTGAAGCACTGCTTTCATTACCTTCTTCCAAGTCATTGATAAACAAATTAAAAACAATTGGCCCAAAGACAGAACCATGAAGCACTCCACTTAAGACCTTTGTCCAGCTGGAAAATGCGTCATTTACAACCACCTCCTGTAATCTGTCTTTCAACCAGCTTCCTATCCAAGTACAAATATTTGTTTTCAATCCAATATTCCTTAGTTTACTCAGTAATCTATTATGTGGCACGGAATCCAAAGCCTTTGCAAAATCTAGGTATATTACACCCACTGCACTACCTTGGTCTATATTGAAACTTAACATTTCATAGAAGTTGGTAAGTTAGTTTGACATGACTAGGCCGGACTGGCCTGCTCGGATATCGTGGAAGTTCACGGTAGGCTGGATGCCCTCGAATATTTCTGTGGCCTCCTCAGCACATATTTCTTCCCCTCTGCAATCTAGCGGATTGAAGTAATGCTACCTTTCTGCTGCAGAGAGGCTGTTTGGGAAGATGGGACTCCACTGAGATGCTGTTTGAGGGGATAAGTGACACATGTAATAAATGGTTAAAATCAAAACTCAAGAAAGAGTGGCACTTTATGACCTGCATATCATAATAACACACAGCCGCCATGCAGGGTTCTCACCATCCAGGCTTGCCAAACCTACAATGTTGTATGACTATGATGTTAATAAAAATACGACTCAGATAACAGTCGAGCCTCGCAAGTGTTCCAATTAAGAAGAAACAAACCAATCTGTGATCCAGGTGAACTTTGATGAGAAACCCCTGTGTTGTTTGGAAGGCAGTAGTAGCTTTTGCTGAATACCATGCTTAAATCAGGACTCTCACACCTCATTGCACACAGTGCTGCACCTCAAGCTTTTACCGGCACTCAGGAGGGCTCTTTTGAGACTAGATGTCTCTGTGGTTGTAGGTCACATACATGTTTTGTCTAGTTAACTAGACTTCCTCAGAGTCAATGGCAATGTTTTAAAATAAAGATTTTTGCTTTCTAAGAAGTTGTCATGTTAGTACCACAGTTGCACATAATTGTAACTCATTGCAAAAATGTTAATAAGTGTAAAATAAATACCACAATTGATAAAAATATCCTACATTATATTGGTATTATATTTGTATCATCTCATAGAAAACAAATACCATATTTCAAAATTATGCTACACTTAAAAAGCACTATGATGCACAAAAAACAACAACATTTGTAAAGCTATATAGAAGAAACATGAAAATAGAAATATGAATATAGAGTACTGTAATAAAAGAAATATATGAGAAAACTAAATGAAAAATAAAATAAATCTAATAATACCATACAATATAAAATGGAATTAAATTAAAAACAATTCTCCTCGTGGGAATAAACTGAAGAGAAAAATGAATTGAACAACTCTGCTTTCATCTTATCTTCTGTAACCACTTTGCCTCCTTTTGTTTTTCAGTTGTACTACATTTCCTAGTTTCATTCTTTTGCACTTAATATATTTAAAACATGTTTTGGGATTTGTTTTGCTATCTCTTGCAATAATTTCTTTAGTCTCCATTTTCTCCTCGTATTTTATAAATGGTTCTCTGTCCCCTCTTTCTTAGAGACTTTTAAACCTTCTTTCTTTTTTTTACAGTGTTTTTTTACCTCTTTGTTATACCACATTTGCTTACTTATATTTCTTCTGTATTTGTTTCACAAAGGTATGTACTTATCAGTGGCCTCTTCCAACAGGGTTTTAAATGATGGACCATTTTTCTTCTGTACTTTTACCTGAAAAAACTTGATGCTAGTTAAGGGGAAAGTCCACAAACTCAATTTGGTGCAAGATGAAGATTACTGCTTGTATAGTGCACAGGCTTTTTCCCAGTGTGATTTGATGCAGGCATCAGAGTGACAGAAATTATTTTTTTTTTCACTTCCGACGCTCTGCCCACAAGAGGGCAGCAGCCATATTGGATGAGCATGTTGCTCTCCAATATGATGCCCGTGATTCGCTCCGTGGCCTAGGCACCAGATTTCGGTGATGCCTAAGCATCACTGTTTGAGGGGTAGACCGCTTATTTCCCCAAAGGGCGGACTAGGTCCATCCAATTGTAGGCAGTGTCCAATGTCCAATGACCTAGTCTGTCACATGTCGGCAAGGGGTTAATATTTGACTCAAGCCCTCCCCAGTGATTACTCTGCATGTATACTACAGGTGGGGCAGCACTGATTATGTAGACACTGAGGATATAAAGTTTTGTTTAATTTAGTCACTTCCTGTGTTCTTCCATTTGAATACATTATGTGGACTCTAAGTGACCTTGCTCTTGTACACAGTGTGAGCTCTTAACAGTGCAGCACATTGTCTGATGACATCACTAGAGAGGCAGGATATTCTATTCATATAAAAAAAAAACACTTACTCACCTAGTGTGGGCAGTCCTGGCTTCTTGAAAACTGGTTCATCTAGCTGTAAGTATTTTATATTTTAAGCAATGCAAAAAGTAAAACATGCATTTTAACCCCTTCCCGACATATGACGTGCCAGGCATGTCATGCAAGAATGTGTCCATTCTGACACAAGACGTGCCTGGCACATCATGCACCAAAATGAGCAAACATCACCTATGAGTAAGCGCATCTAACATGAAATGCGTAAGGTGTTTTTCATCACTGTCTGTTTGTAGTTTTTTGTTCCCCGCTCTGCCTTTTTTCATGTGCACAATACATCTTTTTGTATGGCATACTGCATGGAGTTTTTCTCTGTTGAGTATCGGCTATCCAGTGTATCTAGTTGCAGAGGGCAGGGAGATCCCATTACAGCCTGACTCCGGAAGTGTATCATGCTGAAAAGCACAGGCACAGCTCCAGGAACTTGAGGCCACCAAACTTTTCCTTGAGCCCATGGCCAATGGAGGCTTAAGAGGGGTTAGTGACACAATTTTGGCACCGTGTTATCCGGCAGTGACAAATACCCAAATGAACCAAAACCATTTGAAATAGCCTAGAGTGTCTACTTTTAAAAAATATATGGTTTGATGGGGTGAAATACACTGACTGACTTGAAAAATGTCCCAAATGAGACATGGGCGCAGGTTTTCTTCACGTCAAAATTCCAAAGTGGAAAACCAAAAACCTATGGATGGGAGAAATAATAGAATCTATTTAGCGGGTTTTTTCATTAGCTTTTGTAGATGAGTAAAATATTTTTCAAATAAAAGTCAGAAAATGTATGTTTTTTCCCCACCATATTTTTTTTAAATTATATTATAGGATATAGGATCAAAATTATGGTATCTTAAGGAAGCCTTTCTTGTCCAAATAAAAACAATATATAATTTGTGTGGGTACAGCAAATGACAAAGAAACAAATTACAGCTAAACACAAACAGCACAGAAATGTTAAAATAGCCACTGTCCAGAATGGCCAAACATGTTTCAAGGGGTCTGTCCTTAAGGGATTAAAGTACTTTGAAATCACATTAATATGCATTAACATTTGGATGATGCATTTTGGGCACTAGACAGTCCCTTGAATACTGGGACTACGGCAAATACGGTATATTAAGTCTTCTTTTTCTCTTTATGTTATTTGTGGACGAAAAGATGATTACGTAAGTTGAATAAAACTTAAGGATTTCTCCCGGCATTAACTTATGTCCTTCCTTGAATAGTGAATTTGTCATTCTCTGCACCAAGGCACAAAGACATCCATCAATCAACTATCTCAGACACAATCACAGCACTGACAATATAACATTGTTACAGCTTTTATGCTGAGTCTGTTGTCAGAGCTGTTGCATAGATAAATCTTTCCTGTTTTACTGTTACTAAATACCTTACAGGGCAATAACCAAGTTGATACTAGGTTTATAAAAAGAGAATGTCCATGAACATGGTATCATTTTATCAAAAATAAACAATACCCAGATACTTTAAAATTACGCTAAAATATTGTCTGGAATGTAAATGTATAGAATAAAAAACAAACAAACGTTATGTTAGCAGAATTGCAAGCAAATGCATAGATTAAAATAATAATTGGGGTTGTCTGGCACCAGACAGGAGCAGACGTGTTTGTTTTGAGCACCTCACACCTTCGCTTGATACATGAAAATATCGATGTCTACACGAATAAAACCCCCAAAATCTCAGACTAAGTGAGGGGAGGATACTACGGGTTGCCGAAACTAGAAATCTGAAAAGGCTAAGAAGGTACTGGCCCCCCGATATTGGGCTATTTCTGAAGAGGTCTACCAGGCCATCACAACAGTCGACACGCTTACCTGTGAATCCATGATCGGAGTCGGAAAGCTCTACTGACTCTGAAGATGGGAGCTCTGGAACTCTTATACCCACCATAGTCCCTGAGACGGGATCTGTACTAGTGACTAAAGCTGACCTAAAAACAATGATGCAAGAAATACAAACCATGTGGAAAACAGAGGCAGCCAGCATCCGATCTGATGTTGAAACTGTGCACAACAAGTTGACCGAGGCCGTTATGAATACTTTGCAAAACACTCAGGTGGCTGCCACAGCCCACACTGATGTTTTTACCCAACACGTTTGTGATCTGAATCGTCAAATGACTATGCTCGACACCAAACTCCGCCAACGGAACCTACGAGTACGTGGGGTCCTGGAGGAGGTGGGGCCCGCCGGCCTCTGGGCTTACCTGCAAAACCTCCTGAAGTATTTACTCCCTAAGGCTGACCAACTCGATCACTTGACTATGGACCAATTTAGAGTCCAGAAGGCCCAGAATGCTCCCCACGACTCCCCAAGAGACACCATTGTGAAGCTATGATCTGTGGCACACAAGCTGCTTTTTATCTCACTGGCTCGCAAACATCTGCATTTTCAATTTGAAAATGTAAATATTCAAATATATGGAGACCTACAGGCAGCAGTACTGCTATGGAGGAGCTCTATGACCCCCTTACTAAAGATCCACCTAAATATAGGTGGGGTCCCTACCAATCTCTGACCATCTCCCAGGTGGGGTAGACAACTTACAACTGCAGATCTGGAAGAGATCCCCGAAGTCCTGAGCAGACTGAACACTTTGCAATCAACGGAACAGAGGCCCCAGTGCCCTTCTATGGGGGCTATTACTGTTGCCACGAGAGGAATGGAAGACCCCAATTCTACAGGGACTCCTAACACTGCTGTGCCCTCCACCTTCGATACCTCAGCCCACGGCTAACCTTGCTTCTTGACAGTCTTGTTCCTGGGACTATTGTGACTCTGGCATGGTCTATATGCTCCTTATGGAGCTTCTTGTTTCTGATAACAGTTGACAGGCACTTAACGCATGTTGAACCTGCCTGGTCCTACTCTCCCCCCAGGAGCTCGTCCACAAGCTCCAGGATGAGAGCTTATGGACTTTTTGCCATCTTTTTTGGCCCAAAGCCCCCTTTTTTCACAGTGCTTCCTTGATACTGCTGGTACTCCCTTTCTCCCCATTATTCCCTCTAATCTCCTTTTCTCCTGTTTTTCTTCTCCTCTCCCCTATCTGACCTTTTCTTACAATCTCCGTTTAGGTTTCCCTTCTTATGTGCACCACAGTGCCTCACACTAGAGTTTATATGATTGTCTGATAACTACTACCTCTAATTGATCATTCACTGCCGACGTCTCCAGACGTAGTGTCCATCCCTGACATGGCACGATATTTGTATCTTTCTTACACACCATACCGACTGAGCCAATCTGCAAAGGCTTTTGTCTGACTGAAACCTCCTTCTATCAGTCCAAGAATTTGCATGGTCCCGGACTGAGGCTGGACATAAAGTCCCATTTCAGGACATTCAAGGACATGTGGCCACCCTGAGCGATGTATGTCATGTGACAACCGGCGCTCAGATAATTAAGTGTGGTGTGAGGGGGCGGATCAAGCATCCCCTTTCACCACGCTCTCACTGCACACAGAAAAGGCTGGGAAAACTGCATGGAGTGGCAAAGTGCTGTCCCATGGAAGGGCCGGCCTTGCCCAGATAAGTATTTTAGTCTGTTTTAGCAACTTTCATATTTTAGTAATATGTAGTATAATCAAATAACGTGCTCCATTCACTAATATTGCAATACATTAATGGTGAATTAATAAAACAGTCCAAATAAATTATCATTTAAATAAAGTCACATGTAAAGTGACCAATATTTTGAAACAAATGACAGAAGTACCTATAAGTATGAATTATTTTGAGTGATATGTTCATGACAAATGGCTATTTCCCACAGGGGAACAAAATAATGGATTCATGACACACAATATGTATAACGGGAATTCAATTAAAGCAAACTATTTAGTTGTCACTCAGACATTCCAGGAAAGCAAATGTATAGCTTACAGTCACTAGACTCTTAAGGGACCACACTGACTTGAAAATGATCTACCTTTTTAATGCATATACAAATGTATGTTTTCATTAAAACTTGAAGAAATGTATTAGAAGGTTGTTTAATTAACTTACAGATATCAGGTTTGCAGCTTCTACTGATTTACCCACTAAGCTCTGAAGTAAAGCAGCAACCAATGTGTCCCATACATACATTGCACGCAATCCTGTTTCTACCAGGTGTGTCAACCAGGTGTACTGCTTACACAAATAACTTTTACATGTTTGCCAACATCCTGAGATTGGGTCTTATAACGCCGCAAAACTGAGCTACAGTCTACTCAGTACAAGTACCAAGGACTTAATTCAAGAGCGAATTGAAAGGAATTGGGGAAATGTTTTCAACTCAGCTACTTTGCCCTTAATTTTGAAATTCCCCTCTCAATTCCATGCAATTATCCCTTTAATTAATAAAGCCCTGTGTCTGGAGCATCCTGGCACAGTCCACATTTTGACAGTATACCTCAAAAAGTGTCCAATCAAATTTGAGACTGTTAACAACTATGCTTTTACATGCGACTTGCAGAATGCATGTGTGTAGAGGTGGAAATAATTAATTAGTCTAGGATGGGATCCCATAGGAACTACTTTCATTAATGAATCGATTTCCCTGACAACAGAAATTAATTATACATTCTGCGGGGTTATATTGTCCTTGAGATGGCTAATCTGACAACAGTGTGCACAAGTATATTTTTGATATCTTACAGAAACAGATAATGAGCAGATATAAGATCTTTTCAAAAAGAAAGCTGTAGTGATTGTGAGGGATGGCTGCTTAGGGTATCTTCTGAACTTTAATTGGCTTTCAGCCTTTCCTTGCCTCCTGGCAAATGCTTATCTCCACTAACAAAACATCCAGTGAAAAGCTATGGCAAATTTAAGCTTTACACCGGACTTTAACACCACCAAAGCACCCCTAGGCCATCATATTGCCTCCCGCATGCTTGACAGATGTCGTAAAGTACTCCTCCAGCATCTTTTCATCTTCCGAATGTTCTTCTTTGTGATTTAAACATCTCAAACGTAGATTCCTCTGTCCATAACACTTTTTTCTAGTGTCCGTGTTTTGCCCATCTAAAGTTTTTCTTTTTTATTGACCATTTTTCTTTGCAATGCCATCTTTTCACTGTTGAGGTTGAGACCAGTGTTTTGTGGGTACTATTGAAGCTGCCAGGTGTTTCTTAAACTATAGACTCTAATGTACTTGTCCTCTTGCTCAGGCATCCCACTCCCTTTTTTATTCTGGTTAAACCCAATTTGTGATGTTGTGTGAATGGAGTAGTACACAGTGTTGTACAAGATCTTCAGTTTCTTGGCAGTATCTTGCATGAAATAGCCTTTATTTCTCAGAACATTCTGAGCCTGTGATCAAACAGTTGCTCCAAATACTCAACTAGTCTAAAGATGGCCAATTTTATTGGTTCTTTAAACAGCACAACCGTTTTCAGCTGTGCTTACATAATAGCACAACGGATTTCTCACAGGACTGATGACTGCTGAAACGCCTATCTAGATATTCCATTAAAAGTCATCAGTTTCCAGCTTCAATAGTCATTTATAATATTAACAATGTCTTCACTGTATTTCTGATCCATTCGATGTTACTTAAATGGGCAAAATAAACTTTTATTTAAAAAAACAAAACATTTTGAACATTAGTATAAGTTTTGCCTCTTAGTTGTCAATCAACCATAATGTACTGTTTTGTTTATTTACCTGCTAGCTTGCTGGCATGGATCAGAAAAAAACAAACTCCTGGAGTTTATATTATTTGAGTTTATAGCTATTAAACTTCTATTGTTTGCTATGAGTATTTTACCAGTGGACTTGTATAAAGAGGACTCGAGCCAATAATAATCTACTAGAAATAGTATTTTATTTTATCTAGCACTGCTGACATCCCTAATATATATGTATATATGCAGTCTCAGCTCCATTTGTCACAAAAGTATATTTATTGAACTGGCATAGTCTGGTCTGTAAATTTGAAGACCGCAGATTTAGAAACCTGTCAAAACTGTAGAAATTCCTGGTTTCTGTTCTTTGATATATACTTCTAAAGATAGTTATCTGTATTTTGTGGTGAGAAAGCTTAAAGTGGTATTAAAAGCCATAAACAGGATAAGTAAAGTAGCCAATAAACAATACAGATGCAATACATTCCTAGCAGGGTCTTTAAAAAATAAAGAAAACACAAAATAAAAACAAAAAACAAATAAGTCCAGTTTCTTATTTTGTTTTGTGGTACTTAACTATATATAGAATATAAATGTCCTCCAGTCAGATATTTTGTTAAGAGACAAAAGCACAACAACATACAATAATGAGTGACAGCCCAAAAACAAAACATTCACAAGACTAGCCAAAGCTTTCTTTATGGGCGTGTTTTTCAGACGAAATCTAACTTTGCAGTCAGACAGATGATCTGAAAACCAGTTTAATTTCTTAGTCCATTGAAATGAATGGGAGGCAGGGGATGGTGGCCAGTTATGTCTGAAAATGTGATTTGAGATGAGCTCTCATCTCGAACTTAGGGTTGCCACCTGGCCGGTATTTTACCGGCAGGACGGTAAAAAATTGGCTGGACCCCAATGTTAAGTCTATGGATGTAGTACCTAAGCCGGTATTTTTTTGAAGATGAAAAAAGGTGGCAACCCTACTCGAACTGCAAACTCGAACTTTAGTGAAAAAGCTCCTTGGTCCAAAAACGTGGACTTTCACACACTCCACCCCCCCCCCCCCCCATTATTATCAATGGGAGAATAAATGACAGTAGTGGTTTATGAGACAAAGTCCAAAAACGATTTAAACCGAAAAAGTGTAATATCTTCTCCCACTGATTAATTTGGTACTTGCCACTTGAAATGGCAAGTAGAATGGTGTGATTTTTGTAACTAAGTCTGACTAAATTTTCAAGGTCAAGGTTGAGAATGGAGATCGAGTTGAACTTTGGCGAGAGGGACCGATTGGGGGTCGAGTTTTGTTGGTGGTAGAAGTGGGAGGTAGAATTACATTTTGAGACCAAGTCAAATTCGACCTCACAATTTGACAAACTTGAGACAAAATTTAATTTTAGTGAATGGTCTCTATTAGTGTTTTGCATAGACCCTGACCACAAGCAGACACTGGAGAAAGAGGTCACAGAGCTTGGTTTTCTATCTACAGTTTGTGTGCTATATCAACAAGACATGACATCAAGATCATTTCAAAACTGAGTAACTCAGAAATGCATTAAAACTTTTAAAATGTACTCTCTCTCTAAGTACAATTTCAGTCTATGTTTTCTCAAAATTATAACTGTAAATGGCAAACTCAAGATTAGTCATTTTTATTTTAACAGCCTTGAATGTACTGAAAACATTGTACTGACATGTTTATTTCCTAGGTGTCCAACAGCTCATGGACTATAACTGCAATAATCCTCTGCCGAATTTAGAGACTATATAGGGATTATAGCTTTTGTGGTTCATCAAACATCAACACTTGGAAGGTCACAGTTGGTTTCCTAAGGTTTATTTAGCCAAATAGTCCCTTTAATGTATTACGGATTTATTATTAGGTTTTAAGAAGTGTTGAAGCGTTATTTCGGGTAATGATATATATATTTTTTCTGTTCGGAGCCTCAACTCTACTAGAATATACTACAGGTTTGGCATGCACCTGCAGTGCTCTTAAATGTGAAAATTACAGCGATAAAAACCTATTGCAGAAATGTTATGGGATTTTTCAAGTGAATGCAATGGGCATTGTGATTTTACACGGGTGATTAGTTTTATACAACCATCTGGTATCCCCAGGTGTTTCCTATAATGATGTGGTACATTTCAAATTCATTGAAATATTAAAAACGACAAGCTTATTAAAATCAACTTTTCTCTCTACAGAAGGAGCAGATTTAAGACAGACAGTTGTTTAAACAGTTAACAGCCTAAAATAAAAGAATAAAATCACACTTGATTGCATCCACCTGCGAGACGTCTAAATATATTCTCTGTTTATATGTAGAGAGAGCATGCAATGTGTTTAGAATAGTTCCCCATTCATAACCGTAATCAGCGTGTTTCATCTCGGTTCCCTGACACTCTTTACCAATATGTAACAAATAATTGATGTTCACTAACTGGGCCTTGTGAAGTCTCTGTTGTTTTTGTTTAAGGCCTATTTCTACAAAGTGCTAACAAACATAATTATGTACTATGCTTGAGTTATTTTAGCACTGTTCTTGTTTGTTGAGTTGATCTCATACACGTTTGTACCTCTCCATAATTCCAAGTGTGTCCACATGTGGGTCTCCTCATATACACTGATCAGCCATTACATTATGACCACCTGCCTAAAATTGTGTAGGTACACTTTTGCCTCTCTTTGGGCCACCAAAAACCTAGGTAATCAGAATTTGTCATGCTATTTACATTATCCAGATTTGTTCGGCAACAAATTAGATTTTCTGCATGTATTCGAAAATCTCATATTTTATGATTTGGATAAACCATCTCTACTAATCACTATATTGATTATAAATTCTGATTATGCCCACCATAATGGCATCCATTTAAATGCACCACGCAGATTATATTAGTGCCTATTGAATCTGTTAATCATATACAACTTCATTGTGAAAAAAGTTTTTAACTGCTTTGAGTGGAACATGATAACTTGTTTTCAGGAAGAAAGCACCCATATCTTCACTCTCCTGTTCTGTATTCACATTGAAAGTGTCTCAGTCATGTTATCATGATTGACAAAGACATTTCCTGTCTGAATTTGCAGAATCAATTTCATTCCATCTGTACGGATTGTCTTGAATATGCAGAATTCAATGGTGCAGATACTTGAGCTTCTCAATGAGGATGAGGATATTCCCCAGCAGCTTGGATAGCATTATAAAATATGAGAGCATTTCTATATCCGTTTCACATACTATTTTCCTACTGTTTTCCAGCTGTTGCTTAGCCAGGGTTAACGTTTACAGCAGCCTCTTCTATTTTGCAATCAATCATTTTCTACCATTGTAGCAAGGTGATACTCTTTTATATTTCTTGCTCTGCTGGGCTGAAATATACTGGCTATTTGTCACATGGTTGTGACACTGTTATCATGTATCATAAGAGGCTGTCATACTCACCCTTGACGTTAAGGGAATTTATATTAATATTCTTTGCCGGCAGGATGCATTGTTCATTGAAAGTCTTTTGGATTGAACTTATTAGACATGTCCAAAGTCAGGGCTTGACAAACTTAACTGACTTTTATAAGCCAGCAAAAAAATCCAGGAGACAACAGCACATACACACATTCACACAAAGTCACATACACACATATGCATACATACTTACAGTCAGTCACATATACATACACATACAGTTAGTCACACACCCGGTCGGTCAGTCACACGTACACAGTCATTCACACACACACACACATACACACACAGTCAGTTATTCACACACACACAGTCTGTCAGTCACTCATATACACACACACACACACACACACACACACACAGTGTGTCAGTCACTTATACACACATACACATACAGTCTGTCGGTCACTCATACATACAGACCTACAAGTGAGTGTTTTTTTTAATCTTAAGTACTTTTTTTCTTTTTAATCTATCAATGTGTCCCCCCTCCCTGCTGCTATACCTCATTGCAGGGAAGGGGGCATTTTCAGTCCACGTTGGTCTGTGCCTCTTACAAAGGCACACACATTCCTTGCTTCCAGCCCTGCACTTGGGCACTACAGTGCCCTATCCAAAGTGATTATTATTATTATTGTAACATGCTAAGAGAGTGGAGATCTGAGACAAGGTATTGTGGCCCTATAGCTCCAACATGAGGACTGGCAACTAAATAAATGTGTGGCCTGTGGTTCAACTTCATCAGCCCACCCGTTATCATTAGAGATAGACACAGATAGATATATTGACAGATAAGGTACGGAGAATGATAGACAGACAAGAACATTGGATAGAAAGATGGACACAGAGTGTGGTTGGGCCACAGTTTGTTTTTCCCAGTCTCCACTGGCATTTTTTTCTGCAAGAAACAAAAAGAAACCCAACCCTCATTAGTATCTCCAAAAACAACTAAGATTCAGTAAGTGCTGTATTTAGCGCAAGGCAAACAAGGCAAGTGCCTAGGGTGGCACTTGCCTTGTATGCCTCTCGGGGACAGCACAACATTTTTAAAAAAGTGAAACCTGCGCTCTGATGTCAGACACAGTGACCTATCAGCACTCACCTTGTGGGGACGAACAGGCAGCATGGTAGCACACTATATTTCCTGCCATTTGCCACCAGCGACCAGTAAAATCATGGGGTGAGGGCGGATGGGGTCATGTAATGGGGATGATGGAGGCATGTAATGGGGATGATGGAGGCATGTAATGTGGGTGATGGGGGCATTTAATGGGGTGATGGAGGCATTTATTGTGGTGATGGAGGCATGTAATGGGGTGATGGGGTCATGTAATGGGGATGATGGGGCATGTCCTGGGTGTGCAACTTGGGTTATGGGGCATGTCGTTAGTGTGCAGCGTGGGTAGGGGGTGTCTGAATTTTGTCTGCCTCGGGCAGCACAAAACCAGGATACAGCACTGGATTCAGTACAGTATAAACACAAACAACCCAATAAAATTAATAGGGAGATCATGCTTAATGCCGGCCTTTGGTTTGTGCGACCTGTGAGACTGCACAAGGTGATGCCTGTAGTCAGAGAAGGCACCTGCCTACAGGCATCACCTCTGCTCCCCATGCAACAAGTAAAAGTAAAAAAAACTTTTTCTATGTGAGTTTCTGATCATCTGATCAGTACCATCACTATTAGTGTGTGGCCCCTGAGTAACAGGGAGCCGCACTGCACTGTGAGAAGCAGCAGGTCACTTCCTCTTCTGGCAGAGACCTGCTGCTGTCAGTCATCACAGAGCCGTCATATCCCTGCCCCAGCCCTGAACATGGAGATCCTGCATGGAGGGAGCAGGTCTCTGCATATGCTCCCTCCACACCACTGCCAGCCAAGGAGATAGCCCCTATCAGAAAGGTAGGTTCCTGGGAGGGAGGCGAATATTAGCATTTTTTTTATTAACTCTTCTAATGATGGTCAGCCAGCGACATGGTGGACACCTAGCTGAGCATCATGGGAATTTTAGTTTATGTCTAACATCTGCAGTCTTATCTACTGTTGACTGCACTTCCCATGATTCTCAGCCAGCACCATAGAAGCAGTATGTCTGGTTGAGCCTTATGGGAACTGTAGTTAACAGCTGATGGTGTGACAGGTGTTAGTTGTGGATTACAACTCCCATGATGGCCAGTCATGGTGGACACATGGTGGAGCATCATGGGAATTTTAGTTCACAGCTAACATCTGCATCTTTATCTATTGTTGACTGCATGTCCCATGATTCTCAGCAAGCATCATGGAAGCAGTATGCCTGGCTGAATTATATGGGAACTGTAGTTAACAGCAGATGGTGTGACATATCTTAGTTGTGTACTAAATCTCCCATGATGCCTAGTCTTGATGGACACCTGGCTAAGCATCATGGGAATTGTAGTTTACAGCTAACATCTGTATCTTTATTATAGAGGTATTGAACAGTATATCTCAAGACTGGTACATATGAATAAAGCAGAAGCCTATGATAATAAGATGGATGTCAGCAGCCTCCATTTTGTGCCAGTTTTTGGGCATCCTTCTGTCTGTTCAAATCTTATTATGTGTCTCTGAAGACAAAATAAAGTCTTCCACATTCCTAAAACTGTTATCTGAAACTAAAGAGGTAACTGATAAGAGTGATAGAGATGTTCAGAGTACAGGCTGGAACAGATAAGGGGGTCATTGTTAGTGGTAGGTTTATGACAGCTGGTGTGTCTGCATACATACAAAAGGAGAAGGGGGCTGGTCTTCAGCTTGCTAGCCAACCCAAACTGGTAGACCAAGACACACTGAGATTATTTGGATCTTAGATTCGAAGAATGTAAAAAGGGTTATCGTAAACACACCCAGTTGGTTTAACCCCTTAGTGACAAGACATTTTCACCTTGACTTTCCCTTGGTGAAAATGGCTGTTTTGACATTTCTAGGGTGTTTGTGTTTAGCTGTTATTTTCTCACATACAGTACCCACACAAATTATATGTTGTTTTTATCGTCATAAGAAGGGATTTCATTAGATACCATTATGTTCATCATATCTTATAATTTACTACAAAAAAAATCATAAAATATGATGAAAAATTTAAAAAAAAACACTTTTTCTAGCTTTGACCTAAAATATAATTGACACAAATAAAATCATTAAAAAAGACCCCGTCTAAATAGTTTCTAAATGTTGTCTCGAGTTCAAAAATATGCATGTTTCCATATTTTTCGGTATTTTTTTGCGAGTTATGGGGCAAAAACCAAAAATAGTGTGTTTTGTTTTTTTCCTATATTGACCTTTTGACCCCAACCTGAACCCAAAATGTAACCCTAACTCTAATCCTTATTATATCCCTTAATATTTTTTAATTTAATTTTAACCCTATCCCTTATGCTAAACATTAATTAATTTTAACCATATAGGCTAATCTATCTATATAACCTGTTTTTAATTAATTAAATATTTATTTTAAATATTTTCCATTGCAATGCTACTTAACTACCACTAGTCAAGTAGCATATTCAGAGCGACGGAAGTGAAGTTACTTTCACTTCCGAAGCTCAGACCGGCAGAGGGCTTACCCATATTGACGGAGCAATATGGCGCCCACGATCGCTCCGTGGGGCGATGGTGGGTGTTCCAAAATAGAAATTTCGGTGCTGGCTATTGCCTCGACATCGAGGCAATAGACCAGCACCGTTAAATCATTGATCGCGAAAACCGCTTGATTCACCGCAGGACGTGCCAGGCACGTATTTTGTCGTTAAGGGAGTTTCTCCCAGGACATACCTGGCACGTCCTTTGTCACGAAGTTGTTAAATCACTAAAATATATAATTATATATCACACCTTAAATCATAAATATGTAAAGTATAATTAATCCTACATAATAATATGAATTAAAATATTATTTTTATTGTTTTATTAGTATGGTATAAATTTATTATGAGTTTTAATCTAATGTTGCATGAAAAGAATATCTACTATAATTGGAAATTGTATTAACACTACATTTCAATGTATTTATCTTGTTACATTGTACTAACAATCCAGGTATTGCTATAAATCATGACATCATCTCTTTTAAATTAAAATCACATTTAATTGGCTAAAGGTTACAGAGAACAGGGTGTGACTGAGATAAGGTTTGGTTGATAACATGAGACTTGAGGTGGAAGAGAGACCTGAGGAGAGACTGATCTTGGAAGAGGGAGTAGAGTTGCCACACACTAGTGGGTTGTTAGATGGGAATGTTTTAGAAAAGGGCTGAGCCTCTCTCTTTCTGGGGAGAACTCAGGAATATGAGGCTTTTAATAGCTCATGTTCACTATAACAAAGCCATCTCTATACACATAGTATTGATCTTAGTCTCATGGGTAAGTCCCATCACACAATTCTTCAATGGAAGGAGTCTCAAACCCCAAATCAAACTCTACCGGTATATATATTAGCATATATATGTGGGTAAATTAAAATGAATTCCCACAATTTCTGGGATCTATATGTTTTAGCCTGGTGTTTATCTGTCATCCTTTCTGCAGAAGGAAGCCAGAAGAATATCCTATAGATATTGCCAAGAATCATAAGTTCTTATAGTCTAGCTATTCACCCAAATACGTAATATCTAATCTCCAGAGATTATCTAAAATACTTATTCTTTAAATCTAAGCTAGAAAGCATTCATTGTCATTTTCTGGACAGATTGAGATATAGCCACATTGAGTTATATGATTTAGGAATATTACCTTACCTAAGCAGAGTATATGCTGGTAATTTGTAGGTAACAATGGTGTACAATCCTTAACTATTTTAACTACTAATCATTATCAATGTAGGTGTGGTAGTATCTAAATAAAATGCATGGCCATCTTGTGGTCAGAACTGTAACTGCATAGTAAATTATACTACATGAATATTGATACAGCTACTTAGATGCATAATTCATGTTTTATCTTATTAACATCTGTAATTTCATGTATGTGAATTATGATTAGCATTGATTGATATGCTATTTTTTTTGTTACACTATTTTGCTCATCTTTTGAGCTTTATTTTATTTTCAATAATTTATTATTTGATTAATCATTTTTGCATTGTATTAACTTTTGTAAAGACGTCATGCAAACTCTATACATAACAAATTATTTATATGGGTATTTTTTGTCAGACCCATATATGAATCATATCAGTTTTTCATATTTTTGGTGATCCATAATTAATAACCCATATTCATATTTGTATGGTTATTCATATCTGACATTATCTACTTTCGACTGCACTTCCCATGATTCTCAGTCAGTATCATGGAAGCAGTATGTCTGGCTAAGCCTCATGGGAACTGTAGTCAACAGCAGATGGTGTGCCAGGTATTAGTTATGGACTATAACTGTTCTAAGCATGTTCTAAGCATGCAATCTAGCTGCTGGGGCATGTTGTTTGTGTGCAGTTTGGGTACTGGATGGGGCATGTCCTAGGTGTACAATCCGGTTGCTCTGGCAAGACCAGTGAGTGCAAGCTGGGTGCTCTGTCAGTAACGCTGGGTGCTGTGCTGGGTGCTATGACAAGGTATGGGGGTGCAAGCTGGGTGCTATGGCAAGTTATGTGGGTACAATTAGATACTGTGGGTGCAATGGCAAGGAATGTGTGGGTAATAATGAAAGAAGGGAAGGAGAAATGGAGTGTAGAGGAAGTAAATAAAAACTAGGAATGATTTTTTCAAAAAAACATCCTATTACCTGATAACTATACATTACCACTGCCTGTGATTGGCATAGCAGTGGGGTGGGAGGGGTGCCACCGAGGTGGCCTGCACCGGACCCCTGAACACCTAAGGCCGGCTCTACTCATGCTAGTTTAGTGTAGTAATTAGCGTTGGGCAGATCTTACAGTAGTGGGTCCCCTTCATTAGAGGGCCCATATTCTACCCTTGTTCCTACCCATATTTACAAAAATATGAACGTTTCATAACTATTGATGCAAGGAACACAAACTATATTCTACCCACCTTTCCCTAATTGTTTTCCTTAATGGAACCCAGAGCAATTGGGTCCTCATCAGTGTTGGATGCTGAAGTGTACACAAATATTACTTTGTTTTCCACTTGGCTTGTGGTCCCCCACTTGGTGGGACTTACTGAAATATCCACAATGCCAATTAGATCAGGCAGGCTTGGTTAATTGTAAGGTGAATAAAAACTTCAAGCTATCAAAATGTAAAGAACTACAGGAAATCCTGCTACTGTGGATGATAGACCAAGTCCATGACCATATGATCAGATATAGGTCTATGTCCCATATCTCTTTTAGATTTTGAAACCAACATTAACATGATTTACTGGATCATATGGTGCTGAGTGACAGCTGTTTTCTGGAGTTATGTCATATCATATTTGGCAAGCGCACTGGGATCAAAAATATAAATACAATGCATTGATTTGAAACAGTTTTTCAACATTTTAATTTTCCAATCTGAATACATGTTTGATTACCTGCATAAACACAGAGCATTAACAATACAGCTCTGCCTCTATACTTTGTGATTTCTCTGCTGTTCAGCTGGCAGAGCGATCAATACTATTCGCTTAGCTTGTTCAACTAACCATGACAAGGTAATGCTCATGATATGCTTTCATACTGAAATTCTGTCAGAACCTGAAGAAATCAGCCTTGTCAAAATCGTTTTTACAATTATTTCATATCTATTCTAATTTCTCACCTCACATAAAATAAGACTTGATGTTTTCTTTTCAGTAAAATGAGAGGTTGTTGCTCTGGTAGATAGTTGTGAATATGTAATATGATGATGGCCAAATATTTACTTTGGGTGTCCACTGGCAAAGGTTCTGCAGGCACTCTCCTAACTGCATAGCTAAGGCTCCATCACCCAGCATGCATCATTCATCATCCCAGAATGCAAAGCATGAAGCATGTAATTGCACACAAAAGGGACAATGCAGCTGGGAGTAAAAAGCCAGATGGCATGTGGACAAAACATGTGGACAAAACTTCATGTAAAAAAAATCAATTGTCTGTATATTGTCTGTATAAACATCAAAAAATATTTTAAAAATGTCATATATTTTTGAAATATTGATTTATATTTAAACAGCCACAAAGCATGTTTTAATTTATTTCCTATTGTTCAGTCCAGGGCTGGCTCTAATTCTTCAGGCACCCTGTGCAGGCTATCCCTGTGGGACCCCCACAGGGGTTAGGAGTAATTGTGGGTGAGAGAGTGGAGGCAATGTGAGTTCTGAGTTACAAGGAAAGGGCAATCATGGGTGAGAGAGGGGGTAATGGCATTGTGAGTGAGTATGGGGGCAAAGGACATTTTAAGTGAGGGAGCAAGTCATTTTGAGTTAGAGTGGATAAAAAGGGTGACAATATCTATATAGAGTGAGGAGGGATGAAAAAAATGCTCCAGTTTTAGCCACCTCCTGACTCCAACAAGTAACACATCACCAAGTTCTCACAGTGCCATCTCTGTCCCAAAACACCTTGTCCGTGCCATCTCTGTCCCCAAACAGCTTGCCAGTGCCATTTTTCCCATACAGCTTGTCTGTGCCATCTTTGCCCACAAACTGCTTGTCAGTGCCTTCTCTTTCCCAAACAACTTGTGTCATCTTTGCCCCAAACAGCTTGTCAATGCCATCCTTGCTCTCACTCCACTCAACAGTATATCAGGGTCCAACATGCGGCCGTCAGCCAGAGAGTGGCAGAGGTAGCCGCACCTCTGAACTGCTCCAACAAAGTGTGCACCCGGATGTCACTGATACCCGGTGTTCCAACAGAATCAGAGCGCGAGGGAGCTGAACTTCCTACTTCGAGCAGGGGAGAAAGCTCCGCCCCTTGCACTCTGACCCTGTTGGAGCACCGGGTGTCAGGTGTTCAGATGAATAGGAGCCCATAGATGGGACAATCCCACCCCCTGCAGATAAAATGTAACCAAGCAGGGAGGGGTAATAAACCAAATAATGTGTTTTTTCTTTTTTTCTTTAAAAAAAAAAAAAAAAGGAGCAATGTCTATGAGTGTGGAAGTGTGACTCAGTGTGTGAGTGTGTGTGTGTGTGTGTGTGTGGAAGTGTGACTGTGTGTAAGTATCACTGTATATTTGTGTATGTGTGTCTGTGTATGCATGTGTGAATGTGTGTTAATTTTATGTGAGTTTTTTTTTATTGTTGCTGATTTATTGCTGGGGAATCTGTGATACACTTACACACTGCACATTACTGTGATATATATATATATGTCCACACGCATATGTATGTATGTATATATTACATATATACATACATTTTCTTTCAAAAAACATGAATGCGGCCCATGCACAAATACATTTACGCTAAAGTGGCCCACTGCAGAACAAACTTGGACACCCCTGATATATGAGGAGCTCCAGAAGTCACTGATATCTTCTGAATTTAATTAAAGCAAACAGCATGAGAGAGGTTGACCATGGAGTCTGTGCTCATTGAACCCCTCATGCTGCATAACGGGTAGAGTGGTGGATCATTTCTGAGTGCCCTCTTGGTGTTGTGCCCTATGCAGTTGCACATGTCGCACACCTCAAAGGTAAGACGTGGTTCATCTGTGTGAGCACATTCAACTCGTAACACCAGTTGTTACTGTAGCAGTCTGTAATGTTAATCAACCTTAATGATAAACATATTGTGCCACTGTTAGATAGCTTTTCTAGGTAAGTGCCAAAGTAGTGGAATGGTTGTGGAGTAATATGTGCTTGGCGGAAACACAAAAACTATCCTTTTGTATATCGCAAACACACATTGTTATGAAATTAATTGTATTTCAGGATATTAATATATTAATATTTTATATTTCTTACTACGCAGGTTTTCTTGGTGATACACCTTAAACTATTTTATTTTTCTTCTGTTCATACAGGTATTTTATGCTTGACTTCGACACAGGAATCCTGCAGTATTTTGTGACTGAATCTCTGAAAAACCAGAAACCCAGAGGATGCCTGTCTCTCGTTGGATCTGTGATTTCTCTGAGTGATGAGGTGCCAAACATGATCGTATTATACTCCACCAACGGAGAAATGTATAAGCTCAGAGGTACATTGAAAAAATGGTTATTTTCTTTATTAAGTCTATTGTAACAGTATTTTTAAAAAGTATTTAAAAAAAATAGTTTCAAATGCATAGGTTTTGGGGCTATATTTATCATGAAATATCGAGCAGTTTTTCAGCAAAGAGCTACATTTGGAGCGATTACCATCACATCAAAACCAATAAAATGATTCCGCCAAATTTACCCACTTTTGCTTCATGATTGCTTCAACTTTTGGTGGATAAATATGGCTTCTTGCAATAGTCATTTAATCCATTGATTTCCCTAATTAAAAGGGAAATTGTTGCTAAAAGGTTATGTATAAAATAATTTAACATGCTGGATTCTCTTTTATTAATTTCCTAACCAAAATTTACCTGATGTCTGTAATAAATGAGATAATTACAAAGATTTGTAAGCATCCAATTAAGTGAGGTCAATCCCTTACGCAAGAAATCAATTTAGCTATATTTAAACGAAATAATCCCAAAACATAATGATTGTTTTCATTGTAATTACATCACAGAGAATAATAACATTACAATACATCTGTATCCCAGTAGCCTAATTCTTTTCCTTTAAACCTCTGATGAGGGCACACAGATAAATGGCCCTGATTCCCTAAACAGCTTCAGGTGTGATAGCGCCAACTATGGTTCAAAGTAGCTACCTGTTTTTACTAACATGAAAATGCTATCAGAAAAGATTTTCATAAAGGTAATTCATCTAGCCCTTGTTTTTAGGTAGAATTTGTATTTGATTTTTGATCCCCCCCCCCCCCTCAACTGATGGAGAGAAGAGCATATCTATAGATAATCTGCACTAGTTTTCCCTGAGTTTTGCCATAATCGATTTTGTACATTTCTTTCCACTCATGGTATTCTGTAAAGTTTATGTTCTGATGTTTTGCCTGGTACATCTTTTAGATACCCAGAGGGATGTCATTCCGCCTGGCATGGTGTAGACTCACATCTGTTTATGGTTGAAAGAGCTGCAATTCCTCTCTCTTCTCCATTACATTTTGGAAGAGATCCCACTGGCAGAGTGAGGAGATATTAAAGAAAACTTTGCTTTAGGATATAATTCAAGTTTTTGTTTTGTCCTTTTCTGGTTAAAGCCTCACTATAAATAAACTTTCAGAAAGGGAAAAGAAAATCCCTGAAACAGATATACTGGATTCTCACAACCCCCAAAATAGTTATCAGGAAGGCAAGTAATTAATGTCATAAAGTAAGACACAATAAACACCTAAATGACAAATTAAAAGCCTATGAAGGGCATTATGTTGTCAAACATACAGATGTCAGTCACCCTTTGCTATAAACATAGATTTTAAGGATAGGGTCTGAAAAGTCACTTATATCCTAGCAAACTCTCACTCATTATAATTAACCTGCATCTCCTTTAAGAGAGGGGAGTGGAATTGTTACTCCTCACCCACTCTGTCCTCAAGCTAATTCTTCCCCAAAAATAAATCCTGTCCCGATTCAGAACTGCTATACTGTGGTACCATTTCAGGAGTGCTGTACAGTGGTTTTAACTTCATTCATTGTCCCAATTCTTCTCTGGGACACTGGAAAAGAGTTAGGGATTATTCAAGTGTTAATGACCGAATAATCTAAATTTTATTGAATACAGTAGGCAAATATTTGCTTTACTTTCTTTACTCAAACCTCCCAGCAGGGAGCAGGGAAATGGTTAACTTGAGGCGTTGCATCTTTCTCACTGAAAATACATGGGAAATTACCCAGAGGTATGGAAAATAAAAAGGGTGTTAGCCACTAAACTTTTATCTATATTGCAACAGAAGTGGGGTTCACCCACAATAATGCAAAAATTAAAAGCAGACGAAATAGGTATAACCTTGTTTAGTAATAAGCTAATAAATGGCGGGTTTCGCCCTCAGGACAGGTAATGAAGCACAGTGGGGGTCACCCACAGTATAGATGCAGGCACTTAGTTATAATAATATATCGTTTTGATTAGGCCATAAGGTTGTTAAGTTATTCTTTCAAAATAAGGGAGAAATTAATGGTGATGATATTTGAGGTACCATGGGGTAAGCCAAAGAAGAAGCTTTTATGTATCGGTAAAAGAGGGAAAGGAGGGGAAAATTCAGGTATAAAAACCTTAAAGTTATAAAAAAGCGTGAAGATGCAAAATTAACTGACCTCTTCTCAATAAATGTTAAAATGTACAATAAAAAAACATAAAGTATGATGAAAAATGGAAAAAAAAAATCTAATTTTTTAAATGAAATCTTTTACACAGCTACAAATGCTATTAAAAAAACCCTGCTAAATAGATTCTAATATTTGCCCTGAGTTTAGAAATAGCCATTGTGTAGATGTTTTTCTGTTGTTTTGTGCAATTGGGCAGCAAATTTAGGGGGTTGCTGAATGTCTCGACATCAAGCCATTACAGCCACACCGCCTGAGTGACTGATCACTTCCACTGCCCATTCCACCACATGACGTACCAAGGAATTCCTATATCAGAGCTTTTCCTATGTTGCGAATAAGTTAATGAGTAAGAGTGCTGGGATATCATGCAACATTTAGCATTCTTTCAGGCTGCAAGAGGAAGCAGAGCAAAAATGTCAGTATGGATTCTTGCTATGAGCACTGCTGGTGTGATTTTTACCATATTGGGGAGCCATGCAAATTGGTTCCTGGATGGATAGATGTAGATCAGTGCTTCTCAAACCTGTCCTCAGGACCCCCCCCAACGGTTCAGGATTTAGGGATTACCCAGTTGTACTTAATTAAGAATATGTAGAACACCTGATGTGGTTCCCTAACCATTAAGCAACCATACCAGGTGTTCTACATATTCTTATTTAAATACAACTGGGTAATCCCTAAATCCTGGACCGTTGGGGGGTCCTGAGGACAGGTTTGAGAAACACTGATGTAGATTCAGTGATACCTGTGTGTTTCATTTTGCTGTCTGAAGCTGAAACATCTGCCTAGTGTCTCTGTCAGTCATTAGTAACAAGACCATACACAAACTGACTGTATGCTGTGTAAACAGATTTTCACAGCATCTAGAAACATCACCTCACATGATTCTGATTGGCTGTTATTTTTTGTAACATGTTTTAGAACTGTTTAAAAAGCAGGAAACACGAGTTAGATGTATTTCTCAGCAAGAAGGCTGACATTTATTATGAAAAATAACTTAAACTGCTGAATGTAATTCTTTTTCCTGGCGACAGACCCTCTTTAATGGTTTGATGCTGTTTTCATTCTGCTTAGCATTAAACAAAGAGCTCTCATGGTTTTGAATTTTAATGATCCCAAGGATCATACATGTCTTTCTAAATTCCTCATCTTTCTTTAACTTTTATTGTTTATGTATCATTAATTTAACAATTACTGGCCCTTTGCGTGATATGGAGCTGTTGATATAAAAGTATATAATTAGTACCACAACACTTATCTATAGAATCAATAGTATTATTATTTTTTCTTTTATAGTGCAATCTTATTATGACTGTGACTTATGATACTTAAAATGAAGTGTCTATACCAGAAATCTCAGTTGGTTTATGGATAATGTCACTTTCATCCTTTTGTCCTATAGTTCTAGTTGTTCTCTTTTACATAGTACAGGGGTGTCTTTTTTCTGAAGAGGGCCACTTCACCAGAAATGTATGTGTGCGTGGGCCACATTCTGACTTCCCTCCCTCTAACCATTGTGCATGACCCCACGAACAGGGTAGAGGAGGGAGAATCCGCAGAAAGTCAGTTTCCCCAGTGTTTTAAAACCGGCGCAGGGTCAAATTCCACATGTAGTTGCAGTTACCGCTGCAGATCGCATAAGGGCCACACCTTCATGTCAAGCGGCCCGCATGTTGGACGCCCCTGACATGGTATTTACTTCTCTTAGTGTTTTGTATGGTTATTTACCTTTGTCCACTACATTATGGTCCTCCCAGAAATCCTGGTCACATGGTCTCCATTTTAAATTTTCCATTTCACACACTTCACTGAGCTTCAGTAAGCTGTCCCAAACTGATATATTCCTTAGACCTCATTAGACCATTAGAAGATATTACCTATGTGTTTATAATGATGTCTGCTAATAAAGACCTTTATATAGAACGCATCTACTGGCAGTCTACTAAACTGTAAATTGCTGTCATCGTTTCTTATGCATCAGAAGTCTTTAATCTTGTCATGCAATCAATGACATCAGAATAGATAACCTCCCAAGTAATTAAATGTTATTAAAATGAATAAAGTTATAGATCCATTAAAAGGTACTTGCTACAATACCATATACAATAAAGGTTTTTATTTATTGCTTCTGAAATAAAACAATGGGAAACCACTGCTCATTATACCCAGCAAATAATGTCTAAGTCCAATAGTGACAAAAGACTAAAACCACAAATTAACTAGAGCCCACAATAATATATATATGTATTATCACTTACTATTATATTGCTTTCATATACTAGCAATAATTGTTTGACACTTCCATCAGGGCAATATAAGCAAGTTAAAGCTTATCCCCATTAGAATTAAATGAAGGATTCAATTAGACTCCATTTTAAAGGATTAGAGTCACTTTATTAAGCATGCTGTACTTCTGTTTGAAGGGGCAGATCCTCTTAGCTTATTGTCTGTATGTTCTACATAGGTTTACAGTCTTATAAGGGCCCTCAAACAACATGTACTCATTTTGTCAAGGAATATTCCCCAACTCCATACCCTCAGCACTCTCTTTTACTTCTACCACTTATTTACCACCTCCCCCCCCCCCTGACGCTGGTGTAGTGGTCCTTCTCTCTGATGCCACACCCCCAATGGCTGTTCCTAATACCGACCCATCACCCACCCCAGGGACCCAAACATTCCCTAGCCCACCTCATCCTGAACTTTTCCCACACCAAGACTCTAAGAATAACTTCAAATTGTCTAACAAAGGTTTAGACATTCCCATTCCAAACTTACCAGCCTCCTATAAAAGCAGAGTCGTGCCACATTCAGGGACCACCCTTAATAAATCCCCATGACTGCCAACTGACTGGTATCTTCTGCCTCCCGCAAGAGCTCAGGAACTGCATCTGCAGGTGCTCTTCTCCAGTCCCTCTTTGGTGTCTAGGCCATCTGGGTCTGCAGGAAGAAGCACCTATGGCGACAGCCAAGTTATTAGTGGTACCCCTCCCCCGGCAAACAAAAGGCAACCTTGCCCCTACAGATGCTGGCCCTCCTGGACACCAGTGCAGGCTGCAACCTCTTGGGGAACTCTACCTGTACGAATGTACAGAAAATGTGGAATAATCCCTACCCTTTCCTAAAAGCTACTTGATAGAGGTTTATTTATATAGATATATAAAAAAGTATGTTTTTACGTTTGTATGTGACCTACATATCAGCTAGGAAAACAAATTAACAAGCAGGCTCCACAAAACACCCAATCAATTGATTAAGGTATTAGGATAATGTCTAGCGGGAGCAATACATCTTTTCAGTTTTTACTGTGTTCAAAGTATATTAAAGAAAATAATAGTACAGAAGATTTTGAACTGGTAGCAAAAGGTTATGGGAGTTATAGCATAATGAATGGCCCACTTGGGTGAAATGCTGCTTGGTGGCATTAGTTAACACGTAGCATATTGACTCATTTGGAAAATGACTTAGCGAACGACTGCAAAAAACCTGCCTCCCACTGGGAGTTTGGGCTGCCTTTTTATAAGCCTTAAGTGAAGCAACCACAAGAGTTTGGTAATTGGCAGCCTGGTCTAATGGAGAAAGTTGCTGTAAGAATTCCTGCTAAGTATATTTGTGGTTATCGGAGTTAATGTTGACTTACAGGGAAACATTTCTTGATTCGCAAAGAAGCACTTTAGTGTGCTGGCCTATGCTGCTGTGTACCATGTTAACATCTAATTCTTCCACTTGATACAGCAAAAATAGATCATTACATACCAGTCCAGAACAGAATTAACTGAATTAATCTGTTGTAGTCGTTTATCAGATGCTACAGGACAAAAAACCTAGAAGAGATGGAGCTAGATGGGTAAGATGGGTAGATTAATTAATTGTGCTTTGCTGTTATTGTTTAAATGCATATTAAAACTGGCATGTATTTATTTGTTCAAGTTTTCTTTGTTGCAGTCTTTCTCCTGGGGATTGAGGTAACCCCCATTACATCAGACAACTGTTCACTAAATGAAGTGGTTACTGCACATGCTTATAAATTGATCCAGTGCATCTGCACTGACCCTCCTATACTCCTATAAGCAGGCAAAAGCAGAAGGTGGGCTATTATGCAAGAGATTGCTAAGTAATGCAAGTTAAATACTAAAAGATGAGCCAATTTTAGTTTGCTGTCTGAAGTGTCCATTTTAAAATTGATATGTCTATAAATAGCAAGATACAGATTTAGTTATGACCCAGTTATGTTCCAATGATAACAAAAAATGAAGCTAATATAAATCATTTTACTTGGTTTTAGCTGCTGATTCCAAGGAAAGACAATTTTGGCTGAACCAGTTACAAGCATGTGCCAAGAATCATACAGAGTCTAAGGTAAATAATCTGCTAAGGTACCAATTAATATGTGTTCCTGTGCAACTGGATGAAACAAAAAGTTCACTTGCTAATACCCTTTCCGAATTGCAAATGAAATGACCGACTCAGCTCCATATCATGATGGAACTAACATGAAGGATATAAAGTATATATATAAAATGTAAGGTTAATTTACAAATATTTAAATGTGATAAATACTAGACATGTGCAAAACTAACATTTTCGTTTCGTTTTCGTCCACTCTGACGAAAATGTTATTTATTTTGTCTAAAACGAATTTCGTTCATTACTGCATTCTTTTCAGACGAAATTCGTTCAATCATTTTGTTTCGTTTTATTCGTTCATTTTATAGAATACGTGTAATACTATTGGCTTTCTATAAACCGAACGAGAGCCCCATTCATAAGAAATTCTTATGAATGGGACTCTCGTTCGGTTCATAGAAAGGCAATAGTACTACACGTTTTCTATAAGCCGAAAGTCTATAAACCGAAGGTCGTTCGGTTTATAGATTTTCGGTTTATAGAATACATAGAATTACATGTAATTCTATGTATTCTATAAACCGAAAGTCTATAAACCAAACGACCTTTGGTTTATAGACTTTCGGCTTATAGAAAACATATAGTAGTAGTGCCTTTCTATGAACCCATTCATAAGAATTATGAATGGGTTCATAGAAAGGCAATACTACTATACGTTTTCTATAAAATAATTGAATAAAAATTTATGAATGGGGACTCTGTTTCGGTTTATAGAAAGCTAAGAAGTTGAACGAATGAACGAATGGTTTAATATAAACGAAAATCATTCGTCCATTCGTGCTATAGTATTGGCATTACTATAAACCGAAATAGAGTCGGTTTATAGAATGCCAATAGACTTACATGCATTCCATAAACCGAAAGTCGTTCATTATGTCGGTTTATGGAATGTTGTGTACTATGCTATTGTATTCTATAAACCGACTCTATTTCGGCTTATAGAATGCCAATAGTACTACGAATGGACGAATGAACGAATGATTTTTGTTTATTAACCATTCGTTCATTCGGCTTTCGTTAGCTTAGCATTTTCGTTATTCGTTTTTCAAACGAATGAACGAAAATGCTATTTTCGGACGAAAATGCTATTTTCGGACGAAAATGCTATTTTCGGACGAAAATGCATCCGTCCGAAAACGAATGCACATGTCTAATAAATACCAGCATCTGAAGAAAAAAAATCACACACTGTACTTACTTATAGGCATGTGTCATTAGAAAGTGTTTTTAGGATACAGAATTTTAAAGGGACACTAAACTTTTTTTTTCACTTGTGCTTCTAATAAAGAAGCACAAGTAAAAAGTTAGTTGCCCCTAGTATAAGGATGAACTGGCTTGTACTTTTGATAGTACACGCCAGTTTATCCTCTGACCGACAGCTGCCATTCTTCCATTGGTAGCAGGCAGCCGTCTGGTCGGCGACTGGCTGTCTCTGCTAGAGCAGAGAGAGACCCTCGTTTTTGTATGAGATCAGCAAGGGAACCTTAACTAGGTCCCCCCTGCTGATCCCATGTAAAAATGAGGGTCTCTCGCTGTGCTAGCAGCGAGAGACCCTCACATTCCGCTGTCAGAGCTGGGCGAGCAATTAGTGGTCCCCCACTAATCAAACTCACCAGTTTTGAAATTGATGATATAACTTGTGCATCTCATCCTCATTTCACTAGTTTCACCATATTTCTTTCAATATTTGGGAATAAACGGTGCACATTATATACGTCGTGCTAGTTAACTTTTAACAATATATCAATTTTACCTGCCTTTCATGGGATTATATTTTTGAGATCTCCTCTTTTCATTGAATTCAAACCTTTTCTGTGGGATTAAAACCAAATGCATGTTCGTTCCTCAACTTAAATCTGTATGCCTTTCTCACAGCATTAAACACATTAGCTTTAAAAGCATAAAGCAGCACGTATGCTTTTTCACAGTATTTAAATCACACTCCCCTTTCTGCAACATTAGAATGTTTTTTTTTAAAACCATTACAAGCCTACACATGACTCAGAATGAGATTTAAAGTGAAACTGTCATCATACATTTTCTTTACACAATCGTAGAAACTACTTCACCTGGTGTGATCATTTTTATAAATGTTTAGCAATTTGTTTGTTTTCAAATTGAGTATCAGAAGTGCTCAAATTGAGCTAGGTTTTTGTTTGTAGATTTTGTTTGCTGATTTTGCTGCGGTTTATGAACAAATTGTTTGCTGGTCGGACTTTGTGCAAGTTTGTAATAAACCCACAACTTTATATAAGAGACTGTTGTCCTGTACCTAATACCCTAGAGGACCGTGCTTTCTGCCCATGGAAGGGGCAGCCTGCTGACTGGCAAAATCACAGATACAATACAATAAATGTTATATGCTGGGTGAATGAAACACTAATTAAAACAGAGGATTTGTTAGACATTGAGAAAAAGGTGGAAACACAAATTGGCAGATATTTTCATGAAAGCAGTATAGGGAATTTAAATTCCCTAGTTAAGACCAAGACATGGTAATAACTATCAGTTATTCTGTCAAAAAGAAACATTTTGGATAATAACTTTAGAATCTAGACAAGCGTTGTGAATTATTATGACATTTGACATAACATATTTAGCACATTTTTTACATTGAGATGTATTAAGTGGAATGAAAACCTGTTTTGTATTACATAAATTACAAATAACATACTCTTTGGCTGTATTTCTAGACATGGAATGCATGCAGGGTTAAGTAGGTTGGGCAATGTTGATGCAGGGTTAGTCCAACTACTTTGAAGTCAAGAAGGATTTTTTTTGCCTTGGAGGTTACATTATTTGTGTCCTATGACTAAGTCCTGTTTGAAGGTCAAAATGCGTCAGGTAGGGTTGCCACCTGGCCGGTATTTTATCGGCAGGCCGGTAAAAAATTGTCATCAGGCCAATGTTAAGTCTATGGAGACAGTACCAAGGCCGGTATTTTTTTGAAGAAAAGGTGGCAACCCTAGAGTCAGGTTATTCTGACACATTGACATATCCAGTCTCTTTTCAGTTTTTCATTTGATGTCTACATTATTTGTGTCACAGTGCTTTTTTTGCCTTCTTCTGGATCAAAATGTATGTGGAAGGATTGAACTCGATGGACTAGATGATTTTTTCAACGTATGCTCTACTATTATAAACTTCTATAAACAGATGTTTTTAGTTGCACTAAGACAAAAGATCAAATTTAAAAGGATTTACCTTTACTAATCATATTCATTAACACTAATGAATGCCATTTAAATGTGTAATTTGTTATCCAAAGAATGGGGATTTTCCTTTATATGTATAATTAATGAAGATCATTTTTGTACTGGTATATTTCACTCAAGTGGTTCTACATTTCACCAGAGGTCTGTATTGATTTTACTTATGAGTAAGCATCTTGTACAACGAGAAAGATCTTAATGGCTGTCTTAATGAAAAAGAGGATTTCAGGGAATTGAGAAGGGTCTTTCAAAGGTAAGGCCAAAGTAGTCAAGTTGGAAGAATTCTCCCATTAAGCATATTGTATAATTTCCCCCATTTGCCCAGTGGCATGCTTGGACCATTCCATTCATCTGAGAAAATTCAGGATGTCTGAGCACAGATTGTTTGACCCATGTCCTGTATCCTGTTGACACACCTGCCTAAGAGTGTACCAGTTGAATAAAAAGGATCTGTTAACTCATTGTACACCAGAGTTCAATTATTTAGTGCCATGGACATTTTTCAAGATCTCAAATATACATTACTAGTCCAACACTGAATTTCAAACTGAAATTTCCTTGCTTTGTGTAAATATTTCATTTAAAATAGCAGTGTCTGGATGCATTTTTCATCTAAGATTATTTGATGTCATAATATTTTATTTAACTTTGCAGTATAAAACTCTCTGTTGGCCTAGTTCAAGTAGTAGACACTGGACACTAAATAATGAACTGTGATAAAATAACTGAATAGCAAAAATCAAGCATTAGTAGCTGACTTGGAAAGATTGGAGCAAGTTGGATGTTTTTTCAGCTCAGCTATTAGTGCCTGAGTCTAGTAATGTGACCTCATATGTTATGTGGATATGAATGTGGATATTAATGTTATCACCAAGAAAAATGTGCAGGCAGACTAGAATCAGGAACGAGGGTAACAGGCAAGGGTTGAGGCAGACTGCTGTCAAAGGAGAAGTTCAAAACAGGCAGAGGTCAGGATCTGGGAGACAACAAGGCAAAGCACAGAAGCAAAAGGAACGTAGTGTCCACAAGGGGCTACCGGACAACTAAGAACTGGCTGAGTTGCAAGAGAGTACTGTCCCCACTTGCAGAGAACCCTTTCATGCACGAGTCAATGCGCTTGCAATAGTGCTCGGAGAGGCCAGGAGCTCAGGATGCCCATCTCTGAACCGACAAACTTACTTGTACCAGAAAACAATAAGCAAGGACGGCCACCCTGCCACATTGCAGGTAGCAGGTCGCATGCCAGCCCACTGAGGTGCTGGGAAGAGGCTGCATGCCCAGCATGGGCCAAGAGTAAGTCATGGTCCAGAGGCCCGTACCCCTGGAGCTGTGCCCAGACACAAGGGCCACCATGAAGGTAAGGTCGGGCCCCGTGGCGTGCCCTGATATATTTTGTTTATTAGATATCTTACATTTCCAGTTAGTAATCTCATACAAGTATGTAAGTATTTAAAACCTGCCCAGCAAAAGTTCTCTAATTGGTGAATGAAATAATAAATTAATATTTAAAGGAGTATTTCTTTCTTTAAAATGTGAAGGTCAGTGGCAGTATGGAAAGCTGTTTGGAGCTATTGCAGGCAGGAGTGCCACTGAGTCAAGCCTTTGACTTTTCATGTCTGCTGCCTGTGCTTTTCCCTCTATTCTGTCTTTGTAGCTCCCACTCAGGCACATGTGACCCTCACTTTTTTCACCTCACTGAAGGACTTCCAACTCTACACGCTCTTGTATTTGTATCCATTAAATATACATTAGTAGTTTCACTTGAGACTGATTATAAAGTATATTTAATATTAGCTAAATATAAATGTACTAAATAAAAATGTATACATTAGAAGATTTAAAAAAAAACTCTAAAAAAGATAATTTAAGTAAATGTCTAATGGAGTGCATTTGGCTTTTGCTGCACAGTATAATTCATCATTATACTGTGCTCCTGCACTTTCAACTCTATTCTTGTCAAAAGGAATATGCTAATCCCTTCTGATCCATGTTGCCTTAAGTTTTGTTATGATTTATGCGCACTACATATATCTTACCAGTATAGCACTATACAAAATGTAATGTTGGAGATTTCTTTAAAGTCAGATGTGTAGGCTCTCTTTGTACATTTGTATGCAGGGATAAATTGAGGTCTGCAAGGTGTATTACAGTATAATATATTTATACGTACAAAAGTAAAACAGGTAACAAGTCTAGGTTTGTTACCATGGCTGAATTTTGAAGTAAGTACTGTTCTTTTGGAGAGACAGTTCCTCGTTTAGACTCAAATGCTGCCGTCATCGCGGGGGTCGTTCCTCAACAGGTCATAATAGCAGGTTACGGGAAAAAATCGGTAAGTCCCTCACATGTGTAGTACACAAACAATAGTACAAAAGAATACTTCACTCAAAGTCCTAGAATGTAGCGGTGGGTAAAGTTCTACATTCACCCTTGTTGTCTTATACTGTGGTGGAAGAAGTCCTCGAAGGGCTGCAGCTTTCTCATTAAGCTGTCTTCAAAATGTTCCCCTTGGTTCCAGATGTCTGGGAGGTTAAGGACGTTAATCCGCAGCAATTATGTGTACAACAAAAACTCACAGCATTCAACAACACACCAATATACTCCAATTTCTCTTTAATAATAATCCACCATAAAAAAAAAGACAGCGTGTGGGGGTAGAGATAAAGTTAATTAGGCAGACCACCTACGGTAGCACTTAAGCATAGGACATGTTAGGTTTCGCGCTAGAAGCTATGATTAAGCACTACCATAATGCGAAACGCGTTCGGTGGTCTTCCTAATTAACTATTTTTCTGTATTCCCCTCCCCACACATACTGGTGGATTATTATTAAAGACAAATTGGAATATATTGGAGTCTCGTGGTATCTATTATACTACAATTTCTCTTTAATGCAGAGGAAGTTATACAAATTTCTTTGTGGAACTAAAATAATTTGTTCCTCTTTTTATTGACATCAATAATTAAGTAAACAGCTATCTTTATGTTATATAACTGCCATCTTCATTCAGATATGGTTAATAATGTACATAAGGGATCTACTCAAAAAAGAGTAAATTGCCATGGGTAATTCAAACTCTAGGCCAATGTATCCGAGTTGGAAAAATTCAGTATGCTTCCAACTCGGCTTCTTTGGCCTTAAGTTTGAAATTCCAGTCTCAATTACCTCCATTTTTCTTTAGATTGAGTAAACCCTATAGTAATATGATAGTGAACATTAAACTGATAGAAAATTGAGATTGAGAGACATCTGTTTCATCCTTATTCAGTGAGTTAAAGGTTAACAGTAAGAAGCAGAGAAGATGTATTGTGGCTTTAACAACCTTGACACTGTAAGTTAGTAACTGGTACCCTCTGAAATAGCTGTAACAGTGTTCTTTTGTCAGTGCTGTGATTGTGTCTGTGCTGGTCGATTGATAGATGTCTTCTCTATAGCTACTATGCACAGTATGATAAATTGACCTTTCAAGTTCACATCCCACTGCACACAAGTCAAAGCCAGTAGGCAGCCCTTAGTTTCTGTTTAACAGGAATCATCATTTTTGTAAGAAATCCCGACGTAGAGAAATAATAAAGGATGACTGAGCATACTCTTGTGGATTTTAAAAGGAAGAATAACAAATCTCTGTTTTTCATATTTGCATCCAACATTTGCGGATTGTGCGAAACTATCCACGTAAAACAAAATTGTGTAAAAACTAGCAATTTATTTTGTGGTTTGAGCAATAACAAAGAATAAGTTTATCCCTGAAATACTACTCACTGGAATATATAAAGGAGACTCTGTCACCTAATATTGTTTATACTGTGTCTGTAGAGAATAGACAATAATCAAACACTTTGTGTACATTGTGTTAGAAGAATTAAAGGAACATGTTTGTGTGATGTTTGCTGTTTATAAAGTCACCTGCTACTTATATCAAATGTGCAATTGCCAAATAAATGTTTTAAATAGAAGACAGCACAATTATTTATAAAATATTTTTTTTTCTTAGTTTATGCATTTGTTTGCAATTCTGCCATCGCAATGTACTGATCATTTTCATCCTCTGCATTCACATTATTAACAATGTTGAGATGACAGCATCTCTTTAAAGATGGAGCACAGTTTATTGAAATGTCTGAGCAGAGTCCAAATTTGTAATTGGATGGGAACTCCCAGCACAACCAAAGATTGGAGATTACCAGTCAAAACTGACCTGGACATTAGATGGCATTCCTTTGATTTGGTTAATGTTTCATGGTGGGTTAATGGGCAAAATAACACTGACATATTATTAGGCAAATTGGATGTGGCTTATTAATGGGCAAAATAACACTGGCATATTATTGGGAAAATTAGCTGTGGCTTATTAATGGGCAAAATAACACTGACAAATTATTGGGCAAATTAGCTGTGGCTTATTAATGGGCAAAATAACACTGACATATTATTGGGCAAATTAGCTGTGGCTTATTAATGGGCAAAATTATACTGGCATAATATTGGGCAAATTGGCTGTGACTTATTAATGGGCAAAATAACACTGACATAATATTGGGCATATTGGATGTGGCTTATTGATGGCAAAATAACACTGGCATATTATTGGGAAAATTTGCTGTGGCTTATTAATGGCAAAATAATATTGGCATACTATTGGGCAAATTGACTGTGGCTTATTAATGGCACAGTAATACTGGAAAACTACTGGGCAAATTGGCTGTGGCATATTAATGGGCAAATTGGCTGTGGCATATTAATGGCAAAATAACACTGGCATATGAATGGGCAAGCTGTGGCTTCAATATAAGTGCAAGACAAGTGCTGTGGGTGCAATATAGGTGCATGGCAAGTGCTGTGGATACTGTATGGTGTTGTGTTAAGTCCTTTAGGTGCAATGTGGGTGCAGAAAAGGGAATAAAAACAAGAAATGCAATTTTTCAATAACATTTTTATTATATATACAAATAGTTAAATGTGATATGAAAATAGTTGCATATGATATTTAAAAGTTTACATTTACATACAGTTTTTTTACAATGCGACTTGGGTCGAGGGGGCCCATTTGGGTCTTAAAGCAGCCCTGAGTCTTGGGTGTGCACTGTGGGCCATGGGGTATGTTTTGAGGTGCTGGGTTAAGTCCTGGGTGTGCAGTGTGGGTGATGGGGTAAGTTTTGGGTCTGCAACGTGGTGATGGGACATGTCCTGATGTTCTGGGATAGGTTTTGGATGTGAAATATGGGGGATGGGATATGTCCTGGCTGTGCAATGTGGGTTATCAGACATGTTCTGGGCAGCTGGGGTAAGTCCTGGGTGTGCAATAAGGGTGTTGGGGCATGACCTTGGGGTGCTGGGTTAAGTCCTGGATGTACATTATGGGTAATAGGGCATGTCCAGGGTGTACATTGTGCGTGATGGGGCATGTCCTGGGTGGGTAATGTGGGTACTGAGACAAATCCTGGGTGTGCAGTGTGGGTGATGGGGCATGTCTTATGGATGCAAAGTGGTTGCTGGCATGGGTAAGTCCTGCTTGTGCAAGGTGGTGCTATGGCAAGGGATGTGGGGGAAAATATGAAAGAAGACATGGAGTGGGTGCTGTAACAATTTCTGATGGTGGTCCAGTACTTGGCAAACCCCAAGAGTGAGGCAGAGGCCTTAGTTTGCAGAAATATTACTGTTGTTTCCTATTATTTTTTTCTAATTTATTTGGAACTGTATTGTTTCACTTGCATGTCAAATATTCAGTTTATCATTCATTTATTATATGTTATAAACTCTTTATATAACACTTTATATTTTTGTATATATATATATATATATATATATATATATATATATATATATATATACAAAATACTACATTTTTATTTAGACATTGCTATTTAAGCATAGTAGTATGCATTGTAAAATTGCTCTCATATATATTATAATAAAGATTCCCACCTCTGATATATTTTGTTGCATTATGAATACATATAATTCGAGTAATTAAATCTTTAAATTGCTCTAAAACACCTTAAAACCTTACTAAAATACTTACTAAAAATTGTCCAAGGAAGGTAAGAATGCTTCAAATGTTGTTATTAAGTTACAGTTTTTTTATACACAGAATAAAAGGGTAAAAATCAGGCACTTCTGTTCAGAATCTGCATTATTTAATCTGACTATTACAAGACATTATAACTATTATACTCATGAGTCAGTTGTACAGTATTATGCATTGACAGCATGCCAGATTATATATGAATTGGCTTGTGTATTCATACACCACAAATGTAACCTGCGGAGATAAAATGATACTTTGATGAGAGAGGAGTAATTGGTCCTTTAAAATGCAGAAGAAATTAGCTTTGGGTGGTTAAACACTAAAAAGGTCAACACACTCTGGGAATAAGATGAGGGCCATGTGTAGCAGCTTATTGTATCAGTTAATCCAAATTTAGCAGGCGAAAACGAATTAGCACATATATAATGACGTTATCTGTGAGGTGGTGCATTTGTGCTATTCAGTAAAGCATAGACTCTTTATAGTTAGTAAGTAACACAAGAACAAAGTTATTACAATGACCATAAAAAAAACCATTAGAATGGCCAATAGTGAAACCATCAGTGAATTTCAAATAATGACTACCACCTTTCTAACAAGTCAATTTATTACCTTGCTAGAGCTACTCTGGTCAACTGTAAATGCTATTAATGTAAAGCTCAAATGTGTAGGAGCTACAACAGCTCAGTGGTAGGCTACAAGGTCACAGAATGATGAATGCTGGAGCACATACCATGTACAAATTGTCATATTTCAGTAACAACAATCACTACTGTTGTAGCGGGTCTGAGTTATCGAACCAGACACCAATTATATCCCTCTGTTCCCAAGATAGTATCCCTACAAGAAACAGTGATTTGTAGTCACAAATGTTCTTCATTCTTGTTGCTCTCAGTGGGAAATGAAACCAAAGGGTTGATGCAATATGTGCTGATAATTGGCCTTGAAATGGTGCCTTCCGAATTGTGGACGGATTACGGGGCACATCGTGACCACGACTGTCAAGCTACCCAGGTAGCCCCGATGTGCCTCCCAAAGTCCACAATTCTTACATCAGAGCTGATTCCACGCCAATATCTCCTGACACTGAAATCAGCTGAAATGCACCGAACAAAATGATGGCTTCGGTCCTCCCTACAGACATCTATGTGGAGGACTTTGGCCTTTTTAGGAGGACTTTGGCTTATTTCTGGGCCATTTCGGGAGGACAATTGATATTACGAATACAGCCAAAGTCCTACCATAGAAGTCAATGGGAGGATTTTGTCTATAGCTGAAATAGCATATTAATATAAATATTCTATTGTATAATATTCTATTATACTAGATACATATTTTATTATAATATGTAACATTTCTGTCACTTTTCCATTCAGTTCTCCAGCTAGAATCTGGAGAATTGAAATGGGTGAATTTTGTGTATGTTTCCTGTATTTGAGAATGATCAGTGCATATTGGTTAGTCAAAATTGTTTGCTTTTTAGAGTGAAATTGTCCCTATCCAAATGCTTCTGATGCTTCAGTCTTCAAATAGCCCGATCAGCAGTTTCGGACCCAAATTGAGAAGCCACATTTCATAGATTTGTGGAATTTGGCTAAAGTGCTCGACCTAAATCCATTTTGAGTCAGATTGGTGTACACTGAGTAGACCATTCAGTGATGGAACAGAGTTACAGAACAAGATGTTTCCCTTCAGTTCATTTTGATGTAACCTTAGCTGGGACAGGCTGTGTCTGTCTTAATCAGGCTTGTATAGAAAAACCTTTCTGTATACTGCTTAGTGCCCTAAAGTGAGTTTATTTCTGTCACACGCATAACATTACCTTATTCTATTTTAGCTGATAGAAGTAATATCTTAAAAGGAAAAATACATGTTGTATATTTTATTTTAGAAAGAGAGAGAAATGTGGTGTATGTGACTATATATATATATATATATATATATATATATATATATATATATATACATGAGTCTAGAACACTTGCGTCCAAATGTGGCCTGCCGGCCAGAGAGGTGCGGCCCGCTTGAGAGTGGCAGCGGTAGCCGCACCTCTGACCTGTCCAACAAAGTGTGCACCGGGATGTCACTGACACCCGGTGCTTCAACAAAGTCAGAGCACGAGGGGGCTGAACTTTCTCCCCTCACGCATTGGAGAAAGCTCCGCCCCTTGCACTCTGATTCCGATGAAGCACCGGGTGTCAGTGACATCCCGGTGCTCAGATGAAGAATGGGAGCCCACAGATGGGACAGTCCCCCTCCCTGCAGATAAAGGTAAACGAGCAGGGAGGGGGAACAAACCATCTAACATGCTCGGGGGGGTTTTCTTAAAAAAAAAAAAAAAGGAGCAATGTCTATGTGTGTGTGGAAGTGGGACTGTGTGAATGTGTGTGGAAGTGGGACTGTGTGTGTGAATGTGTGTGGAAGTGGGACTGTGTGTGAATGTGTGTGGAGGTGGGACTATGTGTGTGGAGGTGGGACTGTGTGTGAATGTGTGTGGAAGTGGGACTGTGTGTGAATGTGTGTGGAAGTGGGACTGTGTGAATGTGTGTGGAAGTGGGACTATGTGTGAATGTGTGTGGAAGTGGGACTATGTATGAATGTGTGTGTAAGTGGGACTGTGTGTTGAAGTGGGACTATGTGTGAATGTGTGTGGAAGTGGGACTATGTGTGAATGTGTGTGGAAGTGGGACTATGTATGAATGTGTGTGGAAGTGGGACTATGTGTGAATGTGTGTGGAAGTGGGAGTATGTATGAAAGTGTGTGGAAGTGGGACTGTGTGTGAATGTGTGTGGAGGTGGGACTATGTGTGTGGAGGTGGGACTGTGTGTGAATGTGTGTGGAAGTGGGACTGTGTGTGAATGTGTGTGGAAGTGGGACTGTGTGAATGTGTGTGGAAGTGGGACTATGTGTGAATGTGTGTGGAAGTGGGACTATGTGTGAATGTGTGTGGAAGTGGGACTATGTGTGAATGTGTGTGGAAGTGGGACTGTGTGTGGAAGTGGGACTATGTGTGAATGTGTGTGGAAGTGGGACTGTGTGTGAATGTGTGTGGAGGTGGGACTATGTGTGTGGAGGTGGGACTGTGTGTGAATGTGTGTGGAAGTGGTACTGTGTGAATGTGTGTGGAAGTGGGACTATGTGTGAATGTGTGTGGAAGTGGGACTATGTGTGAATGTGTGTGGAAGTGGGACTATGTGTGAATGTGTGTGGAAGTGGGACTGTGTGTGGAAGTGGGACTATGTGTGAATGTGTGTAGAAGTGGGACTATGTGTGAATGTGTGTGGAAGTGGGACTATGTATGAATGTGTGTGGAAGTGGGACTATGTGTGAATGTGTGTGGAAGTGGGAGTATGTATGAAAGTGTGTGGAAGTGGGACTGTGTGTGGAAGTGGGACTGTGTGAATGTGTGTGGAAGTGGGACTGTGTGAATGTGTGTGGAAGTGGGACTGTGTGAATGTGTGTAGAAGTGGGACTATGTGTAAATGTGTGTAGAAGTAGGACTATGTGTGAATGTGTGTGGAAGTGGGACTATGTGTGAATGTGTGTGGAAGTGGGACTATGTGTGAATGTGTGTGGAAGTGGGACTATGTGTGAATGTGTGTGGAAGTGGGACTATGTGTGAATGTGTGTGGAAGTGGGACTATGTGTGAATGTGTGTGGAAGTGGGACTATGTGTGAATGTGTGTGGAAGTGGGACTGCCTATTTGTGTATTCACATGTAAATGTGTGTGCATTGAATGTGAGTTTTTTTTATTGCTGCTTTCTTACTGGGGAATCTGTGATACACTTACACTGCATGTTACGATGATATATATATATCCACACGTATGTATGTATGTGTATACATACATACATACATACATTTACTTTCAAGGAAACATGAATGCGGCCCACGCACAAATAGATTTACGTTGAAGTGTCCCACTGCAAAACAAACTTGGACACCCCTGGTCTAGAAGAATGATTGCCATAGGTATCCAAGCTAATTGTGAAACAGAATTTACCCCTAAGTTATATTATTAATTCTGCATCAATTCCCAAACTGTAGAAGGTGTCAAAATGAGCAAGAACCATTTGCATAGCACGTTATGAAAAAGTTTCTATAGCTCAGGAGTCAGATGGAGAGGTGAAAAAGTCACCACCACTGGATTCTAGAGCAGTGACTTTTATTACCTATCAAGTAATGCTTGAGGATAATGTTATTACAGACATAGCCTGCATTAACATAAACAGTGGGTCCAGAGCATGTATATAAAATCAAAATGCACAGCCTTTTTTTCATTTATCTTATACAGTCTACAAAAGCATTGTACAGCACAAATGTCTTCATAGACAGGTTGGAACTCACTCGAGTCTGTAGTGGTCGTACAAGGAGAAGCTCTTGATAGTACTGTAGTGTAGTCTCAGTAAAGAAGTCACAGTGTCATTTAAATAGAAAAACGAGAGCCCATAAACAGGAATGGTTGCACTGCAATGACATCCTTACTCATTAGAGTCCTTAGAGTGAAGTTCCTTTATGTGGGTTATGCCTGAATTGCTGCATGTCCCAGACCTGCTCCACGAATATCAGTGTTACAGATTTCCGTCTGTAGAACTGAGTTTCTTTTGACCTCACGTGAGTTGTTTGAGTGTATATGCATAAAGAGATTATTTTATTTATAAAGTAGATAAAAATAATAATCAATGTGATGTTGAATATTTCTCCCATGTGTAAACTGCACTTTAATGTCAAAGAAAACATCCTGAAGTAATGTTCATTTTGTTGCCAGGTTTCTGTGTTACAGGAAAATATGTTCCACAATATGCACAATATATCACTGAATACATGTTAATGTTATGCAAACCATGAACATAACCTGTAGATATTTCCTTTACAACATTGGTAGGTAACCAATTTTTGTTTTCTATTTTTAGGATCTATTTTTTTTTTTTTGCTACCAATATGTTAACAATATTCACAATTACAATTAAAAGGACACAATTATAAAAATACAAATACAGGTTGAGTATTCTGTTGCATTCTGACAGGTGTGTGTGTCAGAATGCAAGCGTACAACAGTTTATTCAGTGCCCAACTGTCATATAGCCTCTCCATGCACTCTCAGATTCCCCCACGCCCACAAAGGGGAATACAATGGTGCAGGCTTGACACACCAGGTTCCCAACAATGGCACACGTCACAGTGATATCACTGTAAAACATAGAAACATAGAATGTGTCGGCAGATAAGAACCATTCGGTCCATCTAGTCTGCCCAATTTTTTTTGAGTACTTTTAAAAAAATTTAAAGATGTATTTGTTCTATACAGTATTTGCGTTCATACTACTGTATTTCATGAGTGCTGAGAGGATTTATTATAACTTATTGGTGAAAATGATTTATTATCTGAAGGGAACCCTTACTTCTGGTCCCAAGCATTTTGGATAAGGGATACTCAACCTGTAATCATTGTTGTGTGCAAACTACAGCTCTAGTGGTGCTTTGTCTGCCACATGACTGGATAAGCACCATGAGATGATGTACATTAATGGAAGAGGAAAAGAACATAGGGAATAAGTCGGAATAGGAATGCTATATAGGGAGGACTTATAAAGCTGCCACAAACACAGCTGTATTTGGCACTAATTGGAATGTTATATTATTGCACCAAATTGGAATGTTGATAAACGCATGTAGGGTGACCTCATGTCACATAACACCTGTTCTTAAGTCCCTGCATTGACTTCCAATTAACTTTCAAACCTTCAAAGCCATAAACAATCAAGGTCTGCAGTACCTGAAGGGGCTACTCACACCCTATATTCAATCTTACTCACTTTTGTCAGCCAATGAATCCCCTTGTCTGTGCCCAGAATAAAGACAAACTCAGTTTCCCAGGCATTCAGGTATGTGTGTGCACACTGTGTGGGAGACACACAAAATCACATACACACTGATTACACACACAGTAACACGCATCCAGTAAAAGACAAGACAGGATCTGGTGATTCTCTGCAGACACTCTGCATCATGCATGGAGGATAGCACTGCAGACTAATATGCAGGATGCTCCAGCCTGGATTAGGCAAGGCTAAGCAGAGCAATATGCAAAGAAAGGACAGAAAGTAGAAAAAAGTATGCAGAGTACAGGGCTACAGGCAGAGCCGGCACTACCAATAGGCAAACTAAGCATTAAAAAAGTCTTGCACCAGCACTGGCTACAGGACACAAACAGAATTGGAATAAGGCAAGGACAAAAACAAGATTCAGGTAAGGCAGAAACAAGCAAGGACAAGATAGAACTGGACATACCAAGGACAGGGCTAGGACAAGGAGCACAAGGGATGGAGTGAGAAGACAGACTATTTAGATGCTTCTAAAGGGAAAATAGAACAGGGATGTGGGGAGAGGGCAGAGGATCTCAAATCTGCAGGTGCTTCAGAGGAAGAGGGTAAGGAAACAAAGCAAAGTACAGATATAAAACACAGGACTATACTAGCACACTAATATTGTAAATGGTGAGGGTTTAGTTGCACTTGATGGCCATGAGATGCAGGGGCGGATCCAGAGTCTGATCTGGGGGGGGGGGGACGACGACGACACATTCCGTCTGTCTTTTCCTCTCCCCCATGTCCTTCTGTCGCTCTCCTCTTTCTTCCCATGTCTGCCAGTCTCTCTCATCTCCTTTTCCATGTCTGCCTGCCTCTCTCCTCTCCCTTCTAATGTCCGCCTGTCTCTCCCGTCCTCCTTCCCATGTCTGTCTTTGTATCCTCTTTTTTTCAGAGTCTGTCTCTATCCCATTGCTTCCCATGTCTGTCTGTCTCTCCTCTGCCTTCCCATGTCATTTTCTGTTCTCTTCCCATGTATGTCTCTCCTCTTCCCCATAGCTGTCTCTTTTCCTCCTCTCCACCGTCTGTATTCTCTTCTCTCCCTTCAGTGTTCTCACCTCTCTGTCCCCCCGTGTTCTCTCCCCTGTCCCCCCTTCTCTCTCCTGTCCCCCTTCTCTCCCCTGTGTTCTCTCCTTCCCCCTCTCCAGTGTTCTCTCTATCCCCCCTCCCCTCCCCAGTGTTCTCTCTATCCCCCTCCCCAATGTTCTCTCTATCCTCCTCCACTCCCCAGTGTTCTCTCTATCCCCCCTCCCCTCCCCAGTGTTCTCGCTATCCCCCCTCCACAGTGTTCTCTTTATCCCCCCTCCCCTCCCTTCCCCACCCCAGTGTTCTCTCTATCCCCCTCCACTCCCCAGTGTTCTCTCTATCCTCCTTCCCCTCTCCAGTGTTCTCTCTATCCCCCCTCCCCAGTGTGCTCTCTATCCCCCCTCCCCAGTGTTCTCTCTATCCCCCCTCCCCTCCCTTCCCCACCCCAGTGTTCTCTCGATCCCCCTCCACTCCCCAGTGTTCTCTCTATCCCCCCTCCCCTCCCTACCCACCCCAGTGTTCTCTCGATCCCCCTCCACTCCCCAGTGTTCTCTCTATCCCCCCTCCCCTCCCTAGCCTCCCCAGTGTTCTCTCTATCCCCCCTCCCCTCACCAGTGCACTCCCATGTTTTCTCCTACCTGAGTGGAGTGCAGGGCGGCTCACTCTGCGGGGAGACGCAGGCAGCGTGGGTATTTCCGATGCCCTGAACCACCACTACGTGCGGGGAGCGCTAGCAGCATGAATTGAACGCTCACTGTGTTTAACACACACTGAGCCCATGCTGCCTGCGTCTCCCCGCAGAGGGAGCCGGGGAGAGGAGAGAACATGGCACTGCTCGGGGGGGGGGGGGGGGGGGGTCAATTGCCCCGTTGCCCCCCCCCCCCCTTTGGATCTGCCACTGATGAGATGTGAAACTTGCCACCAGCACCAGGTACCCCATATAAGCAACACCTATCACTTTTAACTAATAACTAAACAGAAACGACACAGAGCATACCTGAGACTGAACAGAGTGGGAAGTGAAACGCAGAGAACAAATGAGTGGGGCACATTTATATAAAAACAGAGAAACAAAGTAAAGGAAAAATAGGAATGGATCAGAGAAAGAAACATAGCAAAACGAGCATAGGGAAAAAGCAAGCACAATGTATAATGTATAGGGAACACAGCAAGCATGGACACAATTAGTGACTGGATATTGGTTATAAAAGCCTGGATGGGCCTCACAGTATGTATATTATAATATTTATATTATAATATAAATATATTATTAAATCGGAAATCTATGTATGTTATATTACATATACATGTGTATGTAATTTCATTCGCGACATGCTACGTCCCTAGATGGCAGAAATAAAATTACAGCACCTGATAAAAAAAAAACTCCAACATTTTACAGCACACAAGAATCTATGTGAGTGTTAGCAGTGCATTTCCTGGTCAGTGACCATGAGATGAATTATAGCTGCATTCTACACATCCCAAACACCACTAAACCCATATAGATCTGCCTCTTTACAAATCTCATTCCTGCTTTCTCTAAAATGAATGGCTTATTCTAATAGATAAATCAGTCTTATAACATTTAAACACACATTTCAAATTTGCTATCTCACAGCTATTTTTATTAAAGCTTTACTTATAATTATTTTTTATTAAAGCATTACTTACTTTCAGTATTAAACTGTCCTTTGTTAATAATGCCTTTGCACAATACTATTGCTAAAAGTTATGATCAGGACATAACCAAATAATGGTATTGGTTTCTAATTATACTTCTAAGAAGCAGTTGTTCAAGCATATATCAGTGTGTGTGTGCCCCACTGCGCATGGAATTACTTTGGCTCAAATCAAAACACACCACACATTTATCACACAGGGATTTACTGACTCACCAGTCATGTCACTACCTTGGCGTTTGATCCGTGGCAGATGAAAAAGCGGGAAATGGCAGTGGGATAGTTATAATAGAGATCCTTATCATAAGATGGCCTTATATTTGAAAAGGCTTTGTCTCCACCTTTTGTGCTGTATCGCTTTTGTCTAGACTCTAGACCTGTTCAATTCTCCCATACATGGTAATGGATGAGAAGCTGCACCTAGTCTTATCAGCTATTGTGGAAAAATATAAAACGACAAGCAAAAAAAAAAAGCAATGTAAACAATACTATCAATTTTTCGATTGCATTATTGTCTGGCCAGAGGCACATGAATCAGATGTGGTCCTACAGCCTGTCTAAAAAGACTACACGTTCAGTCCCATCCAAAAATGTCTATTATTATCACAGCATCTACTCATTGGTATCTGGTCCTTTATAGCAAACATTTTTTCAACCTGGCTCTAAAGGATGGGTTTTACAGTACAATATTGGCAGAGTGTTAACCCAATGTGTAGATAGGTTTATGATCAGTCTTTTATACTGACAATGTAATAATATAATTTAGCATATTACATTTTTTTTTTCACTTTATTGAGTTACTTTTTTTGATTACCAGCATAGAAATAACTGATTAACCTTTTCGGTGTCAGCGGGTGTCAGCTTTGCATTGCAGAGTCCTAGAGCGATACAATGCCTCAATCATTATAAGTTACATTTCATAAAGTTATGTTTGGGTTTGTGTGAACTTGCAGGTTTGGTTTGCAGGGAGTCATTTCACTAAATTGTGTCTGGATGAGTGGAAAACCACAAGCCTTATCATTGACATGCATGCTTACAAATAATTAAGTGCAAACATCAAATGAAAGGCAGTAGTGTCATATTTTTAATGTTCATAATCTAGTTCCTTCTATTGTAAATAATACGTAATGTTTATTTAAAGGACAACTTTAGACAAAAAAATGTAATTATCTTTAATTCAAAGATTTTTGTAGGCATTTTAAATAGAAAATATTTGATGAAAGAATGCAAATAAATAACCCCCCTATAATTCTACTGGGGGCAGACATGTTGTTTAGAAATTTAAGTCAGATAGGTCCTTCATCTGACCCCAGTTCAATGCGGCACAAAGATTCTAAACATGTCAGCCCCCTACAGTGTCCTTTAACTAACTCATTACTTATTCGTCACAACAGGAGTAACAGTTTACCTAAAGCTTGCTCCTGCCTACTACTAAATGGCTACTCTAGCAAACAAACTTTAAAAGAGGCTGAAACTGTCCAAGAATTGGTTTGACTGGACAGAGCTTATTACATTTATCCCAGGTGTCTGGTTGGGAAACAAATGCACATATCAAAGTGCATCTATTCTGTTGAGAATAGAATTACAACTACAACAAATATGTAAGGGCAACTAGGAATGATTTGTTAAACCTCCAGCACATATATTCATACATCCCTGCTCTATTTGTCTTGTAGAACTCTGTGTCACAGAGATCCCGGAGTTTTTCATTGCTTCCACATGGAACACCCAATTCATCATCCCCTGGGAGCCAGAGACACTTGACAAACAGCGGCCCCAGTGTTGTCACCGTCACACATCACAAGTCCCCTGCAGCTGCCAGAAGATCCAAGACCCAGAATCCTGACCACCTGCATGAAGTCAAAGAGGTCAGATACACATTGCTGCCTTAGTATTAGCAGAACATTCACTTTTTTTCTAACATTCGGAATTTGTTCTTTTTCAAGCTGTTTGACACATATACAGTTTGTGATTATAAGCAATGATATACCAGAAAGCGTTTCTCAATGCGCAGAGCTATCAGATAACATAGCTGGATGTGGTACATAACCTTATAGTGTCTAAGGCCATGTAGCAGACGTCCTGAAGGTATTGAAGGTACGTACATATGGATTAAAGCTGTTAAGTGCTTCTGATGGAGGACACTTCCGTATCCTTGATAAAGACAGAGCAGAACAAATGTATCCTGTTCCATTATAGATCCAGCAGAAATACAAATTTAAAGCAGTGGGCACTGAATTCTTAACAATAACAGATATAACTACCTGTAGTTAACCCCTTCGTGCCGGATGGTGGTTAATTACCAACGCACCAAACCAGCGTCATTGTGTTCCTGGCCCCAGTCACTTTGTGATTCGGAGCCAGGAACATATAATTAAAGACCTGATCATGAGAGGGTGTAAATGGTCTGCAACAATGCTGAGGTAGGTGGTAAGTGTCAACGTAACATCTGCATGAATGGCAGGAGCCAAGGTTTCCCAGCAGCACATTGCCCAATGCCTCCTGCCAGTGCTCATAATGTTATGGCTGATCGATGTACAGAAGACATGTACGCTTGGTGTATAAAAAATATCACTGTCTTCTGAGAAACCCTGCTTTACGCCATTTGGTTTATACAGTATTTCTAATGCATACCTGAAAACTGCAATAAATATGTATTATACATAAAAAAAAGAATGCTTAAGAGATGGCTCTCTAAGGTGAGGGACACATTTATTTTGTGGGAGTAGCTGATCAATCACTCGATAATGTCTGCTTTGCTATGACCACCATCGATTAGGAACCAATAGATCTAACTGTGTTAAGGCTCAGTACTCAGGCCTGGAGAGAGGAGGATCAAGAAAGAATACAAAAAAAAATGTTCTCTTTCCTCAGCTCTGAGCTGCGTTTATTAATCACTCATATTTATAACATGGTTAAGGTGTCATCCTTTTGCATACGTAGTAGTACAACAGAACAAAGAAACAAAACTTACACAAACAAATGGAAACAAGAGCTATATTAATACATGGTCCCGTGATGGGCCCCTATTTTACGCATGTGCTAAAACTTGCTGAGATACACATAATTCTAACTTCTGGATTTTCGGGTAGCCTGTGGTGTTACTGCTACTATCTTCAAGGCCATAAGCCATCCTAACTGTTACAACTCTAGTTGCAGTATAACTAAGAAAACAGTGATGAATACATGTCCTTGTTTCAATGCAAAAGCAAAAATAAACTCTTTCAGTGGCTATAGGTGGAGCCCTATCAGAACATGTTCGGTTACTTTATGACCCATCCATAGCTATTTATGTATTTTGGTAAGTCATTTAGAAAAAGAATAATATATTTTATGTACACAAATTTATATAATAACAAACTTACTGCAGTTTAAACATGACCAAGGTATACATTCCCCCCCAACAATAAATAGACAGACAACTGAGTGGCTAGAAAGGTCGCAGTCTTTATTGAAATGCTGCAACATAAATCGACAGCTAAATACATAGCTGAAATAAGCAAGATGTATTACTGTAAACCAGATATGGTTAAAACTTTATAAATAATTAAATAACTGGGCATATAAAACTATATATATAAAATTATATATATATACCAACCAACACATGTTTATATAACAAGACATATAAACAACCTGAACTAATACTAATGAACCTTAGCGGTAGCGTGGGACTTATCCTAGACCAGCTAGGATCAGGACCCCGAGAATCTGGCGCAGGCGTACAACATGACCCACGGCTACTGACGTCCCTGTTTTGCACAGTAGCCGTGCCTCACTCCCCAGGGACGAGCCCATGGGGAGCCCGTGCAGAAAGCTCCCACAGCTACTGCCCAACCGGGTTGGCCATACCCCAGATGACCAATCCCCTGCACTAGCGCCAAACCTGGGGGACCCCCGCCGCCACTTCCTTCTTCATCACCTAGGGATGGGAAGGAGGGAACTTGTCATTTTTTCTTTAAACAGGAAATCATTCCTGCAAATTCTGCAATATATAGCCTAAGGCCATCCCCTTTTTCACTCATTGCCACCCCCCTGCCGTGCCCTCATTGGGCCCTTGGCTTAACTGGCATTGTGAAGGAAATGACATTATTACAGGTCAAACTCAATTTATTGTGAGTTTTATCCATCTGGAGCTCTGTGATACAGTTATACAAATCAAAAATTCTGGGCTCCCAGTAAAGAGGGACAGGGAAATTGGGGTGAAAAATAGGGACTTTCCCTCTTAATAGGGACACATGGCAAGTATGGCATTAAAAACTATGACAGCCCCACTGAACATGGGGCAGTTGGCAGATACTGATATGATCCCTGCTTGACAGCAAAGATATCGCTATCTGAAAACATCTGAGCCATAGCAGAAGGAGCTCTCGAGGTTACAGGTATACATAAATTCCATTCTGATTGACAGTAGACATTTATCTCTATGTCTAAATGAAAATGCTGTGGAAAGACTCATGCAGACTAACCTGATTTAAATTCAAAAGCAATGACAATATTTTTTTCTTTTAAAAAAAAAAATATATTTCCTCTATGACATGTTAGTAAAATCCTAAGGTGTATGACATTTTTGAATTTATCTGCATCTTGCTGCTTTAAAATTGTCTTGGGATGTTTATGTTGTGCTGATATTACGGTCTTGCATTTCAGTAGAATAAACTAGCCTTGATATAAATCAGCACTGTAAGTCCCAGCAATCTGAGTGACAGCAGAAATGTGTTATCTTCCAAGAGAGAAGGTCACAGTTCAGCAATTTCATATTTATATGTCAGAATATTTCAAAGGCATTATTTATATGCTGCATATCAGCATGCAAATTAAATTATAAGATGTCAGTAGTAATTGCTTATTACATGTAATGATGCATCATGCTGCTCATCTTACTGGTTCCAAATGGGTTCATGCAGAACCATATCAGAGCCACAGAGATAGGCTGGATACCACAGTAAAATGGAGTAAAATAGCATATAACAGAAGTGCTAGATGCCTTAAAAAGGAATATTACACTGTGAAGCATGGCATGATAATATACATACGACTATCACACCACAGAGTAGTGCTGACCACAATACAGGCAGTACAGGCTGAGCATTCCCTATGCAAAATGCTTGGCACCGGGAGCATTTTGGATAACAGATATTATCGGCTAATGGATCATTTCGGCAGCACCAGCCCTATAAGGGTTCTACATTATCCATTATCCGAACTGATCCTCATACAAACATTTTTTGGTTTTAGGATTTTGAGTCATTTCATATTTTGGACCTTCGAATAAGGGATATTCATCCTGCATATAACCATGGAGCAGGGCTTGATAACACATCGCATAGCAGCTCAGGACACAAGAGGAAAAATACAATGTCAGAGCTGGACTGTAGACAACAGAGGATGGTATCACACAATAGAGCAGTTCTGAAGATCATATATAAGAATATCACACCACAGTACAAGGCTGAGATGGATAACACAGAACTCACACAATAGAACCGGACTGGACACTGGAGTATCAGCTGTAACAGTGATGACGTACCTATGGCACAGGTGTCACCCGTGACACTCTAAAACTTCTGAGGTGGCACTCACATAGTTGCCAACATCGGCCATGTTTCCAGGGACACCTATTTGTTCCACATGCTGCAGAAAGAGCATGCACAGTGCAGCCCAGAAGTATGTAAGATGCATATACATACAGACACAATCCAATTAAATCATTAATCATGGTAGGTCCTATGAGATCTCCACCCTGAATAATTGGATTCTGTCTATGCGTATATCCATCCTACATACTGCCAGGCGGCACTTTGCATGGTCTTTCTGCAGCTTGTAGAACAAATATGTGTCCATGGAAACATGGCCGATGTTGGCAACTATGCACTCAGCATGTGTCTACAGTATTACCATCAATTTCTTCAATTATGGAGGACCCAGTAAATGTTATGATCTAAGACTGACATTAGTGCATATTAGGAACTTTAGCGCACAGTTTTAACTTGAACTCATCAGTGTAAGGCATTATAGGAAAAGATCTAGAGCAAGAATGAGCACGGTGGCTGAAATTGATGGGCATAAAAATGCCTGAAATGAGAGCTTCATCTTGGTTTGCTCTAGAGGATTAGGAACTCAAGTTAAAAAAGGTTCACCGTCACTGATCTATAAGTTAGTACAGATTTTAGTGGTTTGCTACATTAGGGAAGAAAAATGTCTAATACTTTCCTTCACCATATACTGTGAACTTTAATATAGTTGCTGGTATTTGGACTTGGTGAGTACCTTCAGAAAACCTAAACCTCTGCTTGGTAATGATACGTTATCTGTATTGGGACCACAGTTCAATTTATAGTTCCAGTCACCTGTAAGCAGAATCGTCATCAGGGGGTAACAGGCGATACCCTTGCCGGCAGAGGTGCTGGCTGGGGAGGTCAAAAGTTCCTTCCTCACCATCCTCTCTGTGGGTGAGCAGGCAGATTTATGTCTGTGCGATGCATTGGTGTATCTTGGTTTTGTGCTGCCTTAGGTAGACAAAATTGGGGCACCCCCCTACCCACGCACGACATGCCCCATAATCCAAAGCACTCCATTACATGACCCCATCACATACCCCCATCACATGCCCCCTTTACCCCATTACATTCCTCCATCACCCCCATTACATGCCTCCATCACATACCTCCATTGTCCCATCACATGCCCGATCACCCCTATCATATGCCTCCATTAATCCCATCACCCCCATTATATGCCTCCATTAACCCCATCACCCCATTACATGCCTCTATCACCCCCATTACATGACCCATAACCCCCATTACATGCCTCCATTAATCCCATCACCCCCATTATATGCCTCCATTAACCCCATCACCCCATTACATGCCTCCATTAACCCCATAACCCCCATTACATGCCTCCATTAACCCCATCACCCCCATTGCATGCCTCCATTAACCACATCACCCCCATTACATGCCTCCATTAAACCCATCACCCCCATTACATGCCTGCATCAGCCCCATTACATGCCCCATCACATGCCCCTTCACCCCAGAACTTACCCTGATGTCCTACCATGCTGCCTGTTCAACTCCCCGTGGTGAGAGTAGATAGGTCACGTGACCCGGCGCACGTCAGGTCACGTGAACTGTCATCACTCCGCCCTACCTAAGAAAAACACGCACGGGCAGCCCGTAAATACCGCACTGGTGCGATGCCCAGGCACACACACATTCTCCCATGCTTCCTCATGCACTCCCTGCTTGTTCTGATGTTACAACATCGGGGGTCATGAGACCTACCGGTGCTCAGACATCAGAGCACAAAAGACGGCATAGTAGGATGTTGGTGTGCCTGCCACTAGACACCAGCTGTTTACCACTAGACACCAACGGTGCTTTCTGTAAGTAAGTCCTGGGCATTTGTGTACTGGGGTATGTCCTAGGGTAAGTCCTGGATCTGCAATGTGGGTGATGGGTTATGTCCTGAGTGAATGATAGTGCATGCTGTGGGTGTGCTATGTGGATGCTGAGGCATGCCCTGGGTTTGCAATGTGGGTGCTGGCTGTGGTAAGTCCCGGGTGTGCAATGTTGGTACTGGGGCATGTCCTGGGTGTGCAATGTTGGTAATGGGGCATGTCCTGGGTGTGCAATGTTGGTACTGGGGCATGTCCTGGGTGTGCAATGTTGGTACTGGGGCATGTCCTGGGTGTGCAAGTTGGTGCTATGACATGGGATGTTTGGTGTAATAATGAAATGAGTGCAGGAGAAATTTGTATGCCCTTCCTGTAAGTGACAGATAGGGCTCTATTCATAGAATTGCAGGGAATTGTGAATGGAAGGCAATAAACGTTTTTTAACCCTTTCCTCTTTCAAGAAGCAAGTGTTAAAAAAAATATGTCCTGCGTTTCCTAAGTAAACCCGTCATGTATCTTAAAAGATACACATGGATTTACTCTCGGCTGGGTCTCACAGCTGAGACACAGCCAGACTGGTGGCTAATGCGCGCTGCTAGGGTCAGGATAGAGAGACCCTTGTTTTTTCATGAGATCAGCAGAGGGGACCTAATTAAGAGAGAGATAGTTGCCTTACCAGTGTGGGCTGCCTGTTTCCCATGGAAGCATGGCAACTGCTGGTCTGAGGATAAACTGTAATGTACTATCAACAGTAGATGCCAGTTTATCCTCACACTAGGGACAACTATTTTTTCTATTTAGAAGCACAAGTAAAAAATTAAATTTAGCTGTCCTCTAAAGCAAAGGTAGTCGAATTCATCTGAATTGTAGTATTTTTCCAATTCTGTAAATTTGGCCTAACGTTTGAGATTCCCTTGTCAATTTCCTGCAATTCCCTCTTTCATAAATAAAGCCACAGACTGTGACCACTCAGCGCTATTGCATTTACAGTGTCAGCATTGGTTGTCCTTGGTTTCACCATCAATACTTAATGACTGGAGAGGTGTAAATCTTGCTTCCTTTCAACTATGAAGTAGTAGAAAGGGCGTTCTCTGGAGTGATGAATCATTAGAAGTGAACATAGGTTTGGTGGATGCCAGAAGAAAAGTACCTGCCTGAAAGCATAGTGGGGAGATGTGTGGTGGCCCCATGGTGTCTGAACTTGAGAGCCACCATCATGGTAGTAGTTTGAGGAAAGTTTTTCTATTTTAACATTACAGTGCTAGAGTGTGTCGCCTTGATTTCTAAGGAGATCTGGAGCTTCCCTATCCCTTGAAGTAGACCAGGAGCAGAGGCGCACATAAGATGTAAATCTGTCCTTTTCTCAATTATTTCATCCAAACCGGTCTTGGTTCATGTAGCCATATGGAAAAAAAAGCTTAGCAGTAACTGCTTGTTTAAAAATATCTGTGATTGTGGAAGTTATTTGAATAAATGAGGAAGGTGTCACATCATTTAATAAATTTCCAGCTTCAGTCTGTTCCATTTTAATAGCGTTGGTGTTTTCAGAAGCAAAACTGGCAAACGAATCGCACAGAGTAGTATATCCCCCAAGACCACAGTTATTTGCACTGCTTGGCATACTGTATAGCTAGTGCCATTAACTTCTTAATCTGGTGTTAATGGACTCATTTGTATTGATTTACTTAATACCATGCCAGAGAAGAATTTGTCATGCGGTAATATGAATGAGAGCAGGCTGCGTTTGGCAGCCAAAAAACAGCTGTGTCAAAGTACGCAGCAATACAAATCCTTTTTAAAAATCACTCAGCCTTATCCTTCTGCAAATGCTGTCACTCTCCAGTAAGGCACACGAACACATGCTAATTGCCCATTACAAAGACGTATAGAAATATTATGCCTGTGCTTATTCTGTACCGGCTTCATCACCGTCAGCTGTCCCTTGATACAGGGACTGTAATTTACAAGCAAGGTCATATTAGGCTATTTTTTTCACCAAGAATTGTAATAAGATTTGTTTTGAAATACTTAAAGGACAACTGTAGCAAAAAATTAAGTTCTGTTTAATTTAAATATGCCAGCAAGTATAGGCATTTTATATAGAAATGCTTTAATGAAAGAATACAAATGAAATACCTTATTGAGCCATCTTTACGCCATATAGCTCTACCAGGAGTCAGACATTTTGTTTAGAATCTTTAGGTCAGATGTGTCAGATCTTTGTTTATCTGAACCAAGGTGAGTGAAGATCAGATTCAATATTCTAACAAAATGTCTGCTCCTTGAGAGAATGATATGGAGTAAAAAAAAAAAAAAAAAAGGCTCAAAAAGACACTTAATTTGTATTCTTTCATTAAAGAATTTCTTTATAAACCATCTACACTTGATACAATCTTTCAATTAAAGATAAGTTATTTTTTTGTTACAGTTGTCCCTTAATAAAGATTGTTTTTAATGACATTGTTAAGTCAATGTTAGAGCAATGAAGGAATGCAGAAACTACAGTTAAATGCCATATGGAAAGTGTAAATTTGTATATACACACACAAAAAATAATGAAAAAGAAAAATTACAAGTAGTGTTGAGCGAACCCGAACAGCACTGTTCGGGTTCGTACCGGACATTACGGTGTCTGTGCCACGAACCCGAACCCGGACATTTCACTGTATGTCTTTGTTGGAGTTCGAGGTTCGGCTATAAACCGAAAGTCTTTTAAACTTTAGGTTTATAGAATACATGTAATTCTATGCTATTCTATAAGCCGAAAGTCTATAAACCGAACGACCTTCGGTTTATAGACTTTCGGCTTATAGAATAGCATAGAATTACATGTTTTCCATAAACCGAAAGTCTATAAACCGAACGACCTTCGGTTTATAGACTTTCGGCTTATAGAATACATGTAATACTATTGGCTTTCTATAAACCGAACTAGAGTCCCCATTCATAAGAAATTTTTATGAATGGGGACGTTCGGTTTATAGACTTTCGGTTTATAGAAAGCCAATAGCCTATCTCTCTCCCCATACCCTGATCTCTGTGTCTCTCTCTACCCATGTGCTCATGTCTGTCTCTCTCCCCCATACCCACATGTCTTCTCTCTGCCCATGCCCTCATGTCTGTCTCTCTCCTCCATACCCTCTTGTCTGTCTCTCTCCCCCAAACCCGTATGTCTGTCTCTCTCCCCCACACCCTCATCTCTGTCTCTCTTCCCCCATATCCTCACACCTTTCTCTCCCATACACCCTTGTTTGTCTCTTCCCATACCCCAATGTATATATATATATATATCTCTCTCTCCTCATACCCCATGTCTATCTCTCTCCCCTCATGCCCCATGTCTTTCTCTATATCTGTCTTTCTGTTCCCCATGGTGGTCTCTTTTTCTGCATGTCTCTGTCTCTCCTCCTATTTGTGTATTTGTCTCCCCATGTGTATTTCTCCCCCCCACACCCCCATGTGTCTCTTTCCACCATGCTCCCCATGTCTATCTCTCCTCCATGCCACCCCTATGTCTGTCTCTCCTCCTATCTCCTACCCCCATGTCTTTGTCTCTTCCCATGTTCCTTTTCCATGTCCCCTACTGACCTCATCTCAGAACTCAAGTAGCGCTGCCCTGATCTCCCCGAGCATAGTGATGACTCAAAGCGTCATGTTCCAACGCTCTGAGTCATCACTGAGCATGGCAAGAGCAGGAATCGATGAATGAGGTCTGAGGGGCTGCAAAGCCGGCTGTGGTGGCAGCTAAACAGCACCTGGGCAGCTGTTTGCAGAGGTGAACCTAGGGTCTGTAGCGCACTTGGCAAGGAGCTATATCGACATACACAGCCACACTTACACCAGTGGTGTATCTTGGTTTTGTGCTTCCCTAGGCAGACAAAATTTGGGCACCCCCCTACCCACACTGCACACGCACAACATGCCCCATAACCCACATCACCCCATTACATGACCCCATCACATGCCTTCATCACCCGCATTACATGCCTCCATCACCCCAATTACATGCCTCCAACACCCTCATTACATGCCCCATCACCCCCATTATATGCCTCCATCACCCTTATCTCATGCCTCCATCACCTCCATTACATGCCCCATCACCTCCATTACATGCCCCATCACCCCCATAATATGCCTCCATCACCCCATTACATGCCCCATCACCCCCATTACATGTCACCATTACCCCCATGACATGCCCCCTCACCCCAGGACTTACCAGGACTTTTTTTTCCACAAAATTTGTCGCCCGAGGCATCTGCCAAGGATGCTTCGCGGTAAATACCGCACTGAGCTACACACATGCACATGCATACTTACACACAGGGTCACATATAAATACACACGGTCACACTTACACAGACAGTGCACACACAGTCACACTGACATACACACACACACACTTACATACACACTCACACACTGTTATAGACACCCTTACAGACACTCTTAAACACACAGACACCCTTACACATGTCACACTTACACACATACATACATACCCACACTTCCATACACACTCACACACAGTTACACACACACACACAAACACACTTAGACAGCCTTACACACACTTACATTTAATGTATTTACGCTGCTTGTCCCCCTCCCTGCACATTTACCTTTACTTGCAGGGAGGAGGATGTTTCAGACAGTGTTCTGCCTCTTATCCCTGCAGAAGCAGAACACTGTTTGATAGCTACTTCAGAATGCCGGATGTCAGCTGACATCTGGCACTCTGAGTATCCGGAAGTTACACAGCGCGATGGGGCGGAGCTTCCACCCGTCGTGCTGTTCTCACCTCTAGGTGTGCCACACCGTGCACCGGCCCTGAATCGGCCCTGCTATGGTCATACCAATTATTGATTTTTTTTCAATATGTAACAAACCAATAACCTCACTTTTATTATGTGTTTTTGTTTGATAATTATGTTTGGACCATACTATGTATATGTAAATAAATATATATATATATATATATATATATATATATATATATATATACACATACAAATGAAGTGCACTCAGCCCTCAAGATGTAAAAAATAGCTTTGCCTGGGTGCCGTGACGTTAATCCATATCAATCCAAAGAAACACACGAAATGACCACGCACTTATAGGAATTGCAGTAAGAAAATCAGTCTACATAATCAAATAAAGTGCAGTAAAGCATTGACGTTTCAGTTGCCCTGGGAACCATTATCATGTTGATAATGGTTCCCAGGGGAACCAACATGTCGATGAGACAGGCCGCATGGAGACTTGTCTGTGCACCTGGGCCTGCTTTCCCGCAGGGAGCTGACGAGTGGAGATCTTCTGATTTCCCCAGCCAGTGCCTCTTCGGCAAGCTTTTTTTTTTTCATCGGCTGGATTAAGGCATGGGCCTTGAGCTGCAGTATTTAATTACTTTGTGTGTTATATATTTATTATATATACACAATATATCTATTTATTTATACATACAGATTATAACACATTATACCAGGGCTTGAAAAATATTTGTAGACCGATTACTGCCACGCTAGTTAGTCTAGAAGGCAGGTACATGGTAATTACAAAGAGTTCAAAAATTGGGAGCCAGCAGAAGGAAATTTAGGAGCCATAGCTCCTGGGATTTGTTAAGCCCTCTGAGCACCCGGTCTGTCTCACTCCCCTTCCCATACAAATTGCCGGGCAAATGGCCCTCGGACTCCTATTCATAACTTGGGCTGCGGGCTGGACATGATGCCCCTGGCCCTGAATAATGTGAGAGTGAATTACAGTCTCGCTAAAATTAAGTGCTAATAAAGGGGGCAATTGACAGAATTGAAATACTTAGTGACAGGGCAGTCATTAGGTTTAGTTGTAGCCAACAGTGGAAAAAGCAAGAAAAGTAGGAATTAGTGGGTCTAGGACAGTTAATCGTGTGGGGGATGTCACCCAATACAGTTCGCACCCCCCCTCGGGACACCCTGGTGCCATGGAAGATTTAGCCAGGCTGATCATTTGTCTTATTTTAAATTAACAACCACACATTTTTCCCAATTGCAATAGAGGATTGGTAGGCACCAACATTGTTTAATATGGGAAGTTGCTGGACTTTGTGATAAACAATTTAATGATGTCCCAAAGCAAATGCAAAATAAAAGCATAACTAATTAGCAGGAAAAGATGCCGCTACTATTACCCTTTCTTTAATATGTTTTGGTGGACTTGCTTTTTCCCCTCTGGACAGTTTTCTAGTTGTTATAATATAGGTATGGTGAGCAAAATGGATCACATCAGAGTGGGAAATTAATCTAATAGTATGAGTGAAGTCCAACTTCACTAATTCTATTGGATTTATTTCCCCCTCTGATAAGTGCCCATTTTGCTTCCTTTACCTATATTATATGGATATTTACGGATGGAAACTCCATGTGGCTGCACTTGATGACTGGTTATGCACCATAAGCTTGACTACACTTACCCGTGACTGGAGTGTGTGAGGATGTCAGCACACAGTCATCTATAATTGAGCTGTTTTCTGGTTGTTCTATTTTGTACAAAAGCTTCATGTTGTCCCTTGACTCAATCACATGAAGGTTCTTCTGAGCTTCAGTGGCTTTTTAGATGTAAGTCATACATTTAGATATATTTATACAACTGTAACTCAAGAAACTGCTTCTGAAAGCAGTTGTAAGCAGTATAACTTAGTACTATCACATATAAACCACTGCATATTTCAGAAGCCAAGGTTGGTGTTCACATTATAAACAGCTTTATGAAATTGGTATAATAAATCACTGATGTCCAGAAAGTTACACTTTAGATTTAAAATGAGAGCCGAGATAATATTTTGACCTCTAGTCCTCGGAAAGTGCTGCCTGATGCATTATGTGTGTCATTTTGTATTGATGAGCCAGTAAAGCATCCATTTATTAATTTGATATCTATGACTGTAATTTACGTCTGAACATGACGGAGATCAAATATGAGAGTTTTTAAATCAAACTCTCTGCTACCTGCATTATTATCCTTTCTACTGTAAAGTAGGCACTTGCAGTCACTGTCACAATTCATCCAAACACATAAAAAAGGCTTTTGTTCAACAGCAGTTGATGTTACCTGCAGTGGAATGAGTAATGGTACTAAAAATGGAGCCATGAATTGTAATTACTGTTCAATCGAACTTTGAAAAAGGAAACTTGAAAATAATAAAACAAAAGAAGTAATGGCTTTTGTATTACAGAGCTTCATGGGTGGGCTCTGTCTGTCCTGAGCTCTTTTTTCGCACACCTACGTTTTGGTAACTTTATAATAACATTTAAATTCCACACTAAACGCTCTTCTTGGAGAAAGTACAGGTCACTCCAGCAATGTATAAAACATTAGACAAAAGGACTGTGTTATGAATATAATATGCCATTTAATAATAGAATAGACAAATAGAAGTGCATACACATTCCCTGTGGAGGTGGTACAGCATGATACAAGTGTAGGGCCCCAGTCTGGATTCCTGGGCCATCTGAAGGAGACCCTCTCTAAACACGTCGCCCGTGCCACCATTTCCAGACGTCTGCAGTTATTTCCTATGGACTACTCCTGCATCCAAGCTTCCTGAGCTAAGTTAATAGACATTTATGGACTTCCACACATATTGCATAAGCGCTCCTACGGAAGAATCTCTCCATTCATTTGGGTGAGGCAGTTGCCTTGTCCCTTTAACTGCTCTAACCTTTCATTTTTTTTATTTGTGGTTTACTTCCTTTGTTTTATACCATTTCTGCTGCTCACACATTTGGGTTACTTATTATATATTTATATATACGTTTTTTTTCTCCACACATGACTTTGTTTCTATATATTCTATGATGCAAGTCCATTCATTATTTATTTGGCAAGAGGCATTATTTGTGGGCCTCTTTTCTTCCACACTTCCCCCTTTTATTCTATTTTTTCTCTATTTCTTTGTATTTTACAGTAGTTGGCCATTATTTTCCATTTTTTGCTTTAGTCTGTTACTTTATGAGCCCTCTATTACCACTCCTATGTCATAATTTTTTTCATTCATTTTTTCTAGCTATTGTTGTGCTTTTGTCTTGTTCCCTCTTTCTATTCATTTATTTTTAGACTATTTTTTCCTGTTGTTGCTTACATCTTTTTTTATTTATAGCTCACTGTACTTTTTTCTATATTTTTAAAAAGAATTTTGTCTATTTTTGCCATTTTGCGTTTTCAGTGCTTTACTATTTTCCATATGCTTTTTTCTCCCTCTTATATCTATTTTTGACCGTCGGTACATTATTATATTCTCAGTAAACATTTATTTACTCTTACATTTTCAGTGTGCATGTCTGCTTTTTTGATATATCAAATATGGAGTAAGATCGGTGCCAAATTGGCGGAAATTGCTGATTTCGGGCCAAAATCGGACATTGTTCAGTAGCGCAATTCTGCTGCTGTTGAGCTTACTGAGTAGATCTCTCAGTGTTAAAAAAAAAAAAAAAACTTTTTGTTGTTGTAAATTCAGGCATGCTTTTTCTGACTTTTATGATGTTATGTTACTTCATGAATGAAAATGTTGCCATAGTAACGCAGCACAGAATTGATTAATTGATGCCCTTTGTTACTACAAATGTCAGCTAAATAAAAAATGTTTACTACTTACATCCCTCAAGGAGGAATGAAGTGGGGTGAATAAGTAACTTCTGCAAATGAACCTACAAAACTACAGTCCTTCTCCTGCCAGATTAAAAGCTGGAAGGATCAGTCCTTCTTTAACAACGTATAGATTTTTGGACACCCCATTAAATAGTGCTACACAATATGGTGGCACTGGATAAATAAATACATCCGAAATACCGTAAATGCTGTGGAAATTCAAATTAATAATACTGTTTTTTACTTTACTGTCCCTCTAACATTGACTGTGTGCAATCAACTTGAGCTTATAAAGGTTTAAACAATACTGATATTATTTGAATTTACACATTTTATTTACTTTATGTGTACTGCCTATCCACTGCACATGTAGCTGAGATTTGTAAAGACTGTGTTAAATATTCTGCCAGGAAAAGAACCAATGCAAAAGATAATAGAGTTATAATTAGTTCCTGTACTGATTACAAGGCTGTTTTTCATTTCCAAAAGATCAACCTATAATTTATTTTCTCTGTTTCCAATTATGTATTTTGGCAATATAGATTATTATTTTTACGTTTTTCACAACAGATTCTTTTTTAACTTCATTTAATGGAATATTTTTTTTTTTTGTATTTTCCTTTGATCAGTCCTCCAGCTCCCGGGGAGTTAGTAGCACATCACCGATTTGCACCCCTGCAGCTACAATTGAATTAAAAAGTCTTTCTTCTCTATACCAGGATTGATTTTTCTTCCCGTTGATCACATCTACATTTTAGTTTATTGTGTTTTATTTTGCTCATCTTTGCCTTGCAGCAAAAGACCAGCTAAGCAGTTCATGGAAAGGTCTACAACAGAACACAAGAAATATGGGGAAAATGCACAGCTCCCAATCTAGCAAGCATGTTTATTAGACGACGTATATTTTTTGCAGTGTAGATACAATTTACATTATTTAGGCATCAGCAGGATTACATTGTTTTTTTAAAGTATATATAAATACCCAAAGGCTTGCCTGCAAAATATAGATAATTGTTGCAAGTATATTTTCTCCTGCCATTAGCTAAGTTTTATACTACATTATGCTGTTCAGCACTTTACTCATTGAAGATAACAGGCGAACCATGCATTCACATCCTTCATTCAGGGCCGTCTTTAATAATGACTGGACCCTGGGCAACCATTTGCTTGGGCCCCCTGGACCCTGCCCCCTGCCCGGCATGCAATCACTCCATTCCCCCCCCCCCCCCCCCCAAAAAAAAAACATAAAAATAAGCACAAACACAATTGGACTTTTCTTGCAGTGAGTATTTTTATTGCATTGAATAAGATGTGTATATTACGTATATAATTGCAGTGTATAAACTGTATATTTGGATACAAAATGTGTATATATGGCTGCAATATGTATACCATATTACTATGCAACACTGCATTACAACTACTCATTACCTAAATGATAAAAATATACACAGATATTAGAGAGCACTTACATATGTTCATATATATTTATAAATATCTATACACATCTCACTCTCTCTCACTAGTTGCATTTATACTTATATGGACTTCTTAATATTATATTCAACTTTTCTGCACCCACATTGCACCTAAAGGACTTAACACAGCCCCATATAGTAGCCACAGCACTTGTCATGCACCTATATTGCACCCACAGCACTTGTCATGCACCTATATTGCACCAACAGCACATGGCTTGCACGCATATTGAACCCACACAATTTCGCATGCTACAGAGTAAATTTGCCCCACAGAACATACCACAGTTTCACTTTGTTCCACTGAACTGCCCATGCAATAAAAAGCCACATTGTCACTTTTCCCCATAGTACGTTATTTTTCCCCAGAGAACATGCCACAGTCACTTTGTCATTGCATATGCAACAGACAGTTTGCCTGTTAAAATATGACACCGTTTGTCCATTAAATATGCCACAGTCAATGTGCCCATCAATATGCCAGTATTATTTTGCCATTAATATTCAGTATTATTTTGCCATTAATATGCCACAGACATTTTTCCCATTAAAATGCCAATATTATTGTGCCATTCAGATACCAGTAATATTGTACTATTAAGATGCCCCAGCCAATTTGCCCATTAAGATACCAGTATTATTGTACCATTAAGATGCCATAATTGTTGTGCCATTCCGAGCCCAGGAATATTGTGCCATTCAGAGCCCAGTAATAGTGTGCCATTCAGAGCCCAGGAATATTGTGCCAGTCAGATACCAGGAATATTGTGCCAGTTAGATACCAGGAATATTGTGCCAGTCAGAGCCCAGGAATATTGTGCCAGTCAGAGCCCAGGAATATTGTGCCAGTCAGATACCAGGGATATTGTGCCAGTCATATATCAGGAATATTGTGACATTCAGAGCCCAGGAATATTGTGCCAGTCAGATACCAGGGATATTGAGCCAGTCAGATGCCAGTAATATTGTGCCAGTCAGAGCCCAGTAATATTGTGCCATTCAGAGCCCAGTAATATTGTGCCAGTCAGATACCAGGGATATTGTGCCAGTCAGAGCCCAGTAATATTGTGCCAGTCAGAGCCCAGGAATATTGTGCCAGTCAGAGCCCAGGAATATTGTGCCATTCTGATGCCTGTAATTCCTTCCCCTCAACTCCCCCCCCAGTACTTACTGAATGCTTCTGCTCCGTGTCCCCGGCCGGATGTCTACTCCGTGCAGTCTTCCCTCCTGCACGGAGGAGGGAAACAGTCACCGGATGTGACGTCACATCCGGCGTCAGTTTTTTTATTTATTTTTTTTGGTCGTCGCATCCAGCGCATGCGGCTTGCCGGAAAAAAACGTTCACAAGCGCAGTGCGCTGTGAACATGGCAAGCAGGAGCTGGGGGACCACGGGACAGCTGCCTTGGGCCCCCAGGAGTAACTGGGCCCAGGGCAGCTGCCCCGTTTGCCCCGCGTAAAGGCGGCCTGCCTACATTCATAGTACATCCTCTTGGGGAGTGATGGTTAACTTTGGCATTGTAGATGTTTCTGATCCAATGATGCTGAGTCGCCTACCTGGCTGTCTGATGATACTGCAGTGCCAAGGTTAGCCATCACAGGTGCTCAGTAGAGATGAAGTTCACAACATACATCTCTAAGTAAGCCATTCCATTTGCTAACAAATGTTCAGTGATGGGTAACCTTAGCACTACAGATGTTTGGGAACAATCTATCCCATGATGTACATTTAGCATTATGACTAGCAGAGTGTCTTGGCAAATGCAGTTCCCAAACATCTGTGGATGTGTATTGGCAATAAGGCCAGATCCAGAGTTGGATTGAAAAAATGGGTTGTTTATAGAGCTGTTTGATTTAAAATTTCATTCAGTTGTAACATTGCTTGTGACAGTGTAGCTTTTGACATTGTGGTATTTTACCACAAATATATAGGAATCGGGGGAATCCTATGCCTTCTCAGGCCAAGTTCCCTGAACAGAAAAACACAGAAATGTCAACCCCTGTTCAGTAAAATCAATGAATTTGGACAGAAATAGGCTATATAGAAAACCAAAATTGTGGTTCTTCCCCGATTTTGGGTGATTCAACCTTTTTTTGGCGCCACATAAAAAGACCTGTTAATTTTTTGCATGTTTTAAAAATCTAAAATGTTCCATTTCCCTCCTAAACACCAACTAAATTCTGAGAACTCAAGGGGAAAAGGTCAAAAAAAGGTGCAAAATGATATTTGTGAGTAAACTAAACGTATGTACAAGGTGTCGCATAAGTCTGGAACTATAGAAGAAAAACACATCAGATTACAATATCCGTTCAAAGTGTCTGCCGTTGTGTAGTATACACAGGTGAAGACATTTCCTCCACTCAGCCAAGACCACAGCCACCAGAATTCGCCAACATGTCTCCATGGTGCGTTGTTCAGATGGCGAAAGCATAAGTCCTATGGTCAGACTTATGTAACACCCTGTAGAGTACAGATATTAAAACGTAAAACAAATGCATCCATTTTTATAATTACTCGGATTTAATAAGCATGGAAAAAAAGATATTTAACTTTCGATTTTTAGTGGTCTTTTAAATAGGAAACATAAATAATACAGTAGAGAAACTGCCTATAATTAAGCCAGGCTTTGTTATTAAAACACATACATAAGTTTAAAAGAAAGAACTTAAAAATCAAAACTACACACAAAAAAGAAAACTTGTTATATTATTAACAAAGCAGGAAATAGATCTCTCAAATGGATATGAAAAGTCAAGTGCTCATAGAGTCGGAATAATTGGTTAGCAGTTCATATGCTTGAAAGATGAATTGACTCACTATTGAATTCCTTATTAGATGTCATTTTGCAGATGCTTGATAATAAAGATTACCCTATTTTATTACTATTTTATATGATGTAGGCTGCTGGATGATATGTGAAGTGTGAAATAAAACTCTTTAACCCCCTTTGTGCAAGAGTGGTGTGCAATTGTTTGTTCAGCACACTGGTACTGAAATTGGCACTGCACCAAATAGAAAACTAAATAGCACACAGGATAATATACAATTACATAACAAAAAAAAAGACATTGCAGACTTGAACTTACCAGATTTAAAATATCATAATGCAAACATACTGAGACGAATAACAGAATGAACAATAGCCAAAAAGAGACAATGGATATATTTAGAATTAAATGTTTTATCTGCATCAATACAAATCCTCACATGATTACCAAATAGCCTATGTTTTTGAATGGAGTATGGCAACCCAACAAAAACATCTAATACAATAAAATGATGGAAAAAAATGAAAGATGAGAGAAAATACTCTATTATCAAATCCTAGCCTTCTAATGCCTATATCTCACAACTAGAAGGCCTAATCAGATTTTCTCAGGGAATATTGGAGCTCCAAAATGCGACCCACATCGAATAATTTCGGTGATCTAAATGGTCCCTTACTTCAGGTTACTCAGGGAACACTGAAGTGATCCTGAATTGGCATGGAAATTAACCATTGTGGGGTTTTCGGCGAGGACTTCGACTACTGCTTAAATAACAGAAATCCTCCAAAAATTGGTGAAAGTAAAAAAATACAAATTATAGTAATGCAAATATAGAAATATCATCTCGTAAAAGGGAACTATTATTTTTTTCTTAATTTATATTTTATCTTAATTTTATCTTAATTTTACTTTTATCTTTATATATTGATTCAAATATATTTATTTTTAAGTTACTATAGTATGTTATATATTTATTAATAGACATTTATTAAGAAAATAAAAGTTTGAACATTACATTTTTTTCGAAATCTTTATTGGAATTTTTCTTTTCCATACACTTCCATTCAATAATATAATGGGCAAAAAATACAGTCTGATTATAACAAGTACATAGAACTAACAATATACAAAAATATACAAAAACAACTATCAAAGATAGCAGTTTTTATATGTATCTGTGACATCATGACTATTCAACATTCAAATTCATAATCCAAATACAACAAAAACTTTGAGCCTACATGATCAACAACTAGTCAGGATGCAGAGATATTCCCAGCCAAACAAACCTCCATCTTCACAAGGCCTACAAAATCCCAAATCCCCCTAAACCTTGGACCCACCCCCCTGGCCTCATAAAATAATCTTTCTGCTGAATCTTGAGGTTTATCTGGTTATGAATTTCCCTCCAAGTGGGGATCTCCTGTTTCTTCCATAATTGGGCCAGCAGAAGTTTAACAGCAAGAAGGTTAATTGCCAGAATCTGCTTGGGAGAATTTTGGAACATTGTATTTTTTTTTTTTTTAAATTGTAGTACATTTTATAAATAATATGTAACAATGTTTTGTAAAACTATTCATGTAGTATTCAATAAAGAAAAAAATATCTAAAACGAAATGATAAACTCAAGAAAACCTTCATACTAATGATTCACAAAATTATCATTTGGTGCGATATATTAACCACATCTCTAATAAATTGGCTTGGTGGTTTGCCGGCAGTGGTCTCAAGGTGTTCATAGAGTTTACTGGTGTCCGTCACTCAGCAACATGGACAGTAGCGCAGTCCAAAGTAGAAGGTGTGTGCCCTTTTCACATCAGCAAAGACCTTAAGAGCTTAAGGTGTCACATGACATTAAGATGCTCAGTCTCTTACAAATGCACATTCCTCTTTTTGTCCCCCACCTCTCACAGTCTCTTTCCCTTTTATTTTTTCCTTATTCCTTCTATTATGTCTACCAGCCTCATCCCTTTTTATTTTTCTTATGCCCATCTAAGGTCATCTAGGTTACAAATGAGTCCGAACCACTGTTCTATCCTATATTTTACAGCTGACCCATAGAGTTGAGTGGACACCTGGATGTTCGGGTTCGGCAGGTTCGGTCGAACTTCGGAAAAAAGTCCGGGTTCATGGAGTCAATGGGGACATGGACTTTTGGCAACTAAAATGCCTCTAAAAAAAGTCCTGGAAAGGGTTAGAGGGCTGCAAACGGAATTAAAATGTGGGTAAGAGTAAGACAAGTGCCCTGCAAACAAATATGTATAGGGAAATAACTTAAAAAAACATAAAATACATACAAATTAAAAATACTGTACTATTTAGCACTCAAAACTATTAGAATGTAGCGCTGTAAGCACAGTATTTGATGGTTCTATTTGACTCTCAGATATGAAGTGCACCGCAAGACGCAAATGTACTAATTACCACCCAAAACTATTAGAATTTTTCAAAGTGCGCTGTAAGCACAGTATTTGACGGTTCTATTTGACTCTCAGATGTAATACATGTAATGCTATTGCTATTCTATAAACCGAACTAGAGTCCCCATTCATAAGAATTTCCTATGAATGGGGACTCTATTTCGGTTTATAGAATAGCAATAGCATTACATGTATTCCATAAACCGAAAGTCTATAAACCGAAAGACATTCGGTTTATAGACTTTCGTTTTATAGAATACATTTAATGCTATTGCTATTCTATAAAAAGAAAGTCTATAAACAGAATGTCTTTCGGTTTATAGACGTTCGGGTTATGGAATACATGTAATGCTATTGGCTATCTATAAAGAAATTCTTATGAATGGGGACTCTAGTTCGGTTTATAGAAAGCCAATAGTATTATATGGAAGTAGAGAAAAAGAGAGGAGCGCAAATATATATTAAACAGTTATGCAATAAAAAATAATAATATAAATATGTGAAAAGAGACAATAATAAATAATTATTGTGATGAAAAATAAATAAAAAGGTTTTTTTTTTGATGAAAAAAAAAATTTCAAGAGATATTTATGACATCAAATATTCTGGATAATTGATTGAAGATTGAAGATCTCAAATAGTACCAGGTATTCAATATATGGAAAGAAACAGAGGGAAGAAAAATAGTTCTCTCTGTATGCAAACAATAATGGGGACGTTCTTGGATAGTGGGTGTTGTACTCACAAATTTGGGAGCAGAATCACTGCTCTATATCTAGATGTTAAGGGGATTCCCAGGGATTGTGGGGGACTTCAACTCTTCAAGATTTGCTTGTATGAATAATATCACAGTATATTGGCATTCACATAAAAAAGAGAGGAACAATCTCGTAGTGAAGTACAGTAACAACAATATTTTAATCGAGACAGGGGGAAAAAAGAGGCTTACTTAAAAATATTGTGAGTTAGAATTCCTTCAACTTACACAAAGTGCAATAAAGTGCAGAACTGTCTGATGGTCATCACCTGGACCGAAGATTGGGAGCGCAGGTTATCCAAGCAGCATTCGTTAGGACTGTCCAATGCACAATAAATGAAGATAGTCCGGAAAGTGTCCGTTATAATTATCTGTTTGCTTTTGCAATTCAAAGTAGTATACACGATCGGAATGCGGAAGTATGCGAAGAGGAGGGTCGTGTCACAGACGCGTTTCGCCGGGCGGGGCTTCCTCAAGTGTACGCTTGCCTCCTCCCGATGCCTCTCTTAAATCCACACTCCAATAGACAGGAGTATAGGGAGGAGGCGATTAAACAATTGTTTAATATATATTTGCACTCCTCTCTTTTTCTCTTCTTCCATGTAATACTATTGGCTTTCTATAAACCGAACTAGAGTCCCCATTCATAAGAAATTCTTATGAATGGGGACTCTGGTTCGGTTTATAGATAGCCAATAGCATTACATGTATTCTATAAGCCGAAAGTCTATAAACCAAACAACGTTCGGTTTATAGACTTTCGGTTTATAAAATACATGTAATTCTATTGGCTATTCTATAAACCGAAAATCTATAAACCGAATGACTTTCGGTTTAAAGACTTTCGGTTTATAGCCGAACCTCGAACTCCAACACGGACATACAGTGAAACAGTGCGGTTCGGGTAAGCTCAACACTACTGACCCATCAAATTTGGTTTATTTAAAAAAATATATTATTTTTTTAACAAATGTGATTGTTTTGGAGATGTATTTTAAAAATTTGGCACTGAGAAAAAAAGACTGTGTCATGCCTTGCTGCAAGTGATACGTATGTTTTACTAACCACTAACCTTATTTAGGGCCTAAACTTTTTCATCAAATGGTGAAATACCTAATAAGGAAGGTATATATTTCAGAAGATGAAAATATTGTATTCCTTCAAGTATTAAAAAAAAAACTAGCAGACAAGTAAAATATTTGGTAAACAGGGAAAGCTACAAGGCCATCCAATGTTATTTGTGTGGAAAAGCACAATATACTACTTGTCAGAATAGATTTTATGATTTAGACTAGAAGATTAGAAGATTACTGTTTTATTTATTTATGTGCATTACAGTTTCATACCTTGTCAGTACTCATTTAATATCCCTGAATCCTGATGCTCCATGTCTTAGATTTGCTTATATATATATATACCGGTGTATATATATATATATTTTTTTTTTTTTATGTAAACAAAAGGCCAGTTTCTAAACAGAATCATCCATGGCACTGTTTGTCCAGGATCTATTCATGGAAGCAAATATTGGGGTCTATTCATTGACCTGAGATATCACCGATCACTGTTTTTTATCTTGACATTGAGAAGACTTTAAAAAACAACAACATTTATTGATGTTTTAATGCAGTAGTTTTTAATGTGTAGGGTCACATCAATGCTTTAATGTAAAGGTGTTTTTTTGTACATTGTAATTTTTTAACATGTTTTACACTCAAGCATAGTAAGAACCAATATAGAGATTTGGATTGTGTTGAACTCTCTGACGAGCATTGTTTGGACATATAAAGGTAGAAGGCCAGCAGAAGATTTATATTAACTGCCCAGGTCTGACATCCACCTTGAATGCACATGGAAACACTGCTTCCTCATTATTACTTTCCAATTTGCAGGCTCTAATACCATACAACTGTTTCCTTAATATGCTTTTGTAATAATGAGGCGAAAGAGCACAACCATTCTTTCATCATCGACATTTCCAGATTTTGCTTCTGCCATATCTTTGAGGTAGATGAGTCACATTGCTTGCCTGGCGACACGATCAAAGTATACGGGTGCAGGACAGAGGATAGATTACTCCCTGTATTCACTAATGGTGTGCTTTCATCTCATTGAGAAGCATCAGTGCCACTTCTCCAGGCAAACCAGAGCCATGACAATGTAAAAGCCAAGAACAGTTTCACTGCCTTTCTGTCTTATTGTTCGTATTTTTTTTAACTCATTAACTTAACAACAGGCCATATTTTATTTTGGAAAACATTTTGAGGGCAAACATAGGGGAGCCCTGTTGACAGTGGTTGTAGGTAATCTGGAAAATAATTGGATGTTTTTCTAAGTAATAAATTCGCATTGGGGTTTTTTTTGTCTTTGTTTCCTGGATTTCTTTAATATTATAGCATGCTCTTAATTGCACTTCTTAAGCAGTTGTGAAATCTCATCGGATTTAACATTCAGCCAGGAACACTTTAATGGGTATTGCCTGAGAAATACATGGAAATACATTGCTACTTGATGATCTTGCTCAGCCAATCAAGTCCAGGACTTAGTGCATCTTGCACATCTCTTGTAAACAGATTTTGTCATCTCAACATAATCAAATGACCTACTGGGATGGAGAATCGTTAATTTAACAAATAAATGGCTGGTTTATTACTGAAAATCTGAAAAAATGGACAGGATAGGAAAGAGGCATAGAGGGCTATAGGTAAAAAAAAACAGGGACTATCCTCACAAGGAGTGATACTTGGGAGATATGGAATATTTTGCTTTTTTACAACTTATTATAATAACTGACTTAACACACCTTTGACTGAATATTCACATTTGTTCATTGTTATTTTCCTTTAATTGTGCATTAGAAGAACAAGGGTCAAGGGGTGCTGACATTGTTGACCATATATTTTCCAGGTTGTGGCTCAAGTGGAAGGACAGCAGAGAAATCTGGTGCATGCCATAGAATCCTTATCAGGCTCTGGCCCCCTCTCGGCCCTGGACCAGGACTTACTCCTTTTGAAAGCTACCTCCGCTGCCACCCTCAGCTGCCTTGGAGAATGTCTCCATTTACTGCAGCAAAGTGTATACCAAGCTGGGCAGAACAACAAGACGGCGACTACAGGTGAGAACAACCATTCTGCAATACATCATGTAAAGTGAGATGTTCAGCACTAAAAAGTTTAAGAAAGACTTAATAGTTTACTGTTATATTGCTTGGATAGCCAACCAAAGTTATATTGCACACACTATGCATAGAATTGTATTCCTTACTATAATTATTACTTATTATTTAATTTAGTAATAGATAGACGTTGTACATTCACTGTATTCTCACCAATAAAATGGCTTAGTAACTAATGCTACCGTCATGTCCATTGTGAAATAAGCCTAAATAGTTCTCCATATGTGAGAAGTAGTTTATTTTACAGTTTCTTATTCAGAGTTGCAACTAAGTATAGGCAGGATCCATACAAGTGAAAAAGAAATTCTAGAAGAGAACAGTGATTATAATGTCATCTGCTAACAACTGATTGTCAAACTATAGGGTTGAAAGGTGCATAGAAGTCTCTTAAAAGCAGCAAAAAAATGACATCCACTAACCAAAATAATTACATAGGCTGACAAGAGACTACATGTCACTCATAATGTTCCTGACCCTAAAACACCTATTTAAATGTCAATAAAAATAAAAAATAAATCATAGAGAAAAAAATATATAACCAAATTGTCTTTAGTGCATAATTGGAAATGCATGTGTGGTGTAGAATAGCTTGTTAGCTATAGAAATTTGTGGGGGGGGGGGGGGGGGGGGGGGTTATTTAAACAAAAGTATACATTTATAGGGATAATGGGAATATGGGCAGTTAAGTCAGGTGGGCCACACCTTGCTGTCAAACAGGCCACATTTGACCCATGGTCCGTATGTTGGACACCCCTGCCTTATAAAAAAATACATTTAGCAAATACATTAGTCACTCATTCGTTAAAGGTACCACACAGAAAAATAGACCAAGTGCTCTAAAAATATACACCATAGAATGTAAAACTTAACTCAGCCTGTATGCATTAGGAGCTGTCCTCAATATACAAGCATATACATAGGAAGGTAACAAATCTAAACACAACTGTCATCATATATATCTTCCCGCAAATGATGCAATAATGCTGGTTTAATATACAGACAGACCCCTCCACCTCTTTTGTTTGACCTATCTTTTCTAAACAATATGTAGCCCTCCACATGACCAATCATGTGTGTGTCGTCCCACCATTTTTCTGTTATGCTAATTAGGTCATAGTTCTTGATTCCTGCTACCTGCTCCACTTCCCTTCCCTAAACTTAATGCCACTGCCATACTCCCAGATCCACCCACCTGGGTACTAACTTCACTTTCTATACTGTCTAGCCCATTGTATATTGATCCTGCCCCCTCCATTCCATTTTAAACACTCCTCCAACCGCCTAGCCATCCTCTCCCCAAATACACGGGACCTTGAATTTAAGTTCATTCATCCCGACTGTAGAGACCCCAAAGCAAAATCAGTCCAGTGCTCTAAAAACCCAAAGCCAGCAAGACTTCAGTGATGCTCCCTAATATCCCACTGTGTTTCTGGTGTATGGCACTAGCTGGAGGTTCATTTCCTACTCTTTCTCCCTAAATCCCAAAAGCTACCTTATAGGTCTCTCCAATTTCCTCTTATGTTGTCACTGGTTCCAATATGGACCAAGACATTCATTTTAAAAATGTAAGAGAGCCCACTGATGACAAAAACCATTGGGTTTAAAGAAAATGGCATGCTACATTTCCTGCACTGAAGACTGGAACACAGTGTTGAAAGAAATGTGGAAAATAAATACCTTTGCTGGCTTTGAAGAACAGACTATTAAGATGATCTTTCAGATCTTTTTAACACCAGAAATTATGAATAAAATATATGGGTCTGTTCCAAACCAATGCTTTAGATAATGTATCTACAGGAAACTTTGACCAAATCTGGTGGTCTTGCCCAAGAGTACAGTGATTTTCTCCTTACCACTTCCTCTTGGGCCTACCTATACCATGGTTTCAAAAATGCCATAACAGGATTATAAGAAAGGTATCTTAGACATACACAATGGAGAAATGATGTGCTGTTTCTAATGGATCAGTAGAAAACTTTAACAAGATATGGTCCCCATGGACAAAGGGGTATGGATTTCTTTGCTACAGATGCATTTAAATAAAGATTGGGTGGAGTTCTCTGTCTGATCAAAAAATCTCACATTTTCAAATATATAACTTTTCTAAAAATTCTTCTGATATGGAATTGTTTATCGTCCTCGTTTTTGCTGTCTCGTTTCTATAGATTTATGCCCAGCATCTCTTTATTTCAGAGTACCAATTTTACATAGAAGAGATAGAGCCATTGATTGTGTTGGAAATGCCTCCTTCCAACTCTGCTTGATAATGAATTTATATTGTGTTGCCCCGTATGTAAAAAGTTAGGTATCAATCACCATATAGCTATAATGTATGTTTACCATGTGCTTCTGTTCTGCCATATACTGCCACCTTGTGATCACAACTGTTTAAGCACAATTCATGTCTTTCTAGCACAGATAGTCTTGTGATATCTGCAATAGATTGGCTCTGTCTAGTTTAATGTGTCTCTAGAAGAGATTACATTTTGTTTATGATACCGAGACCTGCTATAAGCTGTCAATTTGTTATTTGCTAGAACCTTAAGATTACAATTAATTTTTAAGATTAAAATGTATCTTTTTTCATATATGATCCAGAAACAATGTCACAAGTTATTAAAGTGACAGTAACCCCCCTTTTTTGTTGTTTGTTGAGCGGTCAGTAAAGTAAATTGGTATCCCACCAATCCCACCAATCAGCATCACAGGAACGGAGGAGCTTGATACTTTAATATTGAAGATTATTGAAAAGCTATGATTCAATTTTCAATAAAAATGTGTTGTTTGATTTTACGCACTACCTAATCCACATACAGCGCCCAGTAGTGTACATGTTATTAGTTAACTTGCATTGTACTTTTATAATAGCTGCGTAAGTTTATCTTGTTCTTGTTCACATTTTTTGGAGTGTGTTACATTGTTTTATTGTTTCCATTCTTTACATTGTGTATAATTAGTCTAATTTAGCTATAGGATTAAAGCCACAATGGTTTTCTGTAAAAAAAATAAAAATATTATAAGCAACACAACTGCTAAACCTATTGTTGACATTAACATCAGGGGAAGTAAGTTGTTCAGAGTGGACATTTACTGAACTCTGTGACAGACAATTGAATGATGTTCTACTGGCCTTCATAGAACTTGCCACAGACTCTGGTGTCCTTTTATGGACAGCTTATCTATCCCTAATTAAAATATACCTCTGTACCCTATCTATCTCATGCAGGCATGTTAAATATGGAATTTCTCCACAATACATTAGAGAGCCTTCAAGCCACTTGGGTTTGCATTCAACCTAACTCTTTTCTATCACCCCCCTACTATCTACTTTGAGTCCCTTGTCCCAAAGGGTGATAAACCTTAAATAAACCAGTAAAAATAGAATTTTAAAAAACTATATCCATGCCTCTTATCACTGCAGTACGGCCAAATTTTGTGCCATTATTCCTCAGACCAGCAAGATGATGGCCACCCTGTATTATGGTTAGATGGTTTACATGGGTTTTGTGATCTGAGGCAATCCTTCATCGAATGTTTATTCAGTTTTTGTCAGGGTGATTAAAATGTGACTTCAGAAGTATGAGATTAAATGGGATTGTCACCATCTGCTGTACTGTTTTAAGAATATGTGATTTGACTTGTTTCAACATGTAGATTTTGCCCCATCATTTATCCATTCCAGCTAAACTACAGATAAATGGGTTGCAATCCCTAAAGACATAGAAAAGGCAAGATAGAAACTCTTATGTTTGGTCTTTCATTCCAGAAATACAGGAAGTGACATTAGCTGCCTCGTGTAGGCAGTCGTTGGAATAATTGTTGAATCTATAAGCACATTAATTTCCTTTTTTTTCAGAAAGTATCCTGGGGTGGCCTGGACCAAAGTCTCCCTCTAGTGAAAATCTAAAAAATGGTAGTTTTAGTTCCTTACCATCTTCCAGCACCAACTTAACATGGCCAATATTGCCAAGTCTGCAAGACTACCAAATACATGACCAAGATCTTGAGGTAAGTCAATGAAACATTGTTAAATCGTGTTCATATTACAGTTGACTCAGTTGTCTTCATGGTGCTTTAAGTTTGTTTAAACGCAAACAAGATCAGTGACAGATTGTTTAGATTGTATTTGTAGTATAATTGTCATATGTTTTTACAGTCAACGTAGATGATTTTTCATGTATCGAACATTGCCAACTGGTAGTTGTAGAGATACTTACATTTGCACAGTTGGCCTATAATTTGTTCACTTACTATGCTTCTGAATACATCCCAGGTCATGTGTACTTATTGTATTCTCACTCTTCTACGGTCTCTTCAGCAAAGATGTTCAAAGATGAGTGGGTGTGACGGATAAGGCTATTATGAGCTATGATCTCAGTTGCAGTCTAACAAGAAAGTTTGTGGGTGAAAAAATAGCACAACTGAACAAAACTTTCAGCATATGAAGTGGATTGGAAAACAGGCAGACTAGATCATCCATCAGATTCTTTGTATCTGTGTAAAAGATCCTTCATGACTGGAACTGAGACACATAAAGCAGGTTATAGCACTCTTTTTAAATTCAGCTCAGGACATGAACCTATTGGCATTCAACACCAGTATATAGAACAATCAGTCTCTCTCTATTATACAAATGTACACGTGCGTTGTTTAAGAGAGGACAAAGGAGACACTGCTGCCTCTATAGATATTGCAAAAGTTAACTATTTTCTGCATTCTTTTTTTGCTTTTCTGCACATTGATTCACATTGAAGAGAACTTGACAGGCAGAATCTTTCACTTTAGAGTTTGCTGACAAGCCCCTTTACCCTTAATGTAGCAAAAGGTTAGTTGTATTTGACAACCACTGGAATACTAAAAGTTAGTTATCCATGCAGGCAGGAAGGACTATATTCCAAAAAGAGACTTTTTAAATTTTTTTTATTAAATATAATATACACAATGCTTTCTTCTGAAAATCAGTTCTTATTAAAGTTTTTAGAAACAAACACTACAGTTATTTTTTTTTGGGGGGGGGGGGGGATTACAGAAATAAAACAGAATGTTTTCTATTGCTAACCCTACAAACTTTGGCACATTTACATCTCAAAGAATGACACAATGTAGTCTGTGGAAAAAAAGCAATTTGTCATCGTTCCCCTCTGCATTCCTGGCACCTGGACAAACGTTTGAGGGCACGCAGCTGAAGATTTTCGATACCTGGTATAAGAGCCTGGAAATGGTCCAGGACACCCACCTCTGTGCAGGACATAAGATACAGATGGGGTTTTCCCCACTCAATTACTGTTACTCAGGATAACAAATCATCCACATGAGTCAAACATCCCTCTGATTGGCCCTGTCACCACAACGACGTGAAGATTACGGACTAAAGGCTCCGGAGGCACCTCTGTCATTCCTCAGCATCAGAGATCGGCTGGGGACCCTACTTGTTCTATCGAAGATTTCACAGCAGGACTTGGAGCTATATAATGCGCAGTCCCTGCTTGTCATATCATCTGGAGGTTCTGAAGGGAGACCATGCTATGGATAGGACTGTGACCCCAGGAAGGCTGATTATGAGCATCTCGACCAGATGACTAGAGCCTGATTTGTTTGTATTATATGTATATGGCTATGGCAAAACTGTAAAGAATCCCTTCCTTTTTTGTCTATGAAATGTTTGCTTTTCCAGTGTCAGGGAATGACCTCTTATTCTTTGTACATTTTTGTTAATGAACAGGTCAAAGAACAGGTTCTTTATATTGGCTTATACGGGGGAAGTATTTATATAATGTTATCCCCTGCATGGATCTGCATGCATTTATATAATATTATAAGATTCCTTTTATGATGTGGATTTTCTAGCATATACTAATGCAACTTTTTAAGTCTACCTTCATAAATAAGATCTTCCAATCTCATTCTTTATTTTGTAGCCCTCCTTTGCATTTTTCTAGTTCCATAATGTCCTTTTAAAGGACTGGTGCCAAGAATTGCACTACATATTCAAGGTAGGGTCTTACCAATCTCTTGTAAAGAGGTAAGATGATATCTTCCTCCTGTGAATCAATACTCTGTTTTATACATGCCAATATCGTATTGGTCCTTGCAGTTGCTGATTGGCATGGCACACTGTTGCTAAGTCTATTGTCTATAATTATTCCGAAATCTTTTCACATTAGTAGTTTATCAAGAGGTTTTATCCTGCAAAGAAGAAAAATCAAGCTTAGATTGTATTACCTTACCTTACTGTGTGTTATCAGCAAACATTGAGCGTGGGTCTAAAACACAATTCGGTAGATCATTAACAAATTAAAAAGAAGAGTGCCTAAAACAGAACCCTGGGGTACTCTACTTAATACTTCGGTCCCATTTGAGGATTTTTTATTTACAACAACTCTTTGAATTCAATAAAAAAGAAATGAAGTGACATAAAGCACTTGATTTTTTTAAATATATAATAAAAAAAAAAAAGAAATGATATGCCTTTACTCCCTCTTTAAACCAACATTTGGTGATATTCATAAAACAGTGCATTTTCTTTGGATTTTACTAGTGTAATTTTAACAATAAATAGTTTCTAGGTTTATTTTGAACACTGATAGGCAAAGTATTCATAGAAGAACACCAGTGTCGGTAGCAAGGCCTTTAAAGGTCCTTAGAAAATCATTAGCTTGACCATCAAAAAGTCCAGTAATTGTCCACCATAAAAACAATCTTGGTGCCTACTCCTGGCCTTGAAATCTAGAAATGTTGAGTGGCCTTGTCATGCAATGATGGATGTCTGTGAAAATTCACGCCAAGTAGATCACATGGTGAAATATGTCATGTTCTTGCTCCTGGTTTATGTAAAACATTTTGCCTCATAATGAAATAGTGATTTCTACCCTGCTTTTACACATGCTGTTCCTAAGACTTGTTCAAGTGTATTTAGTAACACTGCAATAACAAGAGAATATAAATTAAAGGGAGTCTAGTCTCCAAACTCACTTTGGTGCAAGACTACTGCCTGAATAGTACATAGGCTTTTTTACAGTGTGATTTGATGCAGGCATTCAGCATAAATCACATTTTTAATATTCTACTCAAGCCCCCCCCCACCCCCCGAATCCTATCCTAGATGTACTGTCGCACTGATTCAGTGTAGACACTGAGCATGTACCAGGTTTGTTTCAATTAGTCACTTCCTCTGCTGCTCTGCAGGTGGAATAGAATGTGTTGGAATCTGCATGTGGAATCTAAGTGACCTTGCTCTTGTACATGTAGGATCTCTTAACATTACAACCCCATGAGGCCACTAACTGTGGCTGTGACGTCTGTTACAAAGCCTCTTTAAAGGGACATGCCCTGGGGGCATTACACCTGCTGCACCCCCTATTGTTCCAGTTTTTTGCTCTTAATTTGGCTTTGCCCCCACTGTTCTTTAATTATTATGCTAGCGTTCTTTAAATTGAAGATAACATTAGGCTTTTCTTCATAATTTATGCATTTGTCCTACTGTTTCTTGTTTGAAAATCTACAAAGTAGATGCATTTAATTTGGCAAATGTGATAATTTTGTTTGATTGTTTATTACAGATTCGAGTTGCAATTATCTTTAAGTGTGAGGAAGCTTGTTTTGTATCAAGCAGTTTTGTGATCTGTTCTACTAAGTGTTTTTTTACATTTTTATTTTTAGTGTATTATGGTGAATGTTAACAGCATGAAAATTTCTTATAATGTTACTGTTGATCATCATTTAAAAATATCAATTAGTCGGTAAGAGCCCTTGTAACTTTGGAATCCCTTGCTTTTTAAATACTATTTGAAAATAATGAAACAATAATAGTACGTGTTGTGGTTTTGATAGACAGACACCCATATAAGTCACTGCAATACATTCTGAAAGTAAAGAATGTCTTTGATAACATGCCCTGTAATTTAGGTTAAATGATCATTACAGATGAGAAATGTAAGCTGTGTCCTTGCTGCAGAATTAAATAGCCGCATGATATGTCAGTATCATTATAAACAACAGCCTAGGTTCTTTGAAGCTTAACTAACATTTGTTTTCAGGGCCCATTTTGTTGGATTGTAAAGAACTTAGAAATGTCAAGGGCAGTAGAGATTGTTCCTATGAAGTACCCAATGACTTTTAAAGTGATAATACATTATTTTAATGTTTCCTGCAAGGACTTGGACAGGTAACAGAATGGTTGATGAGGATTTGCTTTTATGCTCCAACATTTCCGAATTTAGATGAGCATTATCTGGTTACCTTATTCCTATGTTACCTCCTATTACTTTCAGTGGGGATGATTCGAACCTGCAGTTTTTTTTTCTAAATGTGAGTTAGGATTCCGATACTGTTATTTGGGCAGCGGCTGAGTGACAACAAAGGGTTGTAGTCAGCAGAGGCGTCGCTAGGGGTGGGCTACTGGGGCTATAGCCCCGAGTCCCCCCTTCATAGCCCCGAATGGAGACTCTGGGGCTAAAGTATTCTTTAGCCCCGAGACTCCAGGGCTATAAATATATAAATAAATAAAAATCCCCCGGTGAGCTTTCCTCCGTCTGGGACATAGTCCCAGAATCGGAGGATTAACCTCACGCGGGGGTGAGGGCCGATCGGGAGGAGAGGCTGCTATAGGGAGCTCGCTCCCTTGCCTCTCCTCCTGGCCATAGAGATCACAGCGCGAAGGGTGCAAGCTCCGCCCCCGTCGCGCTGTGTCAGCTGCTTGCCGGATGTCAGGTGGACGGACATCCGGCAGAAGGTCCTGGATGACGGACCAAGTGTAAGGTAAGTAAAAAAAATTCTAAAGTGTGACTGTGTATGGGTGTCTAGGTGTGTGTGTGTGTCAGGGTGTCTATGTGTGTGTGTGTGTGTCAGGGTGTCTAGGTGTGTGTGTGTGTGTGTCTGGGTATTACTGGGCTCTGAGTGGCACAATATTCTTGGGCTCTGACTGGCACTATATTACTGGGTTCTGAGTGGCACAAAATTACTGGGCTCTGACTAGCACAATATTCCTGGGCTCTGACTGGCACTATATTACTGGGTTCTGAGTGGCACACTATTACTGGGCTCTGAGTGGCACACTATTACTGGGCTCTCACTGGCACAATATTCCTGGGCTCTGACTGGCACAATATTACTGGGCTCTGACTAGCACAATATTACTGGGCTCTGACTAGCACAATATTACTGGGCTCTGACTGGCACAATATTCCTGGGCTCTGAGTGGCACAATATTACTGGGTTCTGAGTGGCACACTATTACTGGGCTCTGACTGGCACAATATTACTGGGCTCTGACTGGCACAATATTCCTGGGCTCTGACTGGCACTATATTACTGGGTTCTGAGTGGCACAATATTACTGGGTTCTGAGTGGCACACTATTACTGGGCTCTGACTGGCACAATATTCCTGGGCTCTGACTGGCACAATATTCCTGGGCTCTGACTGGCACTATGTTACTGGGTTCTGAGTGGCACAATATTACTGGGTTCTGAGTGGCACAATATTACTGGGCTCTGACTGGCACAATATTCCTGGGCTCTGACTGTCACAATATTCCTGGGCTCTGACTGTCACAATATTCATGGGCTCTGACTGGCACAATATTGCTGGGCTCTGACTGGCACAATATTGCTGGGCTCTGACTGGCACAATATTCCTGGTATCTGACTGGCACAATATTCCTGGGCTCTGACTGGCACAATATTACTGGTATCTGTGTGGCACAATATTACTGGGTTCTGACTGGCATACCATTACTGGGCTCTGACTGGCATACCATTACTGGGCTCTGACTGGCACAATTTTCTGGTATCTGAATGGCACAATATTCCTGGGCTCTGACTGGCACACTATTACTGGGCTCTGAGTGGCACACTATTACTGGGCTCTGAGTGGCACACTATTCTTGGTCTCTGACTGGCACAATATTCCTGGGCTCTGACTGGCACAATATTACTGGGCTCTGACTGGCACACTATTCCTGGTCTCTGAGTGGCACACTATTCCTGGTCTCTGACTGGCACAATATTACTGGGCTCTGACTGGCACAATACTACTGGTATCTGACTGGCACAATATTACTGGGCTCTGACTGGCACACTATTACTGGGCTCTGACTGGCACAATACTACTGGGATCTGACTGGCACAATATTACTGGGCTCTGACTGGCACAATATTCCTGGGCTCTGACTGGCACAATATTACTGGTATCTGAGTGGCACACTATTACTGGGTTCTGACTGGCATACCATTACTGGGCTCTGACTGACACAATATTCCTGGTATCTGAATGGCACAATATTCCTGGGCTCTGACTGGCACAATATTATTGGGCTCTGACTGGCACACTATCACTGGGCTCTGACTGGCACAATATTCATGGTATCTGACTGGCATAATACCGTATTACTGGGCTCTGAGTGGCACACTATTACTGGGCTCTGACTGGCACAATATTACAGGCATCTGACTGGCACACTATTACTGGGCTCTGAATGACACAATATTCCTGGTATCTGACTGGCACAATATTACTGGGCTCTGAGTGGCACAATATTACTGGTATCTGACTTGCACAATATTACTGGTATCTTACTGGCACAATATTACTGGGCTCTGAATGACACAATATTCCTGGTATCTGACTGGCACAATATTACTGGGCTCTGAGTGGCACAATATTACTGGTATCTGACTGGCACAATATTACTGGTATCTTACTGGCACAATATTACTGGTATCTGATTGGCACAATATTACTGGGTTCTGAATGGCACAATATTCCTGGTATCTATAATTGTACAATTTTCAAACACTGAAAAAATTGTGGGTGTTTTCTTACATTTTTATTATGGGGGGGGGGGGGGGGGGTGCAACACTAAGGGTCCGCCCCGGGTGCCAAATCCGAAGACCTAGCAACGCCCCTGGTAGTCAGTCAATTATATTTGGAGCAGGATCTTGTTACTAGTGGGGTACCTCATGGATCTGTACTTGGACCCATTCTCTTTAATATTTTTATTAGTGATATTGCAGAAGGTCTTGTTGGTAAGGGATGTCTTTTTGCTGATGACACAAAGATTTTGCAGCAGGGTTGATGTTCTTTCAGGGATAAGCCAAATGGCAAAGGATGTAAGTAAACTCGAAAAATGGTAAAAGCTGTGGCAACTGATGTTCAATGTGGATAAGTGCAAGCTAATGCATCTTGGACATAAAAACCCAAGGACAGAAAATCGAATTTTTAAAATAATTGATATAGTCCTAATTTCAACATTGGAGGAAAAGGATTTAGGTCTTATTGTTTAAATAAAGGGAATCAATACTGAGTATATTTAAAGGGACGCTACCACTTACATAGGATGTAACTAGATAACCTGGAAATTTAACCCCCTTAGTGACAAACCATTTTGACCTTGACTTTCCCTTGGTGACAAAGGTTCTTTTTACATATCTGTGGTGTTTGAGTTTAGCTGTAGTTTTCTTCTCTCTCACATACTGTACCCACACAAATTATATGTTTTTTTTTATCGTCATAAGAAGGGCTGTCATTAGATACCATTATGTTCATCATATCTTATAATTTATAATTTACTAAACACAAATTATAAAAATTATGAAAAAATTAAAAAATATATATATTTTTCTAACTTTGACCTAAAATATAATTTACTCAAATACAACCATTAAAAATACCCCGTTATGGGGCAATAACCCGAACCCCAAGTTTAACCCTAACCCTAAATTTAACCCCAACTCTAACCCTTATGCTAACCCTTAATATATTTTAATTTAATTTTAACCCTATCCCTTATGCTAAAACTAATTTCATTTTAACCCTAACAGCTTATCTAACCCTAATCCTAGATTTAAGATAATTAAGGGGTTTTTTTTGCCTCTAGGGGCAGTCAAGCAGTTTATTCAGAGAGATGGAAGTGAATTCTGTTTCACTTCCGAAGCTCTGACCACAAGAGGGCACATTGCTCCTGCAATATGGTGCCCACAATCGCTCCGTGGGCGCCATATTGCAGGAACAATGTCAATAGATGAGCACCATCAATAGATCAGCAACGCCAGAGCGGTTTTCACGATTTCAAATAAAATTAGGTGGCTCCATTCTGTGAATATTTCCCATGATGCAACATCCTCCAAAATCTTCCAGCCAGTCTCACTTTACAACTTTGCCCCCTTGTGATGTATTAGCTACATTACCCTCCCATTCAATGGAAGTCTATGATCATAATTCGGACTTAAAGACTGCATTCAGTGTGCCTAGCCCCAAAGTGAGAAATTTGTGGGTGGCACCCAAAAAACTATATTTTACAAAATGGCGGTGCCCAGTCACACTTGTTTAGTTACATATTTTATTAAATACAGTCACATAACAAAAACAAAATACATATTTGGAATCAAAAATACAAAATAAAAAATAAATAAAACCTTTTCATTTTTTGGTGGGTGTGTCCCTTTAAAAGAAGAAAAACCACCACAACAAGAGAGACACAGGTTTAAAAGTAATATCAAGAATTATTACTATACAGTGTGGGTAGTGGATGCATAGAATAGCTTTCTAGCAGAAGTGGTAGAGGTTAATACAGTGAAGTAGTTTAAGCATGCATTGGAAAGGCAAAAGGTTATCCTAGATAAAGCCAGAGACTAATGAAAGTATTCAGATTTTTTTGGTCAGAAATCGGCTGATAGTCTGAATGGTACTTATCTGCCAACACATTCTATGTTTCTATATAAAGAGAAATGATTTCGGAAACTCATCCTTATGTACTTAGGATATTATGTAAAAACATACTAAAATGGATTGCAAAATAAAACCACAAAATGAATAAATATGTTTTTGAAGCACTAAGATTCCTGCTTATTTCCCACTTAAAAATACATAGAAATGTGCTTTCCAGTCAAGTTACAGTTTATGTGATGTGCCGCAGTGCTATTACTGCTGTAATAATTTGTGGTTCTAAAAAAGAAAAAAAAAGGTTCTTTCTCAGATGAGAAAGTATGAGCTTAATAAAAATGTATAAATAAAAGTAGGGAGAGGAAGCTGCTATCATTCCATTCCCAAAAGGACATAATGCAATGTATTCTTTACTTAGGGCCAGATTTAATACAGAACAGGTATATGCTTAAGGGCACTGTATGAATAGAACATGGTGTTCCAGTTACATAGTAGCGGAATATACATAACACCCACCAGAGAGCCGGGTAAAACATCAATAGGTGCTCAGGGTAAGGTAGAGCTCACTCCTGACAAGCATAAAAGACAAAAATCAGAAGAACTCCAACACGACTTTCATAAAAAAAAAATCACTTCACGGAAGCAATTATTCCTGTTCAATAATACACTTTGTTTGTTTAAACAACCACTTTGGGCCTAGTATATGCCCACTAAAGCACTTCTTATATATATATATATAATACATTTTTTTAAAGAGCTCACCCATAAGGTGAAAAGAGAGTAATGGTAAAACATTATTATGATCACCGGCTGTGCAGTCCCCTAAAACATATTGTGACCAGTGAAATATAACAAAATCCAGGTAGATATAGGCAGTGTCAGATGAGTTAACCCCTGGGTGGCTAGACAGATATAGGTAGAATCAGAGGAGTTAAACCCTTGGTTGGCTAGAGAGATATAGGCAGTGTTAGAGGTGTTAACCCTTTGGGTGGCTAGACAGATATCGACAGTGTCAGAGGAGTTAACCCCTGGGTGGCTAGACAGATATAGGTAGAATCAGAGGAGTTAAACCCTTGGGTGGCTAGAGAGATATAGACAGTGTTAGAGGAGTTAACCCTTTGGGTGGCTAGACAGATATCGGCAGTATCAGAGGAGTTAACCCCTTGGGTGGCTAGACAGATATAGGCAGTGTTAGATGAGTTAACCCCTTGAGTGGCTAGACAGATATAGGCAGTGTCAGAGGAGTTAACCCCTTGGGTGGCTAGACAGATATAGTCAGTGTCAGATGAGTTAACCCCTTGGGTGGCTAGACAGTCTGTTACATACCCACACACACTATTTCTCACTCACAATGACATAAACACACTCTCACTCACACTGACATACACACACTCACTCACACTGACATACACACACTCTCGCTCACACTGACATACACACACTCACTTGTGAAGGAGAGACAACAAATCACGGGAGGATTCTTAAATCTCAGCCAATCGGGAGAGTTGAGAGGTCTCACCTAATTGGCTGAGACCTCCTTCTATCAGAGCTCCCCCCAGACACAGGGGAAAAAAAGAGAAAAAAAAGTGCCGCTTCTGCCAAGGTGCTGTCTGGGGCAGCTGCCCCCGTCTGCCCCATTAAGGGGCCGGCCCTGTGTGCCATAATATTATGACTACGTGCCTAATACTGTGTAGTGCCCTTTTTGCCACCAAAACAGCACTGACCCATCAAACCATGTACTCCACTAGACCTCTGAGGGTGTGCTGTAGTATCTGGCACCAAAACTTTATCAGCAGAGCTAACTAATAGATTCCTGTTGTGAGGTGGTACCTCCATGGATAGGCCTTGTTTGTCCAGAACATATCAGAGATGCTTGATTGGACTGTGATCTGGAGAATTTGAAGGCAAAGTCAACACTTTGAACTCATTGTTGTGCCATTGAAAACTGTCCCTGTCCTTTGAGAAAAAAAACAGGTTAGGTCTTTTCTTGGTATTTTTGGCTACTACAGGAGGTTTATACCCCATTTTGTCAGCCGAGCTGCACCCTTAACAGAACTGACAAGGGCACGGGGGCCAGATATTGTTCAATGGAGACAGAAAGCCAAAATGGCATTTGCTGATTGGAGGACAGCCCTATGCTGTAACCCAGTCTTGATAGCCCCTGACTTAACTAAGCAGTTCTTTCTACAGACTGATGCTTCGGAAATGGGTCTTGGAGCAGTATTGTCCCAGTACGTGAAGGGTGAGGAACATCCTGTACTCTACCTTAGCCGGAAACTGAGGCCTAGAGAACAGAAATACACTGTGGTAGAGAAAGAATGCCTGACCATCAAGTAGGCAGTTGAGTCCTTGCAGTAATATTTGTTGGGACACTTCTTTACTCTAGTGACAGACCATGCTCTTTTACAATGGATCCAGAAGAATAAAAAATTGCAAGGGTCACCAGATGGTTCCTTTCTCTTCAACCCTATAAGTTTGTATTAACACACAGAGCCAGCCTCTTGCATACTAATGTGGATGAATTGTCTAGAGCAGTGGTACCCAACCTTTTTGGCACCGAGGACCATATCCATTGAAGAAAAGGCATGGGGTTAGGAGCAGTTGGTCAACTTGGCCAGTATTTTGCCACTCAGTATGCCAGTATTTAGCCATTCAGGATGCCAGTATTTAGCCACTCAATATGCCAGTATGTTGCCACTCAGTATATCAGTATTTAGCCATTCAATATGCCAGTATTTAGCCATTCAATATGCCAGTATTTAGCCATTCAGTATGCCAGTATTTAGCCATTCAGTATGCCAGTATTTTGCCATTCAATATGCCAGTATTTAGCCAATCAATATGCCAGTATTTAGCCACTTAGTATGCCAGTATTTTGCCACTCAATAAGCCAGTATTTAGCCACTCAATATGCCAGTATTTTGTCACTCAGTATGCCATTATTTTGCTCATTATATGCCACCCTCCTCTCCCTTTCCCCATGCGGCTCCATGTTCCCCGTCGTCTCCTCCGTGCAGTCTTCCCTCCTGCACGGAGGACGGGAACACTGCCACTGGATGTGATGTAAGGTCAAATACGTGGCTAGAGGGGAGTGCAGAATGCTTCCCTCACAGCACGCGGCCCGGCTAAACAGTGGCCGCAGCCCAGGGGTTGGGGACCCCTGCTCTAGAATACATAGTCTCTAGGTCACTGCCGCTCCACCATGTTGTGTTGCACTGGGGGGAGGATATGTGGTAGTGTGAGTGAACACCACTATATTATCCCCAGAATGGCACTTTCAGTGTTCCCTGTGCTGCATAAACCCTATGCAGAGAGCAATCAGTCTCTGACCTGGGAGGAGCTGGGGCTGAGATGCAGAACCTGTGAGCATGAGAGGCAAAGAGACTGTCAAACTGTAAAGCAAGTGAAGGTATTTGGCAAGTCTTTATTTTGGTTATTGAACTACTGGGGCTTGCTTAGCTGCCCAGTAGAATAGAGAGGGATCTTTTATGTTAGTGAGACTTTTTTTGCCATTTGTGTCTGTGTTTTGCTATGCTTGAAATACAGTCTGCAATCTGAGTAAAGCCTGACACATATTGGATAAAACGTTAGATGTTTACATTTTTTGGGGCAGAGCGCAGACTTAAATTGAAAGCAGAGTGAATGTCATGTATAAAGCATGTATGTAAACAACTCAAGGAACTTTGCTTGACAACCATATCCAAATCATGCCCTGTTTTGTTACCTGTACTAGTAATTATGCGGTATGGCAAATAGATTAATTAATGTAAATATTTAAGGGAATTTCCGTTATTTTAAATATCTTTATGAATGTTGGACTAGAAGGCCTAACTTGCAATCCCCATTCCAGTTAATTGCAAAGGTATTCAATGGGGTTGAGGTCAGGGCTCTGTGTGGGCCAGTCAAGTTATTCCACAGCAAAGTCATCCAACCATATCTTTATGGACCTTGCTTTGTGAACTGGGGCAGTTGGAAGCATAGCATTGTCCAAAATGTCTTGGTATTGTGAAGCACTAAGATTTTCCTCTCTGGAAGTAAGGGGCCTAACCCAACTCCTGAAAAGCAGACCATTATTACTCCTCCACCAAACTTTACATTCGGCACAATGCAGTCAGGCAGGTAATGTTCTCCTGGCATCTGCCAAACCCAGACTTGCCCATCAGACTGCCAGACAGTGAAGCGTGAGTCGTCACTCCACAGAAAACCTTTCCGCTGATCCAGAGTCCAGTGGCAGCGTATGTTACACCTCTCAATCCTACGCTTGGCATTGTACTCGGTGATGTGATATTTGCATGCAGCTGCTCAGCCATGGAAACCCATTCCATAAAGCTCCTGCTTCATAGTTTTCATAGCTATGGAATCAGCAGAGCATTAGCGACTTTTACTCAACATGCGCCACAGCACTTGGTGACTGCGCTCTCTGGTGACCACTTTATGTGGTCTTCTGCTTCATGGCTGAGTTGCTGCTTTTCCTAAGTGGTTTTACTTTCCAATAATACAACTTACAGTTGACAGTGGAATATCTAGCACGGTTGAAATTTCACAAACTGAGGTATTGCAAAGATAGCATCCTATCACAGTACCACGCTTGAATTCACTGAGCTCTTCAGAACAACTCATTCACAAATGTTTGTAAATGCAGACTGCATGTCTAGGTGCTTGATTTTATACACCTGTGGCAATGGATGTGATTGAAAGACCTGAAAAATTGCCTAAAAGAGAATTGTGTTTAAGGTAATGCCAATGTTTGCAAATTATGGCTCCTCCTCTACAGGGCTTTCCTTAACCCCTTAACGCATTTGGACGTATATATGCGTCCTGAAAAGCATGGACCTCAAGGACCATGAGGACGTATATATACGTCCTCCGTTTACATGTAGTGTTGCGCTTCTTAGCGCAACACTATATGCCTGTAGCTATTCCCAGAGGCTGCTTCGGATCCGAAGCAGCCTCTGAGAGTGCCTTCAGCCCCCCCTCGACCCCCCCGCGCGCATACGATCACCGCGAATGTGATCGTATGCGCGTTAACACACATAGGCAGTGAAAGCTGATCACTGCCTATGTGTGTAAAGTGTTGCAATGATTCCTCGATCAAGGCATCATGCAACACCTTCTGTGCCCCGGGTGATCGCGGGTGTGTCCTGGAGCATTCTCCTCCGATACAGCATGCCGAGCACAGAGCGACGGAAGAGAGAAAAAAAAAAATCTCTTCTGTCACTCTGAAACCGCTATTTGACTGCCCCTAGAGGCAGTTAGACAGTAATACAGTTAAAATTAGAAAATAAAATAAATAAATAAATGGAAAAAGCTAATCCTAGATCTACTGAACCTAGATCTAGGGTTAGGGTCATAAATAGGGTTATAATTAAGGTAACAGGGGGGTTCGGGTGAGTACAAGGGTTAGATTAAGGGGTTCGGGTAGATTTAGGGTTAGGGTGAATTTAGAGTTGGGGTAAATTAAGGGTTGGGGTTAAAAGGTCACTGTAGAAGAAAATGGTTAGAAAACAAAAAAAAAACAACTAATATTGTTTATTGCCCTATTACTTGAAATAAAACATAGACAAACATGGAAACATTGGTATTTCTAAACTCAGGACAAATAGTAGAAATATATAGACGGGGTCTTTTTTACCATTTGTAATTGTTTAAAAAAAAAAATCAGGTCAAAGTTAGAAGAAGTGTTTTTTATGGCATATTTTCATCATATTTTATATTTTTTTTAATAGTAAATTATATCATATGATGAAAATAATAGTATCAAATTAAAGCCCTATCCGTCCTTTAAAAAATGATATATAATTTGTGTGGGTGGACTGAACACAAAGAAAGAAATTCACAGTTCAGTAAACATATGACAAAAATAATGGAATTCTGGTCTTCAAGGTACATCAAATGCAGCATAGCACTCGGTCACTAAGGGGTTAAGGTACATACATTACTCCAGGATGGGGGGGGGGGGGTGCGAGGTTGGGGTAAAGGTTAGCTGTAATCTACACAGTTAACTCTAACCCTTACTCTCGCGCTAACCCTAACCCCCTCTGGTCTAATGCTCATAGCGTTGGACTCGGGAGGCATCATGGGCAGTATAGTTGTCAGCATCTCAGACATTTCCTCCCAGCTATCAAACCATGTGACGTTCACTCTATGATCTGCATTCCCGGACATATTGTAAAGACCTGTGAGGCACAGACCTGTGAGCATCGTATTCCCACTGACACTTTTCTTCCTGAGAAGACAGAGCCACGCATCTCTGTTTTTGGTGCCGGCCTCATTAAACTATGGCCAGTACTATAGCAGTTAAAAATATGAAAAAATAAATAATGGCGAGAGACAAATCAGCCCCAACTGTGGACGGCCTACCAGGAAATTTCTGATATTCTGGTAGGCCAGTCAGGCCAAGCTTAACACCATGGGAATAGGAAACCGGTGCCCTGAGCCAAGAACTTCTGCAAGGTAGTCTATACTAAAAAACAATGTAATGCTGTGTTATAAGGAATGCTTGAATGTTCATAGGTAGCTCATAAATGCGTAGCAATGCCATTTACACACTATATATATATATATATATATATATATATATATATATATATATATACACACACACACACACTTAACACCATGGGAATAGGAAAACGCTTCCCTGATCCAACAAAGGCACGCAGTGGGGAGGCAGAAAGGAAGTAGTTGATTGGTATTGGGAAAAGAGGTAGTAATATTTTTCCACCTTGAAATAATCCTGCCGATGCCCATCTATAGCACATGTGGGTACTCATGTGTGCCACAGCTGATAGCTGCAGACTGTTAGTCATAGTTTCTGATACTTCCTTGACACTAAGTTCACCTGACAACAGTGGGGGAAAAAAAGTTCCCAGCTGACAGTCAGATAGCTGACAGTCGCAGATTATCCTCCTGCAGTTAATCATCTATTAGACGTGGAGGGGGAGAGTGGCATACATCTCCCAAAGCATTGTTGTCCAACATTTTTAATGCTGAGGTCCACATTCCATGCAGATGCTTAGGTTGGGGGGCCCCAACATTGTTCATTTCATGAGGTGATACTGTAGAACCTATGGCCTTCTTAGACAGGATAGGGTCTGCACATATGGGCCACTGTGGGCTGTCAACTGGACTTTAACATCCTAAAATAAATGGCACTTTATATAAGTATCACAAACTAGACACAGTGTAAAAATTAACATTTGTTCTTTAAGGAAATATTTTTTTTTTAACTTTTACTGGCACTTTCAATAATATGCTCTTGAATAATGTAAACATTTGCTGTGTGTCACATTACTCTGTTTTAGAATTCTAATGTGCTTATGATAAATAGACTACCCTGGGCAGAGATCACCAAATGCAATAAAAAATGAAGGATTCTGGATTTACTGTATAATATACATGTGCACCCAGGCAATGTTCTGATTATCAGTATACTTCACCAGTGGAATAAGTACTTAGTAGATGCACTTTGAACTTCTGCAAGGTAGTCTATACTAAATAACAATTTAATGCTGTGTTACAAGGAATGCTTGAATGTTCATAGGCAGCTTATAAATGTGTAGCAATGCCATTTACAATATATATATATATATATATATATATATATATATATATATATATATATATATATATATACACACACAGACCTGTTTTATAAACTATGTCACAAGTATTGCTACATTCAAGGGCCCAGTTGCCACTTTAATCCAAACAGGGAGGATTTGCATCAGGCTCATTTGCTTTAAATATGGCTCTACATTTGCATGGGTCCATAAATTGAATTCCAGCCACTTGACTGCAGTGACCATTAGCACTGGGAGCCCTTTCTATATGGATATCCACCAAGCATAAGTGTCACGATATAGTATATTGAAGTGTATCATTATATGACTGATTCTGGACATCCTTGCTGCTGAGGTCATCAAATGAAGAAGGAATGGGGAGGACTCCTAATTGCTGAGCTGTTTAACCTACAGTGATTAACATGTCCTTGTCTTAATCAGTATAAAGAAGAACATTGAAAATTTGTTTTTAAGTCCCAGCTTTTTCACTTCTGTTACCAGGATCTCAGCATAATGGGCAGCCTTTCTGGTCCAAACATTCATATTGCTACAGATTTCCAGCTATGTCTCTTTATTTATGAAGTAAATCCTTGCTTGAACACAGGTTTAATGTAACCCAGCTAAAGGAATTGGTGACTTGAATAAGCCATGAAATAAAAAGTTTTATTCATCATTTCTTTTTAAATAGTTTATAACATTGTTGACTGAAAGTGGCCCTTAAGATTTTCTTCTTGTTGATTCTTTTTCTGTCTTGGGAAGCTTTTGAGTTGGAGGCCATCCGCAACCAGAGAGCCAGAGTTGAATAGGTCTTCTTTATTATATGCCCATTTCTACATTAGGTCCTTACAAGACTGAACAAAATTTACGCATCTCTTCAGAGCTTTCTATAGTCTGCCTGCCATCCACGCCTGCACACCACCTCAATTGCATGTCTATATATTGTTTAAAGCTGTAGTTCTGAAAAAAAAAAAATATTTATGCAAACAAAAAACATACAAATCAAGAAAAGCGGCTGTTCTAGACTAGTCTAATTTCTAACGAAATCAGTTTGCGCAATCTTAAAAACTTGTATACAGTGTGACACAACAGGGTGTGTAATTGTAAGAGAATAATTGCACAGTTTGATCAAGCTGTTAGGCACAAGATGCTTCCCCTCAAAGCCTTTAAACGCACAATGGCAAAACGCAATTATTCCTCTGTAATTATATCTCTCTAAATTGTCTTATCGCTCTTAGAACAGGAAGAGCCAGTAAGGGCCCTGATTGCAAATTAAAAAAAAAAAGAAAAAAAACACACTTTGATTGCTAAATAAAACTGGAGGATTAACGTGGGTTTCGAAAAGTAGTCTCAGTGGAGAGTGAAAATGTTCAAGAGAGTTCCCTTGTGTATGCAGTGGTAATGTTTTGAAAGCTTTTAAAGTTTAACACAAACTTTTAAATGAAAGTTGAATGGTTAATGAATAATAAAAGTTATATTAGATGCAAGGGGGGAATTTAATAATTAAACAGCCCTACCTCTCAACGGGCTGAGGGAGGAGGCTGTAAACATTCTGAGCCGAGTGCACAAGGTTAGATGAAGGGATATATACAAAGGTTCCTGTCCTCTTCTCCTCAATTTTCCTACGATATGGACTATATTTCCTTCTGCTATGGTCAGCAAATACAAGTATGCTTGCCTAGATCACAGTTAAAGTCCTTAGTAGATATAGATATAGACTCTATTGGAGCTCTTCTTAAAACACATGGTGCCCCAGGCAAGAAAAGCGATAGTCAAAGTGTCCATGGCAAGGTCTGTGAAGGTCCATAGAACATCTTTAAATTGTCCGTCACAAAGCCCAATAAATGTCCACAACAAACAATATGTGTGCCCACCCCTAGGCAATAACCTTTTGTGCTTATGATGTTTCTCCATTATACATGTTGTTATGCAGTGGTATGTTGTCACGTGACTAATACCAAACCCTTTCCACCTCCAGAATGTTTTTGAGCAGGTTACTGACGTGGAGGAAACAATAATGGGTTCTTGGAAGCAATACTAAACCAATCACACTACCTATTAAATGAGATAGACAGGCCCCCACATAAGCACCTGGGATGGCCTGATGATGGCTGATAAAACACATTTGCCCAGATCCCCAAAACAGTTGCATGCCTGATGCACGCAACGCAGCTAACCTAGCAGGACCATACTGCATGATGTGAATCCAATCTAAAAGTGATGTGAAGGCAGTAGTTCATGTTCATAGTTAGAAGACAAAGGCATTGGGTGGTGAACGGTGTGTTATTTTACGATAGCTGTGCCCTTTTAAATTGTAGTGAATGAATCTCAGTACACCAATTGACTCGTGGGTCAATACATGTACACCAATCAGCCATGATATTATGGCTACTGACAGGTGACAAGCTGGGGGAGGCATATATTTGTATCTTTTTCAGACACTTCATTTTGTAAGTAGTAAGCTCTTTATTTATTATTCACTTTGCATCACCTTTTTTGTATGTAGATATGTTTCATCCACTTTTTGGATTATAGGTCATCCAGCGCAAGGGTTTATTTCTTTCTTATCTGTACTGTTCCTTCCTGTTTTGTGTACTGATTGTTCATCTTCTGCCGCTGTTTGTCCTCTCTTTTGTTGGCCACCCGTTACACGTTTCTTATATATGATAAGACCACTGACTAATGACAGTGTTCAGATTTTTTAAATTTAATTTATTCTTTATTATAATTTTGTAATATATATTGTATAAAAAGACAATACACGCACAGATTTCTTACAACATTATCGCAGAGTATAAGCTATCTTTAAAAATCGTAGAGACCTACAATTAAGTCCTGAGGGACTCGTGTGGCTTCCATGTGACTACTGTTTTAACTGACGGATTAAAAGTTATGTTTTAAGGGATCCTGCATCGAGTGTCATATATTTTTTCCGCTGGACTTCTTTTGTGTTTTATTTTTTTCTGTTTGCCGGTTCAGGGCCGGGCTGGGGACCCGCAGTTCAGCTTATTTTGGAGCAGCTTTGTGGGATTCGTCTTGTATCTGTGCCCTTTCCTTTCTATTTTTTCAATGTATGGTGCTGTCTATTTTTTGTTTTATTTCCATATGAATTTGGTGATAGCTCCTTGTATCATCTCCAGTCATGTGTGGGAAAACTTAGGGGAATCATTTGGAAAATATAAAGCCACTTGGGGATAAGGTGGTGGTGAGATTTAAAAAATTTAGTAACCAGTTCCGACTTTCAAGCATGGTGTAATATGTTTTTTCTCTAATGTCAAACAAAATAAAATAAAAATTACTTGCTTTTTGCTAAACAGCAAAATGGTTTCTACAATTTTTTATCATGTGGGTTATTTAAAGTGAATTTCAAATTTAAGGCCAAAGTAGACAAGCTGGAAGAATTCTCTAAGCAAGCTATGCTTTCAGTTTGGATACTTTGGTCTTAAATTTAAAATTCCAGTTCACTAAAGAGACACACATATACACACACACAGGCTCACACTTAGACACACACACACACATTCCCACTTATAAACACACGTCCACACCCAGTCACATTTACACACACAGACTCACATGAACATACACACAGTCAGACTAACACTCAGACACTAAGAGAGAGAGACTCCCACTTACACACACACACACACGCAAACAGACTCCCACTTACACACAGTCACACTCACACACCCTCACACACAGATATTTTTTTTTTAAATAATTTTTACCGGTCTGCGAGCTTCATGCTGTCCCGTGGTCCTGTTTACCCGCCCTCTTTAGCTGCTTAATATGCTACTGATAATTAGATGCTTAATATGCCCCTGATAATGTGCTGCTTAATATGCTACTGATAATTAGATGCTTAATATGCCCCTGATAATGTGCTGCTTAATATGCCACTGATAATTTGCTCCTTAATATGCCACTGATAATTTGCTCCTTAATATGCCACTGATAATTAGATGCTTAATATGCCACCGATAATTAGATGCTTAACCCTTAATATGCCCCTGATAATTAAATGATTAATATGCCCCTGATAATTAGATGATTAATATGCACCTGATTATTAGATGATTAATATGCCCCTGATAATTAGATGTTTAATATGCCCCTGATAATTAGATGCTTAATATGCCCCTGATAATTAGATACTTAATATGCCCCTGATAATTAGATACTTAATACGCCCCTGATGATGTGCTGCTTAATATGCCCCTGATAGTTTGCTTGTTAATATATCACAATACCCCCCCTTCCCCAGTACTTACCTTTATGATGCTCATCACCCGTCTTCTCCTCAGTGCTTCCTGAACGCACGCTGAGACAGTCGCACGGGCAGCAGGGGCACACAGAGCAGCTGCCTTGGGCCGCCAGGAATGAATGGGCCCTGGGCAGCTGCCCCTTTTGCCCCCGTTTTTTTTTTACAGATTTTTTTGAGTTTATGAGTTCACTGTATTAATTCTGCCCAACCACGTTATTTCTTGACACATTTCTTTTAACCATTGATTAGAATATCATAGGATTTGTATGTTTAGTCAGAAATTGGGCAGTTCTTATCTGTTTCTACTTATAAAACGCCCCTAGTAAGTAAATGCTGTTCTGCTGCCATTGTCATCCCTATAAAATGAACATACTGTTCATGCTCTGGCTTACCTATATTAAGCAAAGGTTTTCCATGTCAATCTGGTGAATATCTGTCTAATAAAATATTTATTAGCATTTTGGGATAGGTTCACTAAGCCCTGATTTGTAAATACCAGGCCAAGTAGAAAAGCTGAACAAAGGCAACCAGCTGAACAGTAAGATAACATATTCCTGGTAGGATCAACACAACATATTTATAAGTACCATGAATGAATATCATTAAGTTGGGTAATGCTAACATTTATTATCATCCTGATCGTCTTAAACATTTCAACATAAAAATATAAATATTATTAATTATTGTTATTTAAACTTTTGCTGATCTAATGAAAGGCTTTAAACATGTGAATAATTTGGGATTTGTTAATCCAATTGCATGGTTCTTCTTTGTTTAGGTTACAATTTCCATCAAACTTATGAGGATCCCAGATGTCGGTAGCCGCTCCAAAAAATTTAAGACCTCGTTTTGCCACAAAAGACAGTCCACAGTCATTCATTCACTCAGCTCAAGATGGTCAAGCCCAAGGTTGCTTTATTAATTACAGTAGAATTAACACTATGAATAAGACACTTTATTGATTTATAATCCTTGCTCTTTAACAAGTACTGGAGCAACCATGAAGTCCAAGTCAGGTTCTCACCTAGTTTAAGGTCAAACTTGATTCTTCAAACTACGCTTAAGAGACATTAATTTTCTGCATAGACCTAATTGTCTTTTGCTCTAACATGTTAACATATCACAAAAAATACATGTTTCTTTTTTGTGACTAATATGGTATATATATTATCAAATTAGTCACAAAAAGAATTATATATATATATATTTTTATTTTTTATTTCAAATATGAAGCCGATCAAACTATTTAATAGAAAAGCTTTTTATCTAACCTGGCACATTATTTCTGGATAGCAATTTCACATCTTCTAATACTCAAGTCAAACATATAAGTATGTTTGTATGATAGCATTATGATAAAGCAAAATCGTAAATTTGCATTAAATGAACCTGAGGGCAGATGGTAGTAAGGTACTTGAGTAGATGGAAGCTTGCTACATTCAACACTTATTGCTTTACTGAAACTAGAGTTTTTCTATAAGCTATTTCCATACATTTTGATGGTATCCCATAACATTATGATGATAGGCTATATTAGCAGTGCAATATACCTTAGGTTACTTTCGTAAATGTAAAGGATTATTATTTTTTTTTAGCAAAGGTACTGAAAGGAAGCCTGATGTAAATTATGGGATTGATACATTTTACAGTATCGTCAGCTGTGATCATGTAAGGCACTAACAGTCAGAAAATGAAAACAATTTTGTTAACCATAAGTTTCTCCATTGAATAAAATATTTAGATCTCCTTCTCCAAGGGTATTAACAGACTGTAGTAAGAATGCCCAATTCTCCCGTCACCAGATACTAGATTATATTACTAGTGTTGTGTGCCATTGACAGATTATCCATTAAGCCATTACTGTACACGTGCTGCTTGTGTGTACACAGGAGAGAGGGGCAAGATAGTTCACTACCCCCCTGGAATCTCATGGAGGAGCACATGATATAGCAGGGTTCTTCACATTCCGCAAACAGCACTGTCAGAGTGCTGGGTGTAATGCTCTGATGCTGATTCATTAAAGGCACATGCACAAGAAAGATCTGTGCTGTTTGTGGATCGCACAGAACTCTGCTACCTACTGGACCACCTGGGTATAGCCATTACCCCCCCCCCCCCCTTAAATAGCAAGAGGGAGTGGGGTTGGGAGAATAATAATGGTGGGAGGGAAGGAAGCATCCCTCTGTGAGATTTCCATTTCTGCAGATACCCATAAGCTGGTGGCCATCGGAAGTGGTTCTTATAGCTTTTTGAGTGACCCCTATCAAGGTAAGAATACTTATAGGTCCAGTTGTAGTATCTGTTGACATTAATGACTGGCGCTCCACATTAAAAAGTTGGACATCATTGAATCAGGGCAATCTAGGAATTGCTATGACCCCATGGGATATTTGTAGCCATGCTTCCTAATACTACTTACCAGCCACCCTAACTTGGAGTCAAACATTTATTTTTCCCCACTGAAAGTATAATATGAAATTGCTGAAATAAGGTTTTTTTGTGCCTTGTTTTGGATCAATAGGAAAAGGGTTGAACTTGATGGACGCAAGTATTTTTTCAACCTAAACTACTATTCAACTATGTAAATTTAGCAAGTGCATGCACGGATGGGTTAGTAGAGTGGTACCCTGCCTAGGACCCATCTATGGAAATGTCACTTTTAGTATGCATGGCAAATTGGGAAGACTTCTGTATGGGGAAAAAAATTGCATTTGTTTTGAAATTGCCCATCTGAGTGGATATTGCCACAGTCTAGTTTTACTGAAGTCATTTTTATAACCTGATTTTACACAGGACAAGCCTACTTGAAAATCTTATATTTGGTAAATAAGATAGGACAATAAAGCTTGGTTACTCCAAGGATGTAAGCAGTACAGAACTTTTGTATTTTACTCTTTGAGATTACCAAAAACATTTCCAAGTTTAATAAACTATAATATTTTATTATAATTAGTATACAATTGTAGTAGTTAAGAAAAAAATCTGTAGGTTTAAGAAACAATTGTAATTAGTAGTGGATTGTTTAAAAAGCAAAACTGAATGAATTTATTCACAGTGACATTAAACAGTAAAAAACAACATTATTATCTTTTTATAGTTACTTCAGTTTAAGATACTAGAAAACCAGGGTATCTAAATGTACCCCTCCTGATTAAACACTTTGTTGTTATTATGATAAATATGCTATAAACTCTGGAAGATTCAATATAAAAGGAAACCCACAATATCTGCTGGGGATAGGTTCCCTTGTGGGTACCTGAAACTGTGGATAATAGCAAACATACATGCTACTATGCAAACATACATGGAGAGTGCACTGCATATGGTATATGCTGAACACCACATAGCACGTACTGAACACTACACTCTATACATTATTAAGCAAAATACCAGATATCCTTGAGAGTTGATCTGATATGACTAATGGGTCTATTTACTAAAATTTGAGAATAGTTCGAAGAGGTCGACTTTGGAGGTTAACTTTCATTTTGATGCAAAAACAATTTGAACAGCACCCCAGAACCGGCATATGTTACATAGAGCACCACTGAAGTGACCATCAAGTGGCTATGTGTATTGTGTCCAGTGAAATTTGTATAAATTCTAGTTCAAGACAGATTGTCAGAGAGATTTGTTTCCAAGTAAGTAGCTAGAGATAGGACTCACCAAGTTTGGAGTACTTTGGCGTAGTGGTGGCCTAAGCAAAATATGGCCATATATTGCCGACTTAGACTTCTACTCCCAGGTTTGTGCTGTGCTCTCTTTCTTTAATTCTTTAATTCTTTAATTATGTTGTATGGAGTAAAATTACAGTATTATCACATTTTGAAACAAAAAAGTTAAAACAATATGGTCAGTTGATATGAAGGGAAAATATGTAGACATTTGCCCAATTTTAAACATACATAATAGCAAAGAAAAAATTAAGTAAGTTTTCCTCTTATATATAAAGCATTATTTCATTCCACTGACAAAAGCAGTACAGAATGGACATATGCCACGTTAAATAGACTAACAGTATGTAGTGCTACACTCTGAGCGCTTCTACCAAACCACAAATCAAAAAGAAATCACAAATATACACACAACCCATTTGAATTTGTAATTTCCTCCCAGTATTTCATGCCTTTTGTCTCCATATATACTGAAAGTGCAGATGGTGGTGCTGGATGACTGCAATTTGGAGCTCAGGCTAAGAGATTTATACTCCACTCAAACATTTCAACACCAAATTGTTTTTTCAAAGTATGATCTATTACTGTACATGTAGCACAGGTCTGAATTCAACTCTCGCTTTAGTACACTCCTTCTTTCTAAAAGAACATGTAGCTGTGATTGATTCCTTTTATTTGGTTCAGAAAGAAGCCAGTCCAGTAAAGGTGATATGATTATGTACCATTCTTTGTTGATGCTTTTTATTCCATAGCCAGATGGCAATAGAAATCCAGGCATTAAGTGTTGGCTTTCTTTAAACAGCAGGAGCGTTACATTAGGGAATTTTGTTAAAAGCACAAGCATATGGCTATGTGCTCTGTTCATATGTCAGTTTGGGATAAAGTTATCTTATAAAAAAAGTATGCCCATTTTCTTTTTATGTTAACAAACGTGACAAAGTGAATTGTTAGAGTCTAAAGTAATATTACTACTGTTAAAATACCCTTCATTTAGCTGTTGAAGGATAACTGTGGGCAAAAATGCGACATATGATTAGTTGAAAAATTGCATTAAGTGTAGATGTTTTAAATAAAAAAGCTTTAGTGATGAGTACACATGAAGAACCTTATTTGCTTGATTATAAGACAAAGTTTTTTTCAGAAAAAAATTCTGAAAAACGAATAATCGAGGTTGTCTTATAGTTTGACCTCAAATTGAGGTCAGACTATAAGACTGGGATCCAGGTCCCCCGCAGAACTGCAGGGGACCTGGATCGCCTCACTTACAGCCGGTGGATGTTCCGGCTTCATCATAAAAGTCCCAGCGGAAGTGCCGGGCAGCACTGGAGGATGTCTGCGCGTATCGTGCAGACATCCTCCGGTTGCCTCCACTAGCCACCAGGAAGATTTGGGCAGTGCAGACATCGTCCATGCTGCCTGACACTTCCGTCTATTATCATAATAGACAAAGTGTCGGGCAGCATGGAGGATGTCTGTATATATTGTGCAGACATCCCCCAGCTGCCCCCACTAGCCACCAGAGAGAGAGAGACAAGGTGAGGGGGAGAGAGAGAGAAATGTTTGGAGGGAGAGAGAGAGAAAAGGTTGGAGGGAAGAGAGAAAATGTTGGGGGAGGGGTCAAATAAGGGTATAATCAGGGTCATCTTATATTCGAGCAAATACGGTACTATATTCAGTAGTACAGCTCTATGAGGGGGCTGATATGTTTTTTGGAAGCTTGGGTCAGATCTTCCTTTATCCAAAAGTTGTAAACACCATGGCCACCTCCTGTTAGAGCTACATGGAGCAAAGAATGATTACTAAGGTACTTTACTTGTATTTGTGCCTACAGTTGTCATTTAATATCACATTTTATAGCTTGTTTATAGTGTGGGTCTGACTTATTCTGGTGGCCTCCCAGCAGTAGGATCCCACTGAAGTAGACTTTCATTGTTTACTGGGTTCGCCCAGCCAATTAGGGTGATAAGTTCTTTAGATCACATTACTAACGCTTGTTTACAGGTGACCTTTCCTACTTTTGTGATGCAGATATAAACAATGGTCACCATTAACTCTTGTATCTTTAGCCCATGCACAGCATATCTATTTTCTGTAAATGTGCAACATCAGGAATAGAGGCCTTCTACAAGGATGAAGACATACTGAAGACATATATGCAGTAGTGTATTTTCCACAAGGCACTCGCCTTGGGCGGCACTTTGCCAGAGGGTGTTAAAGCACACTTCTGGTGCTTTAAACATTTTCACTCCCTCCCTCACCGTTCAGCAAGCTTTAGCTCCTTCCAATTAATCAGGGTGGTGAGGGCATGTAATGGAGATGGTGAGGGTATGTAATGGGGGTGATGGTGGCGTGTAATGGGGGTGATGGGGCATTTAGTGTGTCTGCAATGGGTGTGATGGGGCATGTCATGGGTGGGCAACGTGGGTGATGGGGCATGTCATAGGTGTGCAGCGTAGGTGGTGGTGGGGTGCACGAATTTTGTCTGCCTAGGGCAGCACAAACCCAAGATACACCACTGCATACATGACATCATATAAATGCAAAAACAGGAGGTTCTGGTACCCCACATTTTTAGGGTGGTCACCTTCTCTTTACTTAGTAGGGAGGGGTCAATTGGAGAACATTCATCCAATCCAGGTGGTCGAAACTGCTGCACTCTGACCCTACATCTTGCAAGCTTTACGTTTGAACAAAAAGTCTAAGTGAAAAAATACAACTTTTTTAAAAACAGGCACAGAAGAAAAAATATGACAAAAGTAATCACAGTAATCACAGTTAGACATAGAAACAACACCATTATTTTTACATGATCCCCACTGTCCTTTTCAATGACCAGCTTTCAGTTTGGCTTAGACCACAGACAGATGGCATGGCCTACTCCTCTAGAATCTTCTGATAACGCTGCATATTTCCTGGCTGTTTCATTTGTGAGAACCGTTCCAAGTCCTGAGGCAGCCATGCAGCCGTGAAGTGTTACTCCCACCACTATGCTTGATAGCTGGGATGAGGTTTTTCTTTTAAATTCAGTATTTCTTTTCCACCCACTCATATTTGTTATTCACACCAAAACATTGTGTTTTTGACTTGTCTGTGCAGAGAACATTTTCCTAGAAAGCTTGCTGGAATATCTGGAGACATCATAGATACATTTAAAATATATTTTTCTCTTATTTTATGCATTTTCATGCAATTTTGTCCCTTTACCAACCCATATCTCATCAAACTGTATAAATGTAGTTTTGTTTGAATACAGTTTATTTGAACAGTTTTGTGACTTCTTTTGCCTTATTGCTAAATAACCAAACTTTTCTATGACTACTTTGCATAGAACTGTCTACACTGCAGAAAGTTCCATCCCTAGTTTACAGCAAACGTCTATAAAACAGTACTTCTGAATTATATATTTACTGACAAAAATACAGGTAGACAATAGTTAAATCTAATATCAAAATAAGCATGTCAATGTATGTTGAAAAAAAAAGGTATATTTTGCATTGGTTTTCTGGAAAAAAATAACTTTATGTCCTCTTGAAAAATTTCAGTATTTAATTATGCTCATCGGTTGGTTTATAGTTTAAAACAAATATTTTATTGAATCTATACCTTTAATAAATTTCCAACACAATAATAATTTGTCTCTGGCAATAGAATTTTGCTATATTTAGCTTTGAAACGTCCTAAAAAATCAATATGGGCGGAAGCCAATTTCCATCTGCTGCATAGATAACAGACACATCACTGGACTATTTATGTTGGCTGACCCTACAGTCATTTTGTTTTTATTTTTTTATATTATTAAAAAAAATAAAAATGCTAGTGCGCACTTCATTGTACCGTATTTGCTCAAATATAAGACAAGTTTTTTTTCAGAGCAAATGCTCTGAAAAAGACCCCTCGTCTTATATTCGAGGTCGTCTTAATTGTCTGACCTCAAATCGAGGTCAGACTAGAAGACTGGGATCCAGGTCCCCCGCAGAGCTGCAGGGGACCTGGATCCCCCTCGCTAACAGCCGGTGGATGTCTGCGCGATGCAGACAGTATCGGGGGAGGCTTTTACCGCTATGGTGCCCTTGCGAGTTGGCGGTAACATAACTCCAGTTTGCATGTTAGCAGCGTCTAACATGCAATGTATGTTGAAAAAAAAAGGTATATTTTGCATTGGTTTTCTGGAAAAAAATAACTTTATGTCCTCTTGAAAAATTTCAGTATTTAATTATGCTCATCGGTTGGTTTATAGTTTAAAACAAATATTTTATTGAATCTATACCTTTAATAAATTTCCAACACAATAATAATTTGTCTCTGGCAATAGAATTTTGCTATATTTAGCTTTGAAACGTCCTAAAAAATCAATATGGGCGGAAGCCAATTTCCATCTGCTGCATAGATAACAGACACATCACTGGACTATTTATGTTGGCTGACCCTACAGTCATTTTGTTTTTATTTTTTTATATTATTAAAAAAAATAAAAATGCTAGTGCGCACTTCATTGTACCGTATTTGCTCAAATATAAGACAAGTTTTTTTTCAGAGCAAATGCTCTGAAAAAGACCCCTCGTCTTATATTCGAGGTCGTCTTAATTGTCTGACCTCAAATCGAGGTCAGACTAGAAGACTGGGATCCAGGTCCCCCGCAGAGCTGCAGGGGACCTGGATCCCCCTCGCTAACAGCCGGTGGATGTCTGCGCGATGCAGACAGTATCGGGGGAGGCTTTTACCGCTATGGTGCCCTTGCGAGTTGGCGGTAACATAACTCCAGTTTGCATGTTAGCAGCGTCTAACATGCAAACTCGAGTTTTATATTATCATTTACATCATTTACCAGCATAATGCAGCAGTGTGCTTAAGCTTTGGTACTGTTCTGAATCGTACATTATTCAATAATGAAAAAAATGATCTTGTGTTTGATTTAATGGACCGCATTGAATAGACTGCAGTGTGTTCCCATTGGAAGTAGTTCATTTGCATATGAAACCACAAGGTGATGCTATAAACAAGAGACACAATTCTATCTTACTTTATGTATTTTATTGCAGACTTTTTTTATTCTTTACATTTACAGTTGAAATAATGTTTTGCAGATGGATTCCCTTTAACTATGAGATTTGCCCCTTATTAGCTATCTGCCAAGATGCATCCTGTTTTTGAGCTGTTGATACATCCCAGGATATGTTAATGCACTCTACATCTCTTGCTATAATTGCTTAACACATTTTTAGTGTTAGGGTAGTACCATAAAAGCTTACAATAACTTGCTGTAACTGCATTTATCTAAAAAGCAAAAAGCACTACACATTAATCCTATATATTTTTTGACTTTCACTAAAGCAAACCATCTGCAGTGTTAGGTGAATGTTTTCTGGGCTGGAACCTGCAAAAGTGCAATTACATTAAGAGTAGAAATGAACATTCATGAATTCACATTAGTGTAATTGGTCATATTGATGTTTAGATCAGTTTTCTTCATAAAATATTCTATACGCAGCCAGCGATGAGCTTTACATAAATAAGCAGTAATTCAATGTAGGTAAATGTAAAATGAAGCATTTTGGTTGTCATAATAAAACTACAACATATAGTTTAAATGGTGATTCCTTAGGGAAATCTACTAATGAAAAATATTTGGTAGTAATTATAGACAATAGACTTAGCAGTAGTGCACTGTGCCAGCTGGCGGCTGCAAAGGCCAATAACATTTTGGCATTTCTTAAAAGTGGTATTGACTCATGGAAGGGAGATATAATTCTGCCTCTTTATAGGTCCATATTAAGATCCCACCTTGAATATGCAGTTCAATTATATGCACCTTTTCTAAAAAAAAAAGACATTATGGAAATAGAGAAAGTGCAGAGGAGGGCCACAAAACTAGTGGGAAGTTTTAGCTTTTAAGGAAGGCTTAAAAATTTAAATTTGTACCTGCTACAAAGAGGGCATCTTAGAAGGGATATGATAATGTTATATAAATATGTACAGGGCCCTTACAAAGGGCTCTCAAAATGCCTGTTCATTAACAGAACAGTACAAAGGACTAGAGGTCACCCCTAAGACTTATAGAAAGGAAATTTGGTCTACGACAGCAAAAGGGATTTGTTACGGTAAGGACAATAAAGGTATGGAAATCATTCTCTGAAGAGGTGGTGCTAGCAAATACATTAAATGCCTTTAAAGGGGCCTACAGGGAGTGCAGAATTATTAGGCAAATTAGTATTTTGACCACATCATCCTCTTTATGCATGTTGTCTTACTCCAAGCTGTATAGGCTCGAAAGCCTACTACCAATTAAGCATATTAGGTGATGTGCATCTCTGTAATGAGAAGGGGTGTGGTCTAATGACATCAACACCCTATATCAGGTGTGCATAATTATTAGGCAACTTCCTTTCCTTTGGCAAAATGGGTCAAAAGAAGGACTTGACAGGCTCAGAAAAGTCAAAAATAGTGAGATATCTTGCAGAGGGATGCAGCACTCTTAAAATTGCAAAGCTTCTGAAGCGTGATCATCGAACAATCAAGCGTTTCATTCAAAATAGTCAACAGGGTCGCAAGAAGCGTGTGGAAAAACCAAGGCGCAAAATAACTGCCCATGAACTGAGAAAAGTCAAGCGTGCAGCTGCCACGATGCCACTTGCCACCAGTTTGGCCATATTTCAGAGCTGCAACATCACTGGAGTGCCCAAAAGCACAAGGTGTGCAATACTCAGAGACATGGCCAAGGTAAGAAAGGCTGAAAGACGACCACCACTGAACAAGACACACAAGCTGAAACGTCAAGACTGGGCCAAGAAATATCTCAAGACTGATTTTTCGAAGGTTTTATGGACTGATGAAATGAGAGTGAGTCTTGATGGGCCAGATGGATGGGCCCGTGGCTGGATTGGTAAAGGGCAGAGAGCTCCAGTCCGACTCAGACGCCAGCAAGGTGGAGGTGGAGTACTGTTTTGGGCTGGTATCATCAAAGATGAGCTTGTGGGGCCTTTTCGGGTTGAGGATGGAGTCAAGCTCAACTCCCAGTCCTACTGCCAGTTCCTGGAAGACACCTTCTTCAAGCAGTGGTACAGGAAGAAGTCTGCATCCTTCAAGAAAAACATGATTTTCATGCAGGACAATGCTCCATCACACGCGTCCAAGTACTCCACAGCGTGGCTGGCAGGAAAGGGTATAAAAGAAGAAAATCTAATGACATGGCCTCCTTGTTCACCTGATCTGAACCCCATTGAGAACCTGTGGTCCATCATCAAATGTGAGATTTACAAGGAGGGAAAACAGTACACCTCTCTGAACAGTGTCTGGGAGGCTGTGGTTGCTGCTGCACGCAATGTTGATGGTGAACAGATCAAAACACTGACAGAATCCATGGATGGCAGGCTTTTGAGTGTCCTTGCAAAGAAAGGTGGCTATATTGGTCACTGATTTGTTTTTGTTTTGTTTTTGAATGTCAGAAATGTATATTTGTGAATGTTGAGATGTTATATTGGTTTCACTGGTAAAAATAAATAATTGAAATGGGTATATATTTGTTTTTTGTTAAGTTGCCTAATAATTATGCACAGTAATAGTCACCTGCACACACAGATATCCCCCTAAAATAGCTAAAACTAAAAACAAACTAACAACTACTTTCAAAAATATTCAGCTTTGATATTAATGAGTTTTTTGGGTTCATTGAGAACATGGTTGTTGTTCAATAATAAAATTAATCCTCAAAAATACAACTTGCCTAATAATTCTGCACTCCCTGTATATACTTTTCTAATGAGACATAACATAGAGGTTTATGCATGTTAGTATAGGCAGTAATATTTATTTAGTGCTTGTTGATCGAAGGACAAATTTGATTGCCTTTTGGAGTCGATAAGGAATTCTTTCCCCTAGTTTGGTACATTCCCTTTATTTTTTTGTGGGATTACTTTATGAAAGAGGAAACTGCAGGTTATTAACAAGAGAATGCTCAAAGTAGCCACTATATAGGCCTTAGAGGGACTGTCTAGTCCCAAAACTCACTTTGGTGCAAGTTGACGACTACTACTAGGCATTCTGCATAAATCACATTTTTAATATTTGACTCAAGCCCTCTGATTACTCTGCATGTTTACTGAAGGTGCAGCAGCACTGATTAAATAGACACTAAGGATATAGATCCCCTCAAAAAAGTGGTTGAAAAAAATTAGGAACTTTCTGTGATGGCAGATACGGAGACTGCACCCAACTTGTCGGTAGAAGAAACTAAATTTTTAAGGATATAAAGTTTTGTTTTATTGAATAAATTCCTCTGTTGTTGGAATAGAACGCATTGTGTGGAATGTGATAAACTTGCTCTTGTACAAGGTAGGTTCTCTTAACAGTGTAACACATTGTCTGATGGCATCACTAGAGAGACTGTAAATTCCCTTCATTTTGAAATAAATTCTTCTCATTGGATCCTGCAGCATTGAATCCTGTTTCTTGCAAACTGCTGTAATGTCACAAATCCATCTAACTGTAAGATTTGTATATTTTAAGCAATGCAAAATATAAAACATGCATTTTCAAGTACTTTGAAAGCACAGAAATACGCATTGACATTTGGAAAATGCATTTTGGGTACCAAACAGTTTCAAATTCCCTTCTTAATTCCCTGTCATTCTCTCTTTCATGCATAACACCCTTTGTGTTTTGATTACCCAGTTGCACGGATCTGTGGATTATGATGGTTCTTTATGAATAAGATAATATTAGATTATCTTAAGGGAGGCAATTTAATTTTGAATATTTTGTTTCTTAAAGTTCCTCAAATATATGCTCTGTTTCATATGTGCCAGGTTGGAGGCATAATTATAACCAAATATTTAAACTGGAAGTGTACAGTCAGTGAGATAGTCCCTTTATTTCCCACTAACATCCACAGGATACTATAACCATGCTTCAGGACACTCATTTTATTCACCTCAGAAAGAGGTGGCCTTGGCAGAAATTGAATCTGCAGCGCTGTTCATTGTACATCATCTTGTGTACCAAATCTCCAGAATACCAGAGGGAAAAGTATTCTGCACGTGAAGAATTCTTAACCGCTGTCGTTAAACAGCATCTAGGACACAGTATGACCACCAACCTTGCATGTGATATCAGTTTGCCTATAAATCTGTCAGTCAAGACAAGATGCACTGTTGACTGGCATACTGCATGGCAGAGCTATTATGTGTACAAGAAGTGCTGGCTTGTCTACTGAGATCTTGCCCCCTGGTGTTTGGAGCTATGTTTGCACTACAGTGCCTTCTCCACCTCCCTGAGTCACTTTATATCATTTAAATAGCTAGGTTTTATGACTATGCCAACTCGTCAAGTGGTATATTTGAGTTAACTGTATTGTCATTATTCTGTAGCTCAAATGTTCTCTTTGGATATGGGTAATAGACTAGTCTCCTCTCCTGCACTGTAGTATAGACTGAGAACTTCTAGATAAATAGTTTGACCATTACTCCCTTATTCTATTCTGGTGAGGTGGAACAGATGAGAAATAGAGACACCAACTTTTCCGCACAGCTTATGTTTACACTGGAAGTTGAAATTGGTTATGGTATTAGACACATGTAGGTCTTAGCATCAACATGTGCATATAACTCATAAATTTGTATGTAAAGCTTAAAAATGCATTTTTTGTTGACTTTTCTAAACATGATTGCTATTATTGAGATAGATACACACTGAACAAATTTTAACATGGACAGCTTTTGTGACAGCTGAAGTCATTCTGTACTTACAATGTAGAGACTTACTGTTTAATATATCATGTATAACATATCTATAGAAGTGTTTTATTAGCATAATAACTGATTTCACTGTCCTATCTTCAACTCCGTCGGGTCTGATTGAACATGAATACTATATTTATCTCAGATTAATGTCACAAATGTGCATTCCTGGAGTAAATCAGACTGCCTTTTAGAACATGTGCTAACTACACAGTGTTGAGTTTGTGCCTTGTGTTCATAATTAAGGAAATTGTTGGTTAGTGACTTAGAGTAGCTTAATCTGGAATGCACAGTTTATACATACTGCAACCAGACATCATCTCTTATACAAAATTGAAAACTAAAGTATTTCATTTTTGTGTTTATTTACTATTTATTTGTTTTTCATATTTCAAAAATATAAAACATAGTACAAAGGACATTACAGTTGGAACCGTTCAGTACAACCGTCTTACAAAATATCATAACTGTACACTTACTGACCACCGGCTCCAACTTAGTGGATGCCGGTGGGTAGAAAAACTCAAACTCCCCTTTTGCCTGTATGATTTTGTTATGTAACATTTATATAAATAGGGTGTTTTGCATTGTCAAATCCATCTTAACCCCTTCCCGTCGGATACTGTAAAAAGGGACACAGATTATCTTAACTTAAATACTATATATATTTTCCTACTCCATTCCGCCCAGGATTTAGTTGTTGTTTCTCTTATGGTATTACAATATCTTATGCCCTGTTCTTTCCTCAGGAGTTCCTTCATCTGGGTCTTGATCATTTGCCACTCTGGGATGGTTGATCGCCATATTTACTGTAATAAGCAAAAGAGATGTGATCCTCATTTCTGATATATTGGTTTCCCCTAGATTCAGATGAAGTAGGGCTTTCTCAGGCACGAGATGGATTTCTTTACCGATTAATAGTGACAATTTTTGTTGACAATTTTCCATAGTTGTTTAATTACTGGACAGCTCCACCAAATATGGAAGTAGTCCCCTCTGTAGGTGCCACATCTCCAGCATGTCGCATGGACCAAGTGGTACATCTTACTCAATTTTGTAGCGGTACAAGGTACCATCTGTTTAATACCTTATAGTGTAGTTCGTTTAAATTCATACAATGTAGTGTTTTATTCATAAGGTTAATTGAATCATACCATTCTCCCCTTATTGATCTCCCTTTTTAGATTTTCTTCCCATTTCCTAATGGCCATAGGAACCTCACCCCCTTGATTTCCTTGATTAAACCCAGACATTCTGTCAAGATGCCCCTGAAATTTTTTTTTCTCTAACATTTTTACCAATAATGCCACTGGTTTTGAATAGGGCTCAGCTAACACATATTTTTCAAGGAATCCCTTGATCCTAATGTATTTTAAAAATTCTCCATTCGGTAAATCAAATTCACTTTGAAGGGTAGGAAATGCTTTTATGTTCCCATCGCCATATATATCTAGGATCCATAGAATACCCTTTTTCACCCATAGAGCTGAAACTAAAGAAACACAAGAAAAGCATTAAAAGCAGAATAAAGCTGCTATATACTTCCTCATTGCCCTACACAGGGTAATACTTAGTGAATTTCTGATGCTGTGGCAAGTTTTGATATTTAAGGTAAATGTTTAGAACGCTTTAATTTAAATTTTAAAGAATGTCCAGCTTCAATTATGATGATCACTTAGCCCTTTTAATAAGATACACCTAACAAAATACATACTCCAGGCTGCACAAAGAAGCATAAAGACTCTAGTGGTAATAATAAAAATCATTGTTTATTTTGAGATAGTGACTTTCTCACTAAAAGCACTTTAGTGCCCACTCTCAGAGTTCTGCTCTGGGTTTGGTGAAGAATGCTTTATTTTTTCTAAGAGCATGCAGTCAAATATACTCTCGCCCTAAACCAAACCCAAAGCTTACAATTGTGTCTGCTCAGCGCGTCCCTCACTTAAAAATAAGGGAATATACATCGGAAAAAGGGATTTTGTGCTTTACCATACCTCTCCATATGCATGGGATTTCCTAATTAGCATGGACACGAAGCTAACATCAAGAACATGCACATTTGGACACCACCATGCATATGAATTATTGAAGGCCTCTAATACAAGCAGCAATATCAGCACCTTTCAAGAGATGCTGTGGACTCCTCTTTTTCTACACATCACAGTAGGATGATTGATATGGGCATTAATATGAACATCTCCCAAGAGATACTGGATATGCTCCTTGTTCTACACATCACAGTGGGAGGATTGATATGGGAATTCATATGAGCATCTCCCAAGAGATACTGGAGATGCTCCTTGTTCTACACATCACAGTGGGAGGATTGGTAAGGGAATTCATATGAGCATCTCCCAAGAGATACTGGAGATGCTCCTTGTTCTACACATCACAGTAGGAGGATTGATCCGCGGTAGGAATCTTGCAAAAGGTAGGTTTTCAGGGAAAGTATTATATAATAATAACAACTAAAAATCTCAAATAAGAATGTTTCACTTTTTAAAAAAAATCATGTTAAATATACATGTATTCGTTTTTTTTTGTGTTTGGAAAGGTCCGTTTATTGTAACAGCAGCAAATAATAGATATTACCATTACCCATCTTAAAGGTGAGGGTTTAAAATATCTGTGTTTAAAGTTGCATGAGATGTTCATGGAATTGCATTTCCTATTTGTGAAGAACCAGGTGAAGCATTAGGACTGTAGGCGCTTTTCTGATTGGTCACTTCTAGGCCACCTCTGTAAAGAGATGTCTCCTCCCGGGGTTACTTTTCTCCTAGCCTGCAATGGATATCAGCCAGAATCCCAAATAATTTGCTGTCTCGTCTGCTCTTTGTCCCCAAGAATCACACACAACAGGGTTATATAGAAAGGCATACTTAGATGTGGGTGGGGCAGTATCCCCCCAGGTTCCACCAAATAGGGGGGGGGGGGGCAGAGCAGCACCCTCAGTCCCCCTGGTATTTAGTGCAGCATCGGACGATGTCTGTGCATAGGGGATGGTGATGGCACAGGTAAGTTGTTTGGGGATATAGGGGGTAATAACAAGCTGTTTGGAGAGAGTGGTGGCACTGTCACTCTGTTTGAGGGCAGTGGTGGCAGTGTCAAGCTTTTTGGGGTTAGTGTGGCAATGGCAAGCTGTGTGGAGATGTAGATGGCATTGCCAAGCTGTTTGGGGTTAGAGATGACACTGTCAAGCTTTCTGGGGACATAGATGAACTGGTAAACTGACACAGGTAAGCTATTTGGGGATATATATAAGGCAGTGGCAAGCTGTTTGGGGACATAGATGTCACTAACCAGCTATTTGGGGACTTAGATACAATGCTAAGCTATTTTGGTACAAATATGGCACTGGCAAGCTATTTGGGGATATATATGACACTGGCAAGCTGTTTGGGGACAGATATGTCACTGGTAAGCTGTTTGGGGACAAAGATGTCATGTTTTTACTTTTAAAAATGAGTGGTGCCAAACAGGTTCCTCCACGTGTGCCAATTCTCTAGGTATGCCCCTTATTATATATAGTTATTGCTATAACAGCATACTGAAAGCAAGACATACAGCTGAGGGTACTGTGATTCCATGGAATCTTGGCCGGTGCTTCCTATAGGCGCCAGCATTGTGGAGGTGGCTGCTGCCTGCCGCCGGGATACATGTATCCCGGCGGCAGGTAGCCACAAGATAATTTTTTTTGCATGTGGCGCTCAGGGGGCGGACTTCTGCGAGGTGCCAGTCCGCCCCCACGCAGGAAACAGGTAGCGTCAACTCTGCCAGTGCTACTTGTGTCGCGCTTCCTGTTTATAATGATGATGCAGAGCATCGGAAATACACAGTTGGTCTATCCAGTAAATCAGCCAAGGAATACCTCCACAGACCATGACCGCAAACATTTCTCTCCTACTATATCAGTGATCTCTTCTAAACAAAACATATTTTTAGTTTTAAATTATTGTAATTACACTCTCTTTAAGAAAAAAGAAAGCGCCAGGAACAACAATGCCAAATAACATTTTACAAACAACTTGCAGAACTATACGTAAATCAGAATATGCTGGACTTGCATGGGGCTAATGAGATCCTATGGCATTTTAACTATAATTTAGCATGTAAATTGTTTTGTTCATTTGGAACCATGATATTATTTGAATCAATAAATGTGTACTATTTGAAAGTTACTAAGTATCATGATCTGTTTACCTATCTAGGCATGTCCAGTAACATTATACTGTTATAGCATAATCCTCTCCTAAACTAGAAATGCAATTTAAAAATGTCAGCCATGCATAGAGAGCCAGATGTGAATCTGTGGTTTCATGCTGATGTGATGACCCATGTCTACTGATTCTGCCTATAAGGCAAAACAATGCCCACAGTGTTGCTTAGCATCTCAGCAAGGTACAGAACTTTATTGAATAAACAAAACCATTATTCTTACAAACAGCACCTGCTTACTTGCAGCTCGAGGGCGAAAACTAGAATGCATTCAACTTGAGTATGTCTAAGTATGTAGAAGGAGGGCTTGTCATTTAAGAAAGGTAGTCCAAATCTACCCAACATCAGTTTCTGAGGTCCATAAAACAGATTTAGTCACATTAGTGTAAGCAACTATGTCCATTTTTAAAAGGTTGTTAATTCAAAAATTGTCTTTGCTGGAATTGTTGATGTAGATCACAATTGGGGTAATTTATAAGGAAGGTGCACATAGAGATACCTTCTAATACTGGCTCAATCCCCTTGTGTTCTTATGTAGAACATCTGTTAGGAGTACCCACTGGCACAACCCATGTATAATAGTCCTTTAAATACCTTAAAAGTGTTTGAGAACCCCCAGTAAACAGGCTTCTATTCCCACACATGTAAGGCTTTCGATGTATAAAAAAGGTTAATTTACTATTATACATAACATATGAGTATCTCACTATTTTGCATGCGAGAGAGCTCCTATTTCATGGGCTGATGCAAGGATTTTTGAACAGGATGCACTTGTAATTGTGAATGCTGAACAAGGTGTCTGTGTGAATGTTGAGCAGTGTTTGCTCAGTGATGCCGGTATTTTACCAGCATGCCAGTAAAATGTTATCTTGATGCCAATGTTTAGTTTATGGAAGCCAGAGCTCCGCAACCAACATAAAGGCAGGTGTGTAGCGACTAGGAGGGTTTGCTGTTAAGATCTCCCCTCGTCAGCCCTCTTTGAGCAAGAGGAGGGCAGGCAACTGATATCTGTGCAATCTGGGTGCAGGGACAAGTCCTGTGAGTGCAATCTGAGAGCTACTAGTCCAATCTGGATGCTGTAGTAATGTCTGGATTCTGGCGTAGATATTGGGTGTCATATGGGTGCTGGGGCAAGTCCTGTGTGCAATCTGTGTGCAGGGGCACGTTTTGTGAGTTCAATCTGGGTGCTGGGGCATGTCCTGTGTGTGCTATCTTGGTGCTCTTGCAAAACTTGTGGGTGCAAGGTTGTGCTGTGGCAAGTTATATGGGTGCAATTGTGGGTACAATGGCAAGGGATGTGGGAGCCAATAATGAAAGGAAGACAGGAGAAATGGCGTAAAGGCGGCCAAGGAAGGAAATAAAATCAAGGAATGCATTTTTTCAGAAACAATGTTATTATCTGATAACAATAACTTACCACTGTTGGGATGGGGGTGCATATTCTACTAGTTTCCAACTGTATCTTGAAACTATAGTTTTTTTTATTTCATACAGGATGCTGAGCTTCAATATGTTAAGACTAAATGGGGTTTCATAAAATGATTTAGATATTGTTGGCCCCAGAATTAAATTTAACATAGCATGCTTGCTCTCATCATATATTTTTGATTGTGGTTTATGTGAAGAGCTTTGTTGTGCCCTGGGTCAGAAAAAGTTGAGGAACACTTAACAAGGGTTGTATTTTTTCATCAAAAAGGTGGCAAACCTAACTGTTAGTAAATATAATTAAGCAATTCTTCACCTTAAATCTCTCATTTATTTCCACAGTGCAAACATGCTGGTAGGCATCTTAAGTTTTACCTATCATCTGACTGTACCTGCATTGTGACCACAATGGTAATTTAAGTCCTGGGTCCTGTGCAGCCCCATCTGGGACAATGCAAAAGCCTGGATTAAGATCTCTGAGTGAAGGCAGTTTCAGTCAGTCAGGAGAAACTTCTCAACTCTCATGGTTGGCTGAGAGTTCAAAAACCTCACCTGAGTGGCTGAGTCCCTCCTACACAAAGCTCAGTGTAAGCTGCAGCAGCCTGAGCCTGCATCAGGTAAGAGAGAAAGAGAGAGTGTGTGTAATGGTACTAGAGCAGTTCATTCTCTGCAACTACTCAGGTCTGCTCTTGGATGGGGTTAATTCCCTGCAACTGCTCAGGTCAGCTCATAGAGGGATGAATTATCTGCAACTGCTCTGCTAATAGTTTGGTTACCCGCAGTTGTTTATGTCTGGTTATCTATATGGCTCCCAAGGCTTCCTAACAATTTATATAATATAAAATAATTTTATGTGTATGTGAATCAGTGTGGATGTGTTAGATAGAAAGATAGATCTATAATCCCTGTGTGTAATCTCATCGCCCAAATATTGTATCCCTGATTGGAAGAAATAAAATGTGGTTACCCTAATCTGAAGATGTGTGCCTGTGCTACCTCATATGCACACCTCAAAAATATATGTGACACAATGAAATATTTATTGGAAGATCAACATCTAACGCTAAACACGTAGATTGTCTCCTCCCACCCTGTGTGCTGTATCGATAGATGTTGATTTTCCAATAAACATTTCAGGTGTGCATATTTTCTTTAGTATTTGGATTGACTACTCTTAAGAGTCAACGGGATTGTTTCTTGTGCTACCTCATACCTTCCAATGTTTCAAATGACGAAAAAGGTACACTTTGATTTCTGGGGAGAGTGTCCAAAGGGTGGTTATGGGTGGGGCATTTGTAGGTGACTTAATTGTCAATTTAGAGCTATTTATGTAATTTGGCAAGCCATTTAGAATGACAATAATTTGTTTTATTTACGAAAAATAAAATTAATATATAAACACATTTACACCATTTTGAACACACAATACGATGCTGTTTATTGCTTTGGAGCTCTGTGATAAACTCATACACATGTAAAATTTTAAGCTCTCGATAAATTGGACACCATGGGAGGTTAAAGAGAATGAGAGATGTGTGGGGGGGGGGAAATAGGTATTGTCCCTTCTCAGTAGGGATACTTATAGAAGCATGCTACCGCCATCCTGCGCACAGCTGCAATATTATGCACGTGTTGCCTCCATCTTGACATTGTATAATATACTTTAATTGTACTATACATTGAGCTTCTGATAGTACAGAACCATTGTGCAAAATATAATTTCAGTACGTTATAAAAAATGATATGTTATTAAAGACTGCTGAATCATTTCCAAATATTTATATGTAGTGTGCAGTGAACATATTATTGAACTATGCCAGATTCTGGCATTTTATACCATAGAGCTGTGTGCAGCTAGTGCAGGTAGTTACAGGCCACCTCATTTAATTATATAAGTCATCAGCTGTTAAAACTTGTCAGATTGAAGCTGAGCAGGTTAGGGTTTTAGTGGCCACGCTTCGGCTTTTTACATTTTTTTTAAGCATGACACGTCTAAACAAATAATACAGTCATGTAATCTAAAGCTACTGTTGTCATCTAGCTATTACACAAGTCTCAAAAAGACAATTCTGCACAATCGTAATTTAGTTTAATATGAAGCCTGCTGTTTTATTACTTAATGAATTAAAAGTAATAAAAAGTCACTCTGGAGGTGAATTAAGGGAAAAGCCTTGTGTGGGCTGTCTGCCTACATCAGTGATGAAAGAAATATTACCTGCAGTAAAAAAAAGTTAATGTTGCTTAAAAAAAAAAAAAAAAAAAAAGGGGACCTGTACAGAGTTTGACACACTTAATCTAATGCCTAGCACAGGCAACTTTATATTTTACACATACCTTTAGCCGCATACATAGGTTTGGTTTTACTGTGCATAAACATCTTTTCAGGGGTAAAGTGCTAAAAACAAGGCAATCACCATGAAAGCCAGTTTAATCTCTCAGTGACCGGGCTGTTTTAAAAAATGCTGCACCCGTCATGATAATGTTTTAACACTTCTGCGGTGATTTTGTTTAGCTGTATTTTTTCTGTTTCTCATTTAATGTACCCACATATATTGTTTTTATCAGCATAAGAAGGATTTTTTTTCTTAAGATACTTTTTTTTTATCATATCATTTAATTTACTAAATAAAAATCATAAAATATGATGACATTTTTTTTAAAAAACTGATCTTAATTTTTTTTTTAAATCATAAAAGATGATGAAAAGTTTTAAAAAACTATGATTTCAAAAATCTTTTATACAATTACAAATGGTAAAAATACCCTGTCTATACAGTTGTTATAGTTGTCTTGAGTTCAGGAATACAAATATTAAAGGGTAATAACTGAAAGCAGTGTTTTTGTTTTCTCCTACAGTGACCTTTTGACCCTAACCCTAAATCTAATCCTAAATCTAACCATAATTTTAACCCTAACCCATCTGTAATGCTAAATCTAGATCTCTCCGTCTCAGTGACAGTTACTGTGACAAAGAGGTCACGCACGACTCTTAGTTAGGCATCTGTAGTACTTTTTCTATTAAAATTTGATGATAAATGATCCTTAGTGCATTTACAATTTCTCTTACTCTATATTCTTAGTGACTTGGGAAACACTAATGTGTTTGCAGCTGCATCCTCCTTTTCTTAAAGTTCTCGGTGCGGGGACAATGTTCTTTCTATATGCTAGTCATGATAAAGCGGGTTGAAGTGAACCATCATTTTTTTAATTAGAGTTACTGTATAGAACATTTAATTGGGGTGTTACGTATGTTATATGTCTGGGGGCCCAAAACAACTTGAGGCCAATGTTATGTCTATGAAAGCATGAAGAAAGGGTGACCATCCCACTTATTAACCAACCGGTCGTATGTGATTATTCACAACAATATTTGTTTTTACACTGCTATGTTTTTGGGTGAGCTGATTAGTCATTGTATGGTTTGCACAGATGTCAAAAGTTAGATATTTGATATTGCAATTTGGAGTGCTACATAGTATTAATCCCCCCCCCCCCCCCCCCTCTCCACAATCAATATTCAGATGTGAATTCCATGTTTGCAATTAAATGCACTTAAATTACCCTTTGGTAAGATGTGGAATATTGATAATAATTTTCAGATCGTATATCCATCAAGGTTATCCTCTCTGAAGCATCTACAGTCCTAGTAACACAAGTTCTTGAGGAAACAGATTTCATATTTCCCTGTAAAATGTATTTTCATGCTGGTAAAATTCCCTTTCTTCTAAGCTCAAAGGATGACCTTGTAAAATGTATAAATGATATGGAATGTAAGTGTCCCCTGAGAGGCCCTAGTGACTTGAATGCATTTGAATAAATCAGTCTTACCTTTGTAGGTGTCTCTTCTCTAACAACCCTAACGTCTCCAACATTACCTTATTAAAATCTTCTCTCTCCCTAAGAGGTTTTGCTGCCCATCCACAGACCCATTTATCTCCCAACCTCATAAATGTCTCAGAGGTTACTCCTCTTTATTACATTGCTCTATTACCACTATGTCATAGTGGATGTCCCTGCTTGAATACAGATGACTTAAGTCAAAGGAATGCAGAAAGAGATCCCCAGAACTCGCTGGGATTGGCTCTCTAGACCGGCTATGTCTCAGCTGTGAGACATACCCTAGAGTAAACCCGCGTGCATCTATTAAGATTCACGTTGGGTTTACTTGGGAAACGCAGGACATATTCTTTGCTTCCTTTTAGACATGTCTCCAATGTTTTTAAATGCATGAACTCACCACCGGCAGCTGTGTTTCTTTCCTGGGCTAAGCAAGGTGCGGTCATTGTTCAAAATAATATCATAGGGAGGAAATGTCAAAGTACTGTCCCTCCATCAATATTTCTTATGTAAAGTTCCTGGCCAGTGCTGCTCTTTTTTTTAAGGTCAACTGTAGTCCCAAAAAACAAAATAGCTTTGTTGGAAAGAAGATATTTTACACAGTACAGATATACTAAGCCCCATCTGCTGATCCTATGCAAAAACAATGCCCTCTCTCTGCCCTACTAGAGAAAGACCACCTCACACTGCAGACCTCGATCAGACAAGTGTGACGAGCCCCCTCTGTAAATACCGGCTGTGTCTCTGCTCATATTGGGTTTACATGGGAGAATCAGGACATGTTTTTTTAACTCTTGCTTCCTTTGGTGCTGTTATACCGGCTCCAAAGGCAGGATTAACGGCTGGTTGAGAGAGACCGCTGCACACTACAGACCCCAATCAGATGAGCTCCCGCTCTGATCAGCATGCAGACCGGCTGTGTCTCAACTGTGGGACATGCAGGCACACAAGAGTAAACCCTGATTAAGATATATGTCGGGTTTACATCAGAGAAGCTAGAAATGTTTTGTTAAGGAAGTAAGGGTTAACAGAAAGGTTCATTGTACTTTCATGTTACAGACCAGCACACATACCTCAAAAATACTACATCAGCGCAGGATTGTGCATAGGTGTGCAGCATAGCACACACAGATATACTGTGGAAAATTCCTCTATTTACAGGAAAAAACTAATTGTACATGGTCATGATACATTAATAATTCATTACTTAGCCACCTTTTTATTGTAAACAGCGAATATAAATCAGGGCACATTTTTTCTTGTAAAACTCTGCCTTTTGAGATGTATAAGTCTGGGTAACAGATTGCAATAATTCAGAGTGAAAATCAGCTGCTTTTGTGTGTTTCTGTCCGCCCACAGATCCCAGGGAAAGAGTAAAGCAAATAATAACAAATAAATAAATAATGTAAAAACACAGCTACCCACTAGGAAATCCTTCTTCTTCCAGTATTTGCAGCATAATCAGCAGAAGGATTTCATGTTAAACGCACGGCTCAGATGTCACTGCAAATACATTGATTCCTGATGGATCATCACTTTTGTACAGTCTCAGAGGAAAGAACTGTGGAAGGAGAAATGAAGGGCTGGAGGAGTGAAATAGAGGGAGTGCAGCCTGATGTACTACACTTTTTATGTTTGTTTATAGCAGTGTACACATAATGAAATCAAGCCGGAGGAGAGATGGAAGACCCTTGTACTGTAAGTTGTATGTGTCTCCCTTTCCTTGTTGTTAAAAAACTGTGTGGCAGGGATAACCAACAGGTAACTTCTCAGCTATTAATGAACTACGGTTCCAGTGATGCTTTATCAACCTGTGGATGGGTCGGCATGGGTCAGTTACATGACAGGTGATAGCCCACCAGTTGGTGACTACATCTAATAATGCTCTAAGCTCTTCTGTATATATATATACACTAAATGTACAGCTTTATTCAGTGAGAGATCTTACAAATTATACAGTGATGTTACCTCTGTTAAAGGTGAGTGTCACATAATACTAGGTGACTTTCACATATTATTGGGATATGTTTATTATCTGTTTATTTATTGTTTTAAATAGCATTACAGTACAATATTCATGACAATGTATGTTTGATTGTACCATACATACAAATCCAGTTACTAGAAATAATTGCCCGAGTTACTCTCTTAACTCTCTCCTCAGTATTTCCCCTAAGACATATTTGGTGTAGGATTCTGGAGTCAAGGCAAGAACTCTCAAATGATGCCTTGATAGTCATAATGCACTGATGTGCAAATTTAGGGACCAGTAGTTTTTTTCTATAGTAATTCCTCTCCTGGAATGTCGGGGTCAACGGCAGAGCATGAGTGCTGTCTATGAGTCCCAAAATTGTAGCCTATGATTGTTCCATTCTGCTGACAGTCTGGGGATAGTAATGGGCCCTGTTTACTTGAGCATTTACTACTAACCCAAGGCAACAATAAAAATATACATGACTAATAATTACTGCATTACCAGCGACTGCCTGGAAGGAACCTATAGAAAATATTAATACCAAATTTACCAGTCCTAATATTAAATAACCCCATTAGTCAGAAACTCCAGATCCTGTCTTTTGGGTTGGTATTAACCCAGGATGACTATGCAAGACAGTATGGAATTCTGAATAATGAGGTAGCCATAAAGTCTCTCTATGATCATATTAGGGGGGGTGGGGGGTGGCTAAGAATATGATTGTACTGAACCTTCCCTGAGCTGTCAGCGGCTTCCACTAGAAAGATTTCTGCAATGAACTCACCTCTTACTGCGCCAGTTAAGACCTCTGATGAAGCTTTATTTGGGAAACCCTGTATTTATGACAATCAATGACACTACCGGTGCAAAAATATTTCAAGTGCAATGTTGTATTTGCATGTGGATTTGGCCTGGCGCTATATATGGTTTTATTAAAAAAAGTGTATTAAAATTGTGGCCAACCCAAACATGACTTTCTGCCTGTAATGTAATGTAAATAGACATATATTAATTGAAATTACTTTTTTATTTCTTATTTAAAAGATAATTTTTCATTAACATTTTTTATTGTTACATGCAAAAACAAAAATATAAAGGAATATAGGGTACAGATAATAACCTACAACATGGTTTTCCTTTTTGTCCCCCTTTTTCTCAAAAGATATTTTTTAGACGAGTGAGGTTTAGCAGGTGAGTATTAGAATTAAGTCAACTTAAAATATACATCAAATATACAAGCATGGAGTCGTCGTTTGTAATTATCCAGGGTTCTCAAATATTAGTAAAGGTAGACATTCTATCTTGGATTCTGCCCATGATCTTTTCCCTAATATTGTATGCCAGACACAGTCCTGTATCATTGGAACCGTTCTAGTTCTTGGCTGGGATCACTATTTTTTTTCTAGTGCTAATACACTTGTTTTATTATGCATGGCCTGCTGAGCTTTTCTAGCAGGAGAAACTCACCAAGTTGGTCCTGCACAATGTATAGCTGCGTTAATGAGATTAAATATCCATCTCAACTCATAGACCCTACTGTGTTGGGTTGAAAGACCACTCTGCCAAAGTGATTTTATAATTTGTTTTTAGAGGTAGACTAGAACAGCTTCTAACAATAACTACTTAGCAATCAACTCCCGTGGTACTTTGCTACTAGCATATTTATTATATCACAACTGGTCTTGTCATATGTGTATTTTTGTGTATGAAAATAAAAGATTATTTGCTAAGCAGACTGATATAACATTCATATCTGCTAATCTGTTGTGATTAAGTATGGATTTTACTTGATTACTGTATGTTTTGTAGATGTTTCCTTAGATTGAAACCTTTCCAACTTTACAGGCACAAAATCCTATTAACATTGTATTTACTCTTAATAGTGAGCTAATAATACAGAATCTCCAGGTTACTGGCTATTATTTGTATTGAACAGGCCAAAGATATACCGTAAGTTAAAATGCAGCAAGCATATGTATTTATGCTTTCCTTTTCCCTTTCTGGTGGTTCTTCTACTTGTAACCACCCTTCCTCTTCTTGATCATGTTTTTCCATATTTTGACTTTATTGTCATAATTATGCTCTTTTCACCTCCACTGTTGGCACCAGTTATTTGGCCTCTGTATTACATACTATGTGAGGTCTATTCTCTAAAACGTTAAATGACTAGCGAACTGTGAAATTGGGTATTAGATGAGTTGGAATAATTGGAAACATTTTTCACCATAAAAAACTATAGGGCCCAGCACTAATTGTCCTCAGCTATCTCCTCACAATCATTGCCCTCTCCTCTATGGGTATATGGCTGGCCGAAGAAAATAAAGTCCACGATTGTTTTTATGACAATATAATTCTCTCCAGCTGTTGTAAACTACATTCCCGTTGACAACCATATGTTACCCTTTAGCACAAAAACTGTAGTGGCCTACACTTGCCAGATATTCAACCTGCATTATGCTTGCTGAGTGTCATGGGAATGGTTGTCCACAACAGTTGAAGTTTGTTTGACAGGAGGACACGTATCACTCCAATTCTCCTCCTCAAATGTGGCAGACTTAGCCCAAGCAGTACCTTCATCCAATGAGGCAGTGTCTGTTGCCATTGTACTGAAGTCTTGTATTGCATTGTAGGGACACATGACATTACAAGTCAATTGACCTGTCAAGACCACAACAATGGACTGATGTCAGAATGATGGCAGGCAACAGTGCCAGGTAGGAAGGAAAGACTGCAGGGCACAGAGATTACACTGGAGGTTCAGCACTCACTAGCAGCTTCATGCCTTACTTCACTATTGGCTGTTAGTCTCTGATTGCGTTTTATTAACTTAACTGAGAATGAAAGCTGCAACGTTAAAAAAAAATGAAATGGAAGTGAAAAAATTACTGTATAAAAAAAAGAGCAATGATACAGTGGAGGAGTTCGATGAACTATGGAAAATTGTTGAAAAAAATGGAATTTCTCTCATTTGGACGAGTTAATGCAGCAAAGTGTGATTTTCTTTTTTCACTCTTTCAGGCTGGTCCTCCCGAGGCTGAGGATGAGCTGACGGACACGGAAGATAATGAGGAAGAAGATTTAGGCGTCATGGATGATCAGCGCAGTGTAATCCTTCACCTTATCTCACAGCTCAAGCTAGGCATGGATCTTACCAAGGTACGCACAGAGGATTGGGCTTTATTGCCTCCTTGCTCCAGCAATCTTTCTCTTTTCAGCTGTAACTGAGTAATTAGATAATGCCATTTCTGTGCTAACAAGATTAACACCGTCTTATATGAAATCTTGTCAGACGAGGGAAGTATAGCGGGAAGGAGGATTTAACTAACTTGATTTGGTTCTGATTTGCATTGATAGAGCTGAGTTGCTACTGCTTCATAAGCTGTATTCATGTAGCAGTAGGAGGTTGTTGTAGCTGCTTAGAATTGCAGCCTTTTGAAGTACATGTCAAAGACATATATACTAATATGTGTACTGAAGCAGCATTAACCAGTGGCCTAATGGTATGAGCATTTCTGGAGCCCTGATTGCTGGTGTTTTACCGATCACCATGTGGCACACCTCTAACATCCCCATCCTTTATGATATCTCTTTACTCTACCGCCTTAGATATTTCTCACGTCTCCTGTAACATACCTCTCACAAAGCAGCTGCACCTGAATCATAGTTTCACCCACCTACAGTATTGTCTCTCTCCATCCATTCTCTCCTCCACCCCTGACATACCTCTACTATGCCATTCATGGACACATATAATATAAATTAATTAAGAAGCCTTAAGAACCAGGTAGATATTCAGATCAAATCATATATTTATAACATATGTACAGTCATGAATACATATGGCTGAGCATGATAGGCAGTGCAGCCTCCCATAAATGCCAGCTTGGCTTTGATAGGCAGTGCAGTCCCCCCATAAACGCCAGCTTGGCTGAGCATGATAGGCAAGGCAGTCTCCCCATAAAACAGCTTGGCTGAGCATGCTAGGCAGTGCAGTCCCCCCCATAAACATCAGCTTGGCTGAGCATGCTAGGCAGTGCAGTCCCCCCCATGAACGTCAGCTTGGCTGAGCGTGATAGGCAGTGCAGTCCCCCCATAAACGTCAGCTTGGCTGAGCATGATAGGCAGTGCAGTCTCCCCATAAAACACAGCCTGGCTGAGAATGACGGGCAGTGCAGTCCCCCAATAAACGGCAGCTTGGCTGAGCATGATAGGCCGTGCAGTCTCCCCATAAAACACAGCTTGGCTGAGCATGATAGGCAGTTCAGTCCCCCCATAAAACAGCTTGGCTGAGCATGATAGGCAGTGCTGTCCCCTCTAAATCCCAGCTGGCTTAGAATGATAGATAATGCAGTCACCCATACAAGTACCACACACACTCACTCACTCCACACCGTGACATCACTCACATCACACACTCACTCACATCACACACTCAGCAGGACTTTTTTTTTCTCTTACCTTCGTCGATGGAAGCTGTTCTCAGGGAGGAGGGGGGACGAGTGAGATGGAGGGGGGGGGGGGGGGGGGGTACTGTCAGGCTTTATGGTGCCTTCTACAGATAGTAGGTGATGGTATGGGTGACCAGGATTAAATTATGCCAAATGAAGGACAATTCATGTAAATATATATATATCTTTGTTGATGTTTATGGACCAGGTGCACCATCACTGGTGTTTGGGTAGTTAATTGTAAGGTCTTGCGGTTCAAGAAAAAAAACTTGTTTGCACAAATTGCTTGACCTTTTGAAATGACCTAAAAGTTCTCTTTTTGTATCATTCCCATTGCTACATTTTTTTCTAGAATGAAACTGTCTCCCGTTTTACATCTGTAATCTACAAACGCATCAATAATCCTTACATACACAGTACCAGCCCTTAGACAGAGTTCAACATTTTCTTTCCTTTAACTGTATAACTCATTGTGCGAGTAGCAATGTGAATAATATAAAAGCACGCTGAGCTGTCTTCCTGACAGCTCAACGTGCCTGTTACCATGGATCCAAAACAGGCAGGGTTAGCTAGTGCAGGGGGTGCCGGGAGATAGCTGTAGATTCTCGTGGGGGCTGGTGGGAAAAATGTGAACTGCGCTTGCGCACGTCGGTACGTATGGATGCATGCAGTACCGAGAGCTGCCACCTGTGGATAACTTCTATGGTAAGTATTTTTTTAATTTTTTTAAAGAAAATAAAAATGTAAAATAAAAAATTGAAAGTGACAGTCTAGTTCACTCTTTGGTGCCTACAAGTTGCACCAAAGTCATATAGGTGACTGTCCCTTTAACTAGTGTGTTGCTAGATATAGGCCTTTTCAGAGAACTTAATGCCGGTATTGCTAGATTTAGGCTGTTTCAGAGAACTTAACCCCTTTATCTATTACACACACATACACTCACACACATTTTCACACATACACTGACACACACATTATCTCACTCACACATACACACACAGTATCTCACTCACACACACACAGTCTCTCACTCACACATACACACAGACTCACATATACACACACAGACTCTTTGCCTGTCTGAGTGCGTGTGCTATCCATGGTCCACAACTAATCTGGATGTGGGGCAAAAGAGGCAACCACTATGTGACTGGGCACAGGGCAACTTCCCCTTATCTCCTTAGGTAAAGAAGGCCCCGGACTTATGTACCTTCCAAATATAATAAATTAAATAAATATTGCAGTCAGTTTGGTCAACTCTACTGTGAACAAGGGTTAAACTTGCTCACTGTGAGAACCCAACTGAACATAAAACAGTACAGTATTCTACTAAGTGTAAATTAAGCCTCTTTAAAGCATGGAAGCATACATTAATTCTGTAAGAGGTGCAGAAGTATATTAATGACCCATAGTGATTAATGACTTGAAACTGATAACATTACATTTGTAACTGTACCGTTCATTATATAAAAATAACACAATGTCAGCATACACTGATTAGCCATAACATTATGACTTATGACAAGTGGCAAGCCGGCAGAGCCAGTGTGATTCTTTGGTCAATGTTCTGTTGGGAAACATTGGTTCATGCCATTCATGCGGATGTTACTTTGACATGTACCACCTACCTGAGCATTGTTGCAGACCATGTATACCCTTTCATGTAAACTGTACTCCCTGATGGCATTGGCCTCTTGAGACAGGGTAATGTGCCCTGCCACAAAGCAAAAAGGGTTCAGAAATGGTTTGAGGAACACGATAACAAGTTAAAGGTGTTGGCTTGGCCTCCAAATTCCCCAGATCCCAATCCAATTGAGCATCTGTGGGATGTGCTGGACAAACAAGTCCAATCCATGGAGGCCCCACCTCCCAACTTAAATGATCTGCTGCTAACATTTTGGTACCAGATACCACAGCACACTTTAGTGAAGTCCATGCCTCGATAAGTTAGGGCTGTTTTGGCAGCAAAACCAGGACCTACACAATATAAGGCAGGTGGTCTTAATGTTATGGCTGCTCTGTATATAGTTTTGTGTAAATTAGAAAAGGATGTATATACTTGTCAGGGATGTATATACTTGTCTGACTGCATTTAAAAGTCATTATTTATGTGCTTATATACCTCCTGCCTCCTCTAGAGGCCTCTCTACCTTACTTTGCTTGTATTCCTTCCCCTCGGTTTGGTGTCAGGTGGGCTCGTTACCTTTTGCACACACCCATGTTAAATAGCTGTAGTTTCTTGCAAACAGTGCTTTTGCATTGAAGTTGGATGCCTGACTGCTGAGAGCAGCTGCTTCTGTTCCTGATCCTCTGCTTAACCCCTTCCCGACCTTATGACGAGTTAACTCGTCATAAGAGCCGCAGCATTAGCGACCTTATGACGAGTTAACTCGTCATGCAGTCTAGCCGGCGGTGAGCTCCTTGTGCACCGCCAGCTAGTCTGCAACGGGTCCAGGACTAAGCCTCGCACCCGAGGCAAAGCTCCTGGACCCGATCGGTGCATTTCCGGGCATGTGATCGCGGTGATTGAGTGATCACTGCGATAACATGCAAATTAGATGCAAAGTCAGTGTGTTCACACACTGACTTTGCCTCTAATTCACTCTCTGTGCTTCACATTCTTATAGTGAAGCACAGAGAGTGACCTGTAAGTAAAAATAAATTAATAACATACACAGAGGTAAAAAAAAAAAAATTTTTAAAAAAATTAACCCTTTCATTGCTGATCACAGTTTTTAACTGTGATCAGTTTCCTTCCACTTTATGGCCCTCATTTAGTTTTTTCTTAACAGATTTTTTTTATTTTTACAATTTATAAAGTTTTTTTTAATAAATAAAGGTAATTTTAATATATTTATTTAATAACATTTAACCCCTGCATGCCTGTTGCATGATTTTTACTGATCTGACATCGCACTCTTCAGAGTTTTTTTTCTGTCTTTTTTGTTTAGAGGGGTTTGGGAACCAATATTTTTCTTTTTTATTAGTTAGTTAATTAGGGGGGAGAAGTGGGTTAGTGTTGCACTAGTTGTGTAGCTTATTATTGGGAAAATAATGGGGAAAAACTTTTTTTCCCTAAAAAATTTCCTCTTTTATTTGTATTTTTTAATACTAAAATGTAAATCATTTTTATGTTTAGGGTATCAAAAGAAAGCTCTAACTGTCCTTTAAAAAACAACATATAACTTGTATGGGTACGTTAAATGAGAGAGAGGAAAATTATGTTTCAAAAACCGCATATTAAAAATTGAAAAACGCTCTGGTCCTTGGCCCAGGAAAATCCCTGATCCTTAACCCCTTGCCGACAAAGGACGTGCCAGGCACGTCCTGGGAGAATCTCCCTTAATGACAAAGGACGTGCCTGGCACGTCCTGCATTGAATGAAGCGGTTTTCGCGATCAACGATCGCGAAAACCGCTTTAACAGTGCTGGTCTATTGCCTCGACATCGAGGCAATAGCCAGCACCGATATTTCTATTTTGGGACCCCCACGATCGCCCCACGGAGCGATCGTGGGGAGCCATATTGACGGAGCATGCTGCTCCGTCAATATGGCTAAGTCCTCTGCCGGTCTGAGCTTCGGAAGTGAAAGTAACTTCACTTCCGTCGCTCTGAATATGCTACTTGACTACCCCTAGTGGTAGTTTAGTAGCATTGCAATGGAAAATAATTAAAATACATATTTAATTAAATAAAAACAGGTTATTTAGCTATATTAGCCTATAGGGTTAAAATTAAATATTTTTTAGCATAAGGGATAGGGTTAAAATTAAATTAAAGTTAAAAAATATTAAGGGATATAATAAGGATTAGAGTTGGGGTTAAATTTAGTGTTAGGGTTAAATTTTGGGTTCGGGTTGGGGTCAAAAGATCAATATAGGAAAAAACCAAAAAACACTATTTTTGGTTTTTGCCCCATAACTCGCAAAAAAATACCGAAAAATATGGAAACATGCATATTTTTGAACTCGGGACAACATTTAGAAACTATTTAGACGGGGTCTTTTTTAATGATTTTATTTGTGTAAATTATATTTTAGGTCAAAGTTAGAAAAAGTGGGTTTTTTTAAATTTTTCATCATATTTTATGATTTTTTTTGTAGTAAATTATAAGATATGATGAACATAATGGTATCTAATGAAAGCCCTTCTTATGACGATAAAAACAACATATAATTTGTGTGGGTACTGTATGTGAGAAAGAAAAAAATTACAGCTAAACACAAGCACCCTAGAAATGTCAAAACAGCCATTGTCACCAAGGGAAAGTCAAGGTGAAAATGTCTTGTCACTAAGGGGTTAAAGGGTTAAAGCACATTTGAATTGTGACCCTTTCTAGGAACTGTAAATCTGAACCTGATTGGCTCACTAGGGTGTTCCTTCTGCTTAAGCTACCCTGCTCAGTCCTCACCCTCTCTAGGGTGTTCCACCTGCTAGCTACCTATCTCAGACCTAACCCCCACTCGGGTGTACCTGCTTAGCTACCTATCTCAGACCTCACCCCCTCTCGGGTGTTCCTGCTTAGCTACCTATCTCTGACCTCACCGTCTCTCCGGTGTTATTGCTTAGCTACCTATCTCTGACCTCACCCCCTCTCGGGTGTTCCTGCTTAGCTACCTATCTCTGACCTCACCGTCTCTCGGGTGTTCCTGCTTAGCTACCTATCTCTGACCTCACCGTCTCTCGGGTGTTCCTGCTTAGCTACCTATCTCTGACCTCACCCCCTCTCGGGTGTTCCTGCTTAGTTACCTATCTCTGACCTCACCGTCTCTCGGGTGTTCCTGCTTAGCTACCTATCTCTGACCTCACCGTCTCTCGGGTGTTATTGCTTAGCTACCTATCTCTGACCTCACCGTCTCTCGGGTGTTCCTGCTTAGCTACCTATCTCTGACCTCACCGTCTCTCGGGTGTTTCTGCTTAGCTACCTATCTCTGACCTCACCGTCTCTCGGGTGTTATTGCTTAGCTACCTATCTCTGACCTCACCGTCTCTCGGGTGTTATTGCTTGGCTACCTATCTCTGACCTCACCCCCTCTCGGGTGTTCCTGCTTAGCTACCTATCTCTGACCTCACCGTCTCTCGGGTGTTCCTGCTTAGCTACCTATCTCTGACCTCACCGTCTCTCGGGTGTTATTGCTTAGCTACCTATCTATGACCTCACCCCCTCTCGGGTGTTCCTGCTTAGCTACCTATCTCAGACCTCACCCCCTCTCGGGTGTTCCTGCTTAGCTACCTATCTCTGACCTCACCGTCTCTCGGGTGTTATTGCTTAGCTACCTATCTCTGACCTCACCGTCTCTCGGGTGTTCCTGCTTAGCTACCTATCTCAGACCTCACCCCCTCTCGGGTGTTCCTGCTTAGCTACCTATCTCTGATCTCACCGTCTCTCGGGTGTTATTGCTTAGCTACCTATCTCTGACCTCACCGTCTCTCGGGTGTTCCTGCTTAGCTACCTATCTCAGACCTCACCCCCTCTCGGGTGTTCCTGCTTAGCTACCTATCTCTGACCTCACCGTCTCTCGGGTGTTATTGCTTAGCTACCTATCTCTGACCTCACCCCCTCTCGGGTGTTCCTGCTTAGCTACCTATCTCAGACCTCACCCCCTCTCGGGTGTTCCTGCTTAGCTACCTATCTCTGACCTCACCGTCTCTCGGGTGTTATTGCTTAGCTACCTATCTCTGACCTCACCGTCTCTCGGGTGTTTCTGTTTAGCCCCTTACAACCCTTACCTCAGGCCTCTCACATTGTTTAACTCTCTCCACCCCTACCTTTGCTTTGGCTACAGTTCCTGCTATAGCTCTTTGTTCATATTGCAGTTCCTACTCAAACCCTTTTCCTATTCTGCAGTTCTTTGCTAAATTCCCCTTTGTCTCTCCTTCAGTGTTTATTCCTATTCCTAGCTCTTTGTTTCTTTATCTGTTCTCACTCTGCACAATATATGACATGCACCCAGACACCTCCACTATCCCTGCGCTAAAACTCCTACCTGACCTGGTAAAGGCCCTGACAATACTATGGATGATTTTAAAGGATAAATAATAAATCCATGCAGATATAGAACAAAGCAACTAACTCAAGTAGAAATACATGGTTAAGAAGGTGTTTTTAAAGATTAATCAAATGCTTATTTCATCATAAATAATGTTAGTTGACATGTAGGACACCAGCATCAAACATGTATGTAATTATATTTACCTACTTACTTAAAAAAGGACTAAACCCACATTTCTATATTATATGTGACAGGCCATTTCCTTTTGTTTCATATCCATTTTTAATGGTAGTTTTGTGAAACAGGGAAAAACAAATATAGAAATTCAGGTAGATACCACTCATAAGGGAGACAGTTTATGGGACTATCCACAATTGCCTGGGGTGGGGGGGGGGGTCCTTTTGGAATTTGGAATTGAAGAGAAAGCAGGAGAAAGCATAAAGCATTGTACAGTATAAAATAGAGTGGTGTAATGTAGCATTGAATCAGATTCTGCAATACTATTTACTTTATGACAATTTCCCTTTAAGAACTCAAACAAATAGAAACATCAGTTAGGTATTACTCTCCTGAACAGGATGCCAAATACCCTGGCAAGAGACAAGGGGGTCGTCAAACTCAACTCTAATATACAGGAACAGGAGATTGCTTTCAGGTACACACAGACAGTTACCATGACAACTGTTGATATAGTAGCAGACAAACAGTAATTGTCATGCTAGCAATATGCAAGTGATTATACTGTGGTGTAGCACAACAGCGAAAGGTAATGAGGTAGATTTTGATATATAGAAATAGGATATTAAGGCTTTGAATTGTGAGTGCATATTGTGGTTATTAGGAGTCATCATCTTGATAATGAAGGGACACAGGAAATTTGATTGCTACTTTTGCTTACAAAAATAAATGATGAACATGCTGAGCCTGGCATATAATTATTCTAATTACTGCCCAATATATTTTGTTCTTGTTTAGGTTTTTCATAATACCCACTTTGGTTGCCGAATTAGTAATAGCTTTGGCACATAGTGTTTTGTATTTTCCAATTTAATATGTTCCCATCCACAAGCGCTCAATCTATTAGTATTTGGTATGAGAATATTTCACACCAATTTTTATATGTGCTTTTTTCATTACCTATATAGCCGTTCATATATGGTAAGCAGGCCATATTCTATAGGATGATATTGGGAGTCTCTTTCTGTCTAATTTGTCCCATGGGAAGGGAAACAGAGTAAAGAGATTTAGGACAAATCCTGCACTTACACCCCAAAATGTTCCATTTGTCTGTAACTTTGTATTATACTTTTCTTAGTAATGCAAAATTAAGTACAACATCCAACTCTCTATGGTAACATTATAACTGAACAGTTTAATTCCCAAATTTTAAATCCATCCTCCTCCTAAATACAATGGGGGCTATTCACTAAAAGTTGAGTTGAGGTGAGTTACCGGTGATCACCATATCTCACCATAGCTTTACATGGTGCAGGGACAAATCTGGTGATTTTCCGTAGTGCTTAGTGAACTCACCAGGCTTGTAATGTTTAAATGTGTGTGTCAGCTTGTGTATAAGCTTGCTGTCAGTATTATAATTCATCCCCTTTAGCTACATACCTATAATTATCACTGCCTGTATCCTATTCCCTGTGGGGGAGATACATTAATCTTACCACTGAGGAGATATCGTTAATATTTATTTATAAAATATGATGCATTGAGATGTCTCTCGTTTTCAACTATGCTGTGTCCACAAACATTTCATTGTTGCAATAGGGTACAAAATAATATTAAAAATATAAAATAATATTAAAACACAAATATACAAATTTAACACTGAACAAAAACAAGTATGAAATATAATACTGAATATTGCATGTAAATATAGCAAATGTTCCTTTGCCCAGAGTGAATTCATTGTGTATTAGGGACATATATTACTTGTCTAATCTACCCCATCGTCCTTACACAAAGAGAAAGAGGTTAAGTTTGCCTGCTAGTTCACATATATACTTTCTCACAAGGGAATATAGTCCAGCACATTATTGTGAGTTGCAAGCTCAGTAATTTAGCATTAACACGAACCATGCAGAATATCTTTCTTAATCCAAAAAGGGTTCTCATGTTGTAATCCTTTGGGAGCCTTGCGCTCCTGTAATGGATGAAAATAAAAATGATCAAATAATAAATTAATAGCTTCCTGATGTTATGTATTTTAATTTCTAAAATATATATCTGTGATTGTATAGCGGAGAAAAGTATGGGTATTTGCATATGCATTAAAAAATAGGGCATGGTTACTGCAACATGATCAAACAAATGCAATAGAAAAAAAAATGCTGCAGTGGTCTACCTCAAGTCTTGTATTTGGCTCCTAAACAGTATTTTTGTATTATTTTTAAGTCAATTCCATGGCATTAGTGCAGATACTTTAGTATTATCACCCCCCCCCCCCCCCCCACCTCCATGTATTAATGATCTATGCTATAACAGCATAAGTAGGTGCAATTCACCTGGAATTGTTTCATGTGAAATTATATATATATATATATATATATATATATATATATATATACACCAGCTTCCCTCAATTAAACACAGAGCAATTAAACACAGAGCTCCAGTATTGGCACAGTTACTTTCGGACTGGCAGGTCACATCAGGTGATCTCAGTAGGCAAAAGAAAAGGGAATAAGGGGCAGCCACAGAAAAAAAGGGGAAAAGATCACAATGCAGCAAGGAATAACAAACAGCACACCAAAACTTTGGAAGGATACAAAGAGAACAGAATAAAACCCTGTATAAAGATGATCCCAGCAAAGTACGTCCCCAAAAAGACTGTGTTATAAGGGATCAATTCATACTCAAACGTGCTAATCATTATAAAGTATACTTACAAAAATATATATATAAAGCCTACAAGGCAAAGACACGCATACAGTGAAATATGTTCCAAATATATATTAATGGGTTAAAAAAAAAAAGAATTGCACTCGCAAGAGTGTAATGTAGCACAGAGGAAACACTAATGATGAACTTTTGGTTCCCAAATATTTTATTTCAAGATGACATCAAATGTATAAGTCTTCTATTCTATTGCAATTCTTTTTTATAGATATTCACATTTTAATACATACGTTTGGGTAATTATTTAACTTAATATACATGACAAGTGTAATACATGACAAGTGTAGGTCATTTTCAAGTTGAAAATTTCCTTTAAAGAGATGAAGTCATAATCAACTTTACTTTAATCACAGGTTGTGCTTCCAACATTTATCCTGGAGAAAAGATCACTATTGGAGATGTATGCAAATTTTATGGCCCATCCAGATCTGTTTTTGTCCATTTCTGCTGGTACGACCCCTGAAGAGAGAATGATCAGCTTTGTGGAATATTATCTTACAGCCTTCCATGAAGGCCGGAAAGGAGCAGTGGCCAAGAAACCCTACAACCCAGTCATAGGTGAAACCTTTTACTGCAGCTGGGATGTCCCCAAGGATAGAGTAAAACCTTGTAGGACTCACGCAACTACTGCACAGACAAAAGAAACCTCTATAGGCCAGAACCTTCCTACAGACTCATACAAAGTGCGGTTTATAGCTGAGCAAGTATCTCATCATCCACCCGTGTCTTGTTTTTATTGTGAATGCAAAGAAAAGAAAATGTGTGTGAACACTCATGTCTGGACCAAAAGCAAATTCTTGGGGATGTCAGTGGGAGTATCCATGGTCGGAGAAGGTAGGTCTAAAGATTATAAGGGTTTATATATATATATATATATATATATATATATATATATATATATATATATATATATATAATGATACTTTAAAATTTCACATACTGCTTAGTTTTATTTGTTTTTCAGATTTATCTTTTTTGCCATATAGCTTTCAATATGTAATGGTGCTACAGTAAATCCTTTAATTATGATAGACCATAACTTATTTAAAACAATTATATGCTGTAATAAACATATGGACATTTTTAGACCATATAAAATCATTGAGTGGCACCTCCAGCCTGCAGACCTTCTGGTAGTCTTCCTATAATGAACTACAGGTATGGCTAGACTGGGTTTAGGTGTATGCTGAAAGTTTATGGATAGGTCCCAGATAGATGTTCTTCAATAATTTTTAATCTGCTAGCAATTTGACCAGGACATAGGGGCTTATGCATAAGAGAGGGAATAGGGTCATTAGACCTAAACCTCCAGGTTGCTCCGGTGCTCCAGAAAAAGCACTAGATTAAGTTCTAGATTAAGAGATTGTCAGATATTAAAAACCATAAAAATATGAATACTGGTTATTAATTATGAATCATTAAAAATATGATGTTGGATGACGTTTTTACAAAAGTAAATACAATGCAACAATTATTAATAAAATAATTAATTTATTGAATATAAAATTAAGATCAAAGGATAAGCAAAATAGCATAACAAAATGCAATATCAATAGATGTTAATCATAATTCACATGTATGACTTATAACAGAGGTGAATAAAATAAAACATGAATTATGCAGCTCTGTAGCTGTATCAACATGCATGTAGTATTATTTACTATGCAGTTACATTTCTGACCACAAGATGACCATGCATTTTATTTAGATACAACCACATCTACATTGATAATGATTAGTAGTTAAAATTGCTAATGATAGTACACCATAATTACCTACAAATTACCAGCATATACTCTGCTTAGGTAAGGTAATATCACCAAATCATATAACTACTCAAGGTGGCTATTTCGTTATTTTTCCCGGTAAATGACAATGTATGTATTCTAGTTTAAACTTTAGGAATAGATCCCAGAAATTGTGGGATTTAAGTTTAATTTACCCATATATATATATGCTAATTACATCCATAAAAATTGAGATTATGCTAGAAACAAATTACCACATTTATACATTACTGGCAGAGGTTGGTTTGCAGTTGAGACTCCTTCCATTGAATAATTGAGTGATGGGAGTTACTCCTGGGACTTAGCTCAATACTGTGTGTATGGAGATGTCTATTGTTATTGTGAACAGGCCCGGACTGGCCATCGGGCACACCGGGCAAATGCCCGGTGGGCCACGGTGGCCATGGGCCAAGACCGGCAGGGGAGGTCCCAGCAGTGGCCTCTGGGTCCCAGGATCTCCCCTGCCGGTCTATGCAGGGCCGGCACTATCCGAGCACCGGCCCCGCTGTTTGACATGAAGGGCCGGTGAGGACATCAAAGATCTCCCTCACCGGCCCACATGCCTTCAAATGCGGCCGCCGGCGGGGAGAGAGGGAGGGAGAGGACCCGGCGGAGCTCTAACTTGCAGCTCCACCGGGTTCCTCTCGTGAGATCCGGAGCATTGCCATGGCAACGACCGGATCTCGCGAGAGTGAACTCTAGCCCACAGCTAGAGTTCACTCTCCACGAGGACCACCAGGGAACACCGCCACCCAGTCTAAAGGTAAGAAGGGAGTGATGGGTGTGAGAGTGCTGAGTGTGATGGGTGTGAGAATGCTGTGTGTGATGGGTGTGAGAATGCTGTGTGTGATGGGTGTGAGAAGGCTGTGTGTGATGGGTGTGAGAATGCTGTGTGTGAGAGTGCTGTGTGTGATGGGTGTGAGAATGCTGTGTGTGATGGGTGTGAGAGTGCTGTGTGTGAGAGTGCTGTGTGTGATGGGTGTGAGAATGCTGTGTGTGATGGGTGTGAGAATGCTGTGTGTGAGAGTGCTGTGTGTGATGGGTGTGAGAGTGCTGTGTGTGATGGGTGTGAGAATGCTGTGTGTTATGGGTGTGAGAATGCTTTGTGTGATGGGTGTGAGAATGCTGTGTGTGATGGGTGTGAGAATGCTGTGTGTGAGTGCTGTGTGTGATGGGTGTGAGAATGCTGTGTGTGATGGGTGTGAGAATGCTGTGTGTGATGGGTGTGAGTGCTGTGTGTGAGAGTGCTGTGTGTGATGGGTGTGAGAGTGATGGGTGTGAGTGCTGTGTGTGATGGGTGTGAGAGTGCTGTATAAATATTAGAATGGATTGTGTGTGTGTGGGGGGGGGGGGGGGGGGGGAATAAATAAACAAATACAATAACAGGCATTATGTCCCCCCCGGACATAATGCCTGTTATTTTATTTGTTTATTTACCCCCCCCCCCCCCCCCTACACACACACACAATCCAGAGACACAGAATAAGATTTGAACACACAGAAGGATGTCCAAAAACTGACACAAAATGGAGGCTGCTGGCATCCATCTTGTTCTCCTTTGCTTCTGCTTTATTCATATGTACCAGTCTCGAGATTACTGTTCAATACCTCTGACAAGATATACTTACCCAAAGTGACCAAATGCCTTTTCAGCATGACTGTTTTACCCAACAACATGGAGGGCTCCCTAATGTTGACATTGGCATCTAATTAATGCTTAATGTGCCAGAATCACTGTTCGCATTGTGGGAGAGTGCCTTCATCTATTTCGGGCCACATCCATTATGCACTGTTGATGGAGAGAGATTCTATCTATGCTGAGCCATAGCAACAAATTATTAACACATTTGTTGAAAAAAAAATCTATAGATTTTGTGGCCACCGCAATTTATAGAAGAAGAATGTTATGCACTTTAAAGTGCTACTATGTCATTTTTTGCATATCAGGTGCACTATAAAGTGACATTGTGTGATTTGTGCATGACAGGTGCACTATAAAGTGACATTGTGTGATTTTTTTCATGACAGGTGCACCATAAAGTGACATTGTACGATTTTTGCATGACAGGTGCACTATAAAGGTACATTGTGTGATTTTTGCATGACAGGTGCACTTTAAAGAGCAGAGACTTATAGAATCTTTGGGACTTCTATAATCAGGAGACTAGCATACTGGCATTTAAATCCTAAGGTTAGAATTTATGCGTATAATGTATGTTCAGTGAAGGTCAATGTATCTTACTGTACAGATCTCTACTCATGATATCACTTTGTGTCTGGAAAAACATTTGTTTTTCTGTATTATTTTTTTTTTAGACTGTTACATCCTCTCTACCATGCTATAAACAGAGACACGTACATAGTTACAAAATATACAATAGTGTCTGCGTAAGAGGGCAGGAGCCCTGCATCCCAATGCATCTCAAGGTCAAGCTAGGAGATTTAAAGACTTCACAGTAACCCTTTCTTGTTTATACAGCCCAGCCAATAATCACAAACTGCAAAGTTTTTTGTTGATTTAGAAATATATCTACCCATTTCTCTTTCCATCTGGAGCTGTAGTATAATCTGTTTTCTGATAGCTTCTCATGATAAGCTGGTGGTTTGTTTCCAGCATCGCGCCACTGTGATCTTAAAAGCCACAAATCAGTAAGTAATGAAGCTTTCAACCCTCCAGTTTATCATGGGCCATTTTAAGTGAAGCAAAAACACCTCTGGTGACTTCTCCAATTTTAAATTAGTAAGTATGTGTATAAAATCAAAGACTTGTTGTAATGTTTGTCTAATCTTCTTACAGCCCCACCAGATATGTAGGTGTGATCCCTTTTTACATTCACATCTCCAGCAGACAGGCGAGACCCCTTTATGCATTTTAGCTAGTCTTTGTGGTACTAAGTGCCATCTACTAAGATATTGCTGTAGTTGTTACTAACATGTATTGCCAAACTTCATGATTATGCTTGATACATTTGTCTATATTTACTAAATATTTAAATGAATTACATCTGAAGCCAAAGTCAGTAAAAAAAAAAAAAAAAAAAAAAATGCGGAACCCTGTGTAGGTCTGCACCAGCAGAACAGAAAACAAAATGAAAACGAGAGAGAAAGGGGAAAAATAGAAGCTGTAAACACCAAAGAGTAGTTCACATTATTAAGGTGCAAACTGGTATAAAAAAAAGGTATAAATTGATTGCTTTTAATAATCTAGGACAAATTCTAAAATACAATATTTAATGAAGAAAATATTAAACACGTCATGTTATAAAATGCAATTATGAGAAAAAACCTTTACAAGGATGATAAAACATGCATAGAAAGAGAGACTATAGTGTTGGATCATGAGGCTGGCTCCTTGGCAGTTGAAGAAACCTTATGCATTTTACTTAGTGAGGCATGTTCGTGTTTTTAAACTGCCCACTTGTGTCAGCCCTGTGCCACAGCGTACTCAAAAATAAAATAATGAGACTTAGCCACCAGTGCTAGTGGCAGTAACTGCGTGCAGTAGATGAAAATATGTAGCATTGCAGAATAGCACAGCCAACAAACAAACATTGGCTGTAAGTTTAAAAGATGAGGATCTAACATAGCCGGTATGCGTATAGTTGCTGCCCTAAACTTTGAGTCATGTTGCTTCCTTAAACTTTGTATGAGTCATGACCATGAAGTTGTTACTGCACATACTCAGCAACTGATTACCCAGTACATCTGTACTGATCATATTAAAAGTAAGCAAAAGCAGAGATAGGGCTAGAGCTTGATCCTATCCAAGATTTTCCCAAGGAATGCTTGCATGCAGTTAGTTTGTTGCCTGGAGTGTCCCTTTAAAATACATATTTAATTGAGCATTATGGAAACACAGAGCAAAGGCTCTGAAAAAGATCCCTCATTTTATATTCAATGTCATCTTATAATCAGACCACAGAGTACCGGACTAAGATCCAGGGTCCCCCACAGAGATGCAGGTGACCTGGATCCTTCTCACAGGCAGCCATTGGATGTCTGTGCACTGAGCACAGACATCCTCAGATGGTGCCTGACACTGCTTTTATGATGGAACAATGGAGTTATATGACCTCCTGGCATTCCGTCTTAGAAGTCCCGGTGGAAGTGTTGGGCAACATTGGAGGATGCCTGATTTGCGTCACAGAAATACTGTGTGGAGCTGCATTGGCAGTTCTGGGAGACACATTGGCAAGTATGGGGATGAACTAGCAACTCTGGGGAAAGATTGGCAAGTCTCAGGATGTATTTTCCAAGTCTCAGGAGCAGATTGGCAAGTCTGGAAATGCATTGCTAAGGCTGGGGTCAGATTGACAAGTCCCAATTAAGCGACTCAATGCATCAGAGCTAAGAGCACCCTTTTGACAGGGCTCAGGTCACCCTTTTGACAGGACTCAGGGCAGGTGCCAGTCTATGGCTAGGTTAGGGCTGGTGCCAGACAATCAAAAGACTTGGGCAGGTACCAGTCTATAGCAAGACTTGGGCAGGTGCCGGTCTGTGGCTAGGCATAGACAGGTTGCCAACTGGGCAGGTGCTACTCTGACCAGGAACTAAGAAATATCACTTCTGTGGATGGAAACACTCTTGCTGGTACAGTACACAGGGAGTAGAACTGATAATATGGAACAGATATAACTGGCCAAAATATCAGGATACCGGAGAGCTGCTTAGTTGTGAAGGGAAGGCATAGTCTAGGGAGCCAAAAATCTAAATGGTTACGGGTATGCAGTAATGGGGGAGTCCAGATATCAGCAGCGTCTCAAGTATCAAGCCACAGGTCAAGGGGTTATAGAATTCAAGAATTCACGGCTAGTCGGTATGGAGGCAAGGGTCAAGTACCAGGAGTTCAAATCAATATTAAACACTAGAGAGGTTTGGAGGCAATGTACGCAGTACAAATTGCACCAAAACTCGGAGCATTTTACTGTGGTTTGCGTGAGCCTTATATTGCCAGTGATGGGGGAGTGTCTGTGACATTTGCCGGGCGTGTGAACACACTGGCGACTTATCAACTCTAAACTGAGCTTGAGGGTCAGTGCTCTGCTCAGGGCCACCATCAGAAATTTCAGGACCCCTGTAACTGGTGTAACTGGTAGAACTAAGGAGGAGGGACCCTTGTTGCAAGATCACCTCTTAAGAAGTAGTTTGTGGTGTTCACCCTGACATATAGGTACCCGAAGGTTGAGCCCAGGGTACTGTTTGCCAGAGGCTTGTGCAGCACAAATACAACCTAGAGGTAACCAGGAATGGGTAAAGGTAAAACACAGAACTGAGGCAGGAACCAAAGCCGATAGAGGAATAGCAAAGTCAGAAACGAGCCGAGGATCAGGACAGTCAGAGATCAAGCGTAGTCAGTAACAAGCTGAGGGTCAGGGACAGGTGGAGTTCAAGCAAAGTCAGTAACAAGATCAATGAAGACAAACAACAGTAGTACCTCAATGATAGAGTGAAGACTCTTTGCACAGGCAACTAGAAATAGTCTGAACTAGGTATATATATATAAAACATGTATATATATAAAGAACATGGTCCCTGTAGCAAGGGTAGTGTAACAGAAAAAAACAGAAAAAACTTTACTTTTAAAACAGATATGATGTACATCTATTTGGAGTCTGCATAGAGCGCAGGCAGACTCCAAAAATATGGCTGCCACACTAGAAAGATGTCACCGGAAGTCACTCATGACTTCTGGACTCCAAAAACATGGCCGCTGCAACAATGCAAGACACCGAGCGACGCACAGAGCCCAGGTAAGTGACAGCCCCTTAATGAAAAAAAAATCTCCCTCCCTTCTGGCTAGTTTATCCATTAATATGCCACTGATAATTTGCTCATTAATATGCCACTGATAATTTGCTCATTAAAAGGCACTGATCATTTGCTCATTAATAGCCACTGATAATGTGCTCATTAATATGCCACTGATTTTTTGCCCATTATTATTATTGGGGTTTATTAAAAGGGGTATTGATGCACGAGTGGAAGATTTTATTCTGCCTCTTTATAGGTCCATGGTAAGACCTCACCTTGAATATGTGGTTCAATTCTGGGCGCCTTTTAGAAAAAAAAAAAGACATTATGGAACTAGAGAAAGTGTAGAGGAGGGCTACAAAACTAATCGGGAATGGAAAGTTTTAGTTATGAAGAAAGGCTGGAAAACTTAATTCTGTACATGCTAGAGAAACAGCGGCTTAGAGGGGATGTGATAATGTTATATAAATATGTACAGGACCCATACAAAGGGCTTTCTACAGACCTGTTCATTAACACAACAGTCCAAAGGACAAGAGGTCACCAGTTAAGACTTGAATAAAGGACATTTAGTCTACGACAGCGGAAGGGGTTTTTTACAGGAAGGACAATTAAGATTTATGATTCACTGCCTGAAGAAGTGGTCCTAGCAAATACCGTAGATGCCTTTAAGAGCGGCCTGGATACTTTTTTAATGAGCCAGAGCATAGAGGGCAATGCATGTTAGTATAGGCATTAATATTTATTTAGTGCTTGTTGATCCAAGGAGAAATCTGCCATTTGGAGTTAAGAAGGAATTTTTTCCCCCCGCTGAACACAGAATTCGAAATTGCTGAAAGGGTTTTTATTTTGCATTCTTTTGGATCAACAGCGGTAAACATGGAATAGGAAACGGGTTGAACTTGATGGACGCAAGTCTTTTTCAACCTAAACTATTATGTAACTATGTAAAATGCCACTGATAATTTGTTCATTAATAGCCACTGATAATTTGCTCATTAATATGCCACTGATAATTTGCTCATTAATACCCACTGATAATTTGCTCATTAATATAACATTGTTTCTAGTCTAAAAATCAGGAGACAGCTCTTGTACAAAAATATCCGTTTTATAAATATTTTCTAGATAGCACAAAAAGAATATTATATAAAATACATGAATACATATGCAAAAAAAAATATCAAAAATAGAAGAAAAGCACCCAAAACTACTGATAGCACTGCAAGTACAGCTGGCACTGATAAGGAGAAATCTGTGCCAGCAAAAGTTAGCGCCAACAAACAAGATGCATTTAGAGTAATTATTCATCAGCAGTGAGGGCGCCCAAATTAACCCTAGATGGGGCTACTTATAAAGATCACATGAAATCGCGAGATTGTTAATATCAACGAAGTCTCGCTATATTACGAGACTCCATAAATACAGAAAAAGGGGAAGGAGGACTCCTCACACATTTACCTGCACAGTTACCTAATTTGTACAAATCCTCTTGCAGTGAAGACATGTCTAGTTCAGACTATATTATCCTACTATTTTGTTATATCATGTCAAACATTGAGACATGGCTCCCTGTGCCCACTTTGAGATCATTAATTAACAAATTAAAATGAAAGGACAGATCCCTGAGATACTCCACTTATCACATCCTTCCAATTTGAAATTCTCATTTACCACCACTCTTTGCATTCTATCATTCAGCCAATTGTCAATACACAAATAAACATTTGGCCCTAAGCCTATTTCAGTAAATTTGTACAGTAACCTTTTTGTGTGAAACCATAACAAATACCTTAGCAAAGTATAAATATATCACATACAATATATATTTTACTTACTTCTTCATAGAATGCAATTAAGTCAGTTTGACCAAATCTGTCTTTCACAAAGCCATGTTGGCTCCTGCTAATGATATTCCTGTTCAAGATGAAATCTTGAATCCTTCAAGTCTTTTTTCCCACCACAGATGTCAAGCTTACAGGTCTGTAATTTCCCAGCTGGGATTTTGATAAATTTTTAAATATGGGGACCACATTAGCTTTCATTACAGAAAATGAAAAATAATGGTCTGTCCAGGACCTGGCTTAGCTCTTTAAGTACTCGTGGGTGCATACCATTCAGGCCCGGGGATCTGTCTACATTAACACCATTTTATTGTTTCAACACTATTTCTTGTGTCAACCAACCACATGCTTGCTGTGATTGTTCTGTAAAAGTACATCGGTGTACATATACAGCGATCAGCCATAACATTATGACCACTGACAGGTGGCAATCTGGTGGAGACAGTGTGATGCTTTGGGAAATGTTCTGTTGGGAAACATTGAGTTCTGCCATTCATGTGGATGTTACTTAGACATGTACCACCTACCTAGGCATTGTTGCAGACAATATACACCCTTTCAAGCAGTCAGTTTTCCCTTATGATATTGGCCACTTTAAGCAGGATAATGTGCCCTGCCACAAAGCAAAAATGGTTCAGGAATGGTTTGAGGATTGACCTGGCCAAATTCCCAAATTAACGAACACACCCTACTAAACCTTTTTCTGCTTAACACTAGACTATGACCCCCAAAATAAAAACCTTCACACAGTAGCCTGAAATGAATTCTGCTTAGTAAAAAGTGTGCCTTTCTAGTTGTGTAATCTTCTGTGAACTTCTATTACTCAAGGACAATCCAAGCATGCACAAGCCCCGTTAAGCAGGTCTACTGCTCCTAATTAGATTAATTATTGATTGGATTCTTTGCACCTGGGCGAATATATTTACAATCTTGTTGTTGTTCATCTATGCATTTGACGTATAGTCTACACCTCTGTAGGATAATCAATAATTTACACCGCGCATTATCTTTTAGCAGCTGCTGTGAAACAATACACAGGGGGTCCGGAAAACAAGTGGGCTCTTAAAATTTGCAGGAAATGAATTTACTTTATGATCAATTTACTTCTGTCTGTAACTCCTCTTCTCTGTTCTAAGCTACTTGCTGAGCATCTTGCCTGTAGGCTTCTAGCTGCTCTTACAGAACTATCATCCCACTGCCCCAAAAAAACTTGATACGTTTGTCTTAATGTCAAGATTGCAATGTTCCCTATTGTTTTATTCTGCAGGCTTCTCTTTTATTCAGCATTTTTAACCAAATGTTTGTCAGTTTTCATGATAATACATTAATTGTGCTTTTGACCTATCCAATCATAATAACTCTTTGTTTTATGTAGCACATTTTATCTGTCGGAGCATATCTTATTTTACAAATGAAATCTCTCATATTTGTGCACACGGTTGAGACGGGAGATTCACGTTTGCTAGAATAATATGTGCTATAATCTTGCAGTGTTTTCTATTGCAGTTTACTTTTTATTAGTACTTATTTTGAAAAACCTCACCATAATTCACATCATGTTATATTTGTTTTGCAGACTGACTTATAGAAATAGGAAAATAGATATAGAAGCACACAAACATTCACATAGCAGTCATATTAATTGCGGTCATTAATAGAGATAATAAAGCCCAATACACAATAGAGAATTGGGTCTACTCAATATACCTTGATTGACCCCACAGCTTGGGTTCGGAGGCTGCCTTAATGCCTCCAGACCCTCCATACAAAATAAATAACCTCCCTTGGGGTCTGGGGACTGGTTAAAGGCCCCCAGATCTCATATAATTATATATATACCCCCCCCCCCCCAAAGGCTCCAGATCTGATCAAATAATTTTAAATAAAATAATCCCCTACCTATCCCATGTAATAAAACCACCCTTTGGTTATCATGGGGATGGAGAGTGAAAATCCAAGTCCCTGGGGGGAAAATTATCTTTATTAGGGGTTTTCAGGGGCCCTGCGAATAAAATATTACCTGTTCTTGAAGTCCAGTGATGATCAATGACAGCCTCGAGTCCTCATCTTCATCCTCATCTCTTGAAAACAAAGCCAATGGTAAAGCTTTCATCACTGAAATGATACCTCCGAAAACTAGACAGATGCAGGGCACATTGGGTACCGAATTACGAGCTACCCAATATGCCCCGATGTTCTCCTGAATAGGTCTGAAATGTGTACATCATAGACAATTACTCACCAATGCCTGGCAAAACCGAAGGCACCTCAAACATGCCCAAAATGCACCAAACCGAAATGATAGCCTCTATCCTCCTCTTAGACGTCTATGGGGAAGACAGAAACTCATGTCGGGAAGACTTTGGCTATTCTGAAAATAAGTTGAGGTGACATGGACATTTCATTATTCTGTCAAATAGTTAATAAAAAAGAGAGCAAGTGTTGTTTTTGACCCTACAACATGATTGCTAGAAAAGTAGCGTGCATTGAGACAATACAAACCTTAACCCCGTAATGAATGATGGTGTTTTTGTCCTAGTTGGCAAAAAGAAACAAAACTACAATTGGACGTTCCTGGACTTGATCACAGAGTTATCAGTCTTTAGGGACACTGAAGCAGAGAATCTGTGTCTCTGTGGATCTCTACCAGAAAATTTCAATGGCCGGTGAAGTCACTTTGTGGAAGCGAGGCCGAACCAAGAAGTTTGGGCACACTGCAATCTGTCTAAATGTAGCCAGCGCTTACTTTGATAATTGGCTACATACAGTCTGCAAATGCACAAAGGCTTGGCACTCCTGTGTATTTTCAAATGTATAAACTTGTTTTATTCATAACTGTAAGCCACAATAAAATCAGCCAAATAACAAAGAAGAAAAGTACCTACACACCCAAAGTCACATTGTAGTAACTCTGCTCACGAATGTCACAAGTCTGCACATTTGGTGTGTAAGTCTTTTTCTCCTTTGGATGATTTTATTGTGGATTATGGTTCCGAATAAAGAAAGTTTATACATTTGATAATACACTGGCATGCCCAGCCTTTTTTTAGTTTGTTGGATTACGGAGTTTGGGATGACTCCAGGCATTTGAGCACCAAATTTTGAAAATAAGACCAATATTTTATGGTTGAAAGGAAAGCCAGCTTTTTTCTTTTCTTCATATAGCCTGCCCATATATTTAAAGATAGCATAGAATGTCTGAATGCAAGACGAGTTTAACATGGTGTTATCTAAAGTCAATATGAATGCCACAGAAATGCTTAATTTTCAGAAAGCTAACATCAGCATGCTGAGAGCATCTGTAAAGCTCATTGACTTGGATGAACTATTCTCAGGAGACGCACAGAGGATAAATGGAATATCGTTAAACTAATGTTAGAAAAAGACATGTCTACATCTATCATTGAGGAGCATTTAAAGATATATATATATATATATATATATATACCGTATTTGCTCGAATATAAGACAAGGTTTTTTTCAGAGCAAATGCTCTTATATTCGAGGTTGTCTTATAGTCTGACCTCAAATCGAGCTCAGACTATAAGACTGGGATCCAGGTCCCCTGCAGAGCTGAAACAAGGGTAGGGAGGGGAGAGAGAGAGACAAGGGGGGGGGGGGAGAGACGGGGTTGAAGAGAGCGAGAAACATGTTTGGATGGAGGGGGGAGGGAGAGACAGGGGGTAGAAGAGAGAGAGAGAACCATGTTTGGATGGAGGAGGGAGAGAGAAATATTTGGGGGAGGGAGAGAGAGGGACAACGTTGGGGGGTAGAGAGACAGCACTTGGGGGAAGGGGGAGAGAGAGACAAAGCTGGGGAGAGGGAGGGGGAGAGAGAGACAGTGTTTGGAGGGGGATAGAGGCAGCATTGGGCAAGGCTGGGGGGGGGGGGGTGAGAGGGAGCATTAGGCAAGTCTGGGGGGTAGAGGCAGCATTGGTACATAAAAGGAAATAAAAATAAGAAATGCATTTTTTTTTATATGATTGTTTTTATCATAAATATATATATCAATTGTATAAACAGCATTATTATTTTTTTAAATGCAAAGAAAGCTTGTAAAATAACTATTTCTTAGATAATGAAAAACATATTGTTGCATGACAGGGCAGTTAAAGTAAAGGTGAATAAAGCTCCCTAGTTCAGTGGAACCTCCCTCTCATATTGATTATCTCTCCTTCCCCTCCCCATAACTCTTTCCCTCTCCTCCCCCTCCCCATATCTCTTATGTCTCCTCCCCCATATATTTTTACCTCACCTTCCCCTCCCCATATCTCTTTCCCTCGCCTTTCCCCTCCCCATATCGTTTTCCCTCTCCCCAAATCTGCTCCCTCTCCCCCTCCACCCCATACCTGTTCTCTCCCCCATATCTGTTCACTCTCACCCTCCCCCCCCCCATCTCTGTTCTATCCCCTCCTCCCCATCTCTATTTTATCCCCCTCCCCAATCTCTGATCTCTCCCCCCTCCCTCATTTCTGTTCTCTCCCCCATCTCTGTTCTCTCCTCCCTCCTGGGTTTTATCTCCCTCCGTTCTCTCCTCGAAAGGCCGGCCCTGGTGCCATTCAGAGATCAAGGCCTCAGCCTTAAAATGACAGATCTATTAACTTCGCATCTGTTGTAGGACATTTGGTTCACAGACTTTTAAGAGCTCGATTTCAAGAATACAGTGGGGTTGATGTATAAACATGGTGTGCACGCAGGTAACTCCAAATACTTACGCTATCTGCGTGTACTCATATGTTTAAAGCAGAATCAAGACATGTTCTCATTGCGCTTGTGCAACCCATGTATAAAAATCATGAATCGCAACTGCACCTTTCTTTCATTTCCCGACAATAAACTTATATTTATACATAACCCCCTATTTTTTTCGCCAGTATTATTAGAGGAATGCAACATAGTTACATAAAGTATTGATCATAACACATAAACTCCAGACCTGACTTTAAGAGCCAAATACATAATTTGTGAGCTAACCTTGTTGTTATTAGAAGCCAATGAGTTATAGTTCTATGGAGTTATGTGTAAACTAAGTGTTGTTTTGCTGTTTGGGGATTCAATCCACAGTGACCTTGAGATGCTAATAACCCTTAAGCCAGACCTTCTTTCTGATTCTCTTTATGAGAGCATACAGTCTCTATAAATATAAAGCTTTTTTTGACATGTTAAGACTGAAAAGCACATTCAAATAGATGCACAGTGACAAATAGTCGCACATACTTGCAAATATGCATTAAGGTTATAGATGCAGAATAACACGTAGCTTAGGAGACAAATGCACAGTGACTGCTGCACCCATCAACTACGTAAGTCTGACTTTCTATATCTTGTGAGGTTATCCTTCAAGAGCTGGGGTGGAGATCTATATATTGCAATTAGTCTAATCTTCGTAAAGCTCTTAGAACAAACAGTCATAAACTATGAAACTACTTTTCTGACAGGCCAGCGTTATGTGGTTAAAGCCCAGGAAAGACATATGGTTAATAAATTTAACATTTTAAACAAATAGCTCTCCATCTTGACTCCACAATTGAAAGCAATAGTGAACATGTTAACTGGTCTTTATGCGATGATGCCATGATGCTTTTGTGGTGGCCAGCATTTTTTGTAGCGTCATATGCCATCTGGTACGCTTACCTCTGCATTATGTAACTTTTATTCAGTAGCATATATTGCTGGCTATTGTTGTAGCCATTGTCCTCAGATATTATTAAACTGAACCATTCTTTTGTATATCAGAATAACATCAACAAAACATCTAACAGTTACTAATGAATTGGTTTACTTTGTTATCACACAGGAACTCTGAAGCTCATGGAGTATGATGAGGACTATGTATTCACATTACCCAGTGCCTACGCTCGATCCATTCTCACGGTTCCCTGGGTGGAACTGGGAGGGAAAATCAACATTTCCTGTGCCAAGACAGGATACTTTGCCACTGTAACATTCCAAACAAAGCCTTTCTATGGAGGAAAAGTACACAGGTATTAGCAGGAGCTACACAAAATATTCATACCTTTACTTGCAAGACACAAATACATGGAGATTGGTATATTCCAAGTGCCTTAAAAAAATCCTGCTTTTGGGAAAAATCACCCAAGTTTTCGACTTTAAAGACTTGATCCCAAATGTCTGTATATTAAAACATGAATTGACAGGATTCAGGTGGAGGTGGGTGGTACAAATGTCAAGTGGGTGTGAAGTGGATCAAATGGGACATGATTGAGCAGATAAACATGGCCACCTGGGCAGGGCCGGCGCTACCGTAAGGCAGCACAGGCGGCTGCCTTAGGGCGCACCAATGGGGGGGCGGGAAAATCGCCCGCTCCCCCAGACCCCAGTACTTACCTCCATGCCGCTGTTCAGATCCGTGGCTGAGAGGGAAGCGCTGTGCGCTCCCCTCAGGCCGTGCGCATTCAATAAAGTGTGTTGAAACTTTTTTTTTCAACACACTTTATTGAATGCGCACGGCCTGAGGGGAGTTCACAACGCTTCCCTCTCAGCCACGGACCTGAACAGCAGCATGGAGGTAAGTACTGGGGTCTGGGGGAGGAGGGAGGAGGGAGGTATAACGAGCAATTCCTGGGCATCTGACTGGCATAATATTCCTGGGCATCTGACTGGCATAATATTACTGGGCATCTGAATGACATAATATTCCTGTGCATCTGACTGGCATAATGTTCCTGGGCATCTTAATGGCATAATATTCCTGGGCTATGACTGGAATAATATTCCTGGGCTATGACTGGAATAATATTCCTGGGCATCTGACTGGCATAATATTCCTGGGCATCTGACTGGCATAATATTCCTGGGCATCTGACTGGCATAATATTCCTGGGCATCTTAATGGCATAATATTCCTGGGCTATGACTGGCATAATATTCCTGGGCATCTGAATGGCATAATATTCCTGGGCTATGACTGGAATAATATTCCTGGGCATCTTAATGGCATAATATTCCTGGGCTATGACTGGCATAATATTCCTGGGCTATGACTGGCATAATATTCCTGGGCTATGACTGGCATAATATTCCTGGGCATCTGAATGGCATAATATTCCTGGGCTATGGCTGGAATAATATTCCTGGGCATCTTAATGGCATAATATTCCTGGGCTATGACTGGCATAATATTCCTGGGCATCTTAATGGCATAATATTCCTGGGCTATGACTGGAATAATATTCCTGGGCATCTTAATGGCATAATATTCCTGGGCTATGACTGGCATAATGTTCCTGGGCATCTTAATGGCATAATATTCCTGGGCTATGACTGGAATAATATTCCTGGGCTCTGAGTGGCATAATATTCCTGGGAATCTGACTGGCATAATATTACTGGGCATCTGACTGGCATAATATTACTGGGCATCTGAATGGCATAATATTCCTGGGCATCTGACTGGCATAATGTTCCTGGGCATCTGAATGACATAATATTCCTGGGCATCTAACTGGCACAATATTCCTGGGCATCTGACTGGCATAATATTCCTGGGCTATGACTGGCATAATATTCCTGGGCATCTAACTGGCATAATATTCCTGGGCATCTAACTGGCATAATATTCCTGGGCATCTGACTGGCATAATATTCCTGGGCTCTGAGTGGCATAATATTCCTGGGCATCTGAATGGCATAATATTCCTGGGCATCTGACTGGCATAATATTCCTGGGCATCTGACTGGCATAATATTCCTGGGCATCTGAATGGCATAATATTCCTGGGCATCTGAAGGGCATAATGTTCCTGGGCATCTGACTGGCATAATATTACTGGGCTCTGACTGGCATAATATTCCCATTGAAATACTGGTAAGTTTGTTGATTTAACTTTACTTCATTTTAAATATTGTATTTGTTCCCATTTTGTTTCTTCACTTCAAAATAAGATATATGCAGTGTGCATAGGAATTTGTTCATAGTTTTTGTTTTTACTATAGTCCGGCCCTCCAACGGTCTGAGGGACAGTGAACTGGCCCCCTGTTTAAAAAGTTTGAGGACCCCTGGGCTAAATACTGGCATATTGAGTGGCAAAATAGTGTGTCTCAGGTTATGTGTGAATTGGTGTAACTGTGTGTGTGTAAGTGGTAAGGGTGTCTGTGTGTGTGACTGCAAGGGTGTCTTTGTGTTTAAGGGTTTCAATGTGTGACACATTTAGAGCATGCGAGTTGAATATTTAGATTTTTTTTTCTACACTATACATTATTTATATATATATATATATATATATATATATATATATATATATATATATATATATAAAATTTAAGGAGGCTTAATGGTGTGGGAGGCGTGGCGGATCAGAGCAGGGGGGCACCAAAATGCACCTTCGCCTGTGTAGACGAAAATCCTTGCACCGGCCCTGCACCTGGGCAAAGCCTAAGAGTGTCTAGGTTCAAGTCTGCTTTTCATTCTGAGGGCTACTTAATATTTATAAGTTGTAGGGCAGACAATGTTAAAATTATTAAAACTTATAATGCTTTCCAGTTTGGTCGCAAATATGAACCAAATAAAAATAAATGTGGAACAATAGAAAATGTTTTTTAAAAATGAACACATCAGAGTGATGTGCTGCCCTTTTATTGGTATCATATGGTTGAAGCAAACAATAAGCTTACCTCAGATTGAATATATATATATAAAAAAAAATCCAAACAGTAGTGTACTCAGCTCCAAATGTAGATCAGTAAACGACTCATTACCTAGGTGCAGTGTTATTTTTTAAATAACATACATGTCCAAAAATAGGAAGAAGACACGCACTCATAGGATTTAGAAAAATGAAAAAAATACCCTGTATTATATAACAAACGTCATAAACTTTAACGTTTCGGCTCCTCTTGATAACGGCTCCAGGAGGTGCCGAAACGATGATGTTTATGTCGTTTGTTATATAATACAGAGTATTTTTTCCATTTTTCTAAATCCTATGAGTGCGTGTCTTCTTCCTATTTTTGGACATATATATATATATATATATATGACCTTCGGTTTATAGACTTTCGGCTTATAGAATACATGTAATACTATTGGCTTTCTATAAACCGAACTAGAGCCCCATTCATAAGAAATTCTTATGAATGGGGACTCTAGTTCGGTTTATAGAAAGCCAATAGCATTACATGTATTCCATAAGCCGAAAGTCTATAAACCGAACGACTTTCGGTTTATGGAATGTGTAGGTCAATTGATTCGTACGAACGAATAAAATGAAACGAAAATAATGAACGAAATTCGTCTTAGACAAAATAAATAACATTTTCGTCCGAATGGACGAAAACGAAACAAAAATTTCAGTTTTGCACACGTCTAGTTAGAATATAGAGAGGGCCCTCCTTTGAGTGCATTGTATGGCAAGCAAAATAGGCATGACAACTTCTCAGAGGGATAGTTTGAATGAAGAAATGTTTTTGAAGGTTCTACCTCCTGTTGCAGAATTGCATTGCTGATCAAATTCCCCTTGTGATTTTGTCACTTAACAAGGGAAAAATCAGGCGCTCAGTGCATGGACACTTGAATGCAAATATACATAAAGACTCTGACAATGTGCCAACAAAAAATGAAACCCCTTTCTGACGCATGGTGCTTGCGTCCCAAACAACGCAAGCACCAAAATGTCACGATTTGTTCCAGGCCACAGATCACAAAGTGATCGGTAGCCAGGAACACTATGGCAGAGACCCAATCAGGGTCTTAATAGACCATGTCGGTCCCTGCCAAAAAATCACGAGACCTCAGGCGTGCCTGGACTTCCAGCACGATTTAGAGAAATGTTGCCAGTGCTCACTTTCCCCTGTCAGACCGAAACCACTCAAACTGGCCTCATCTGACAGGTGGCATCCCATTGCAAGTGCCTGCTGCAGGATCCGAGCACAGCTTATCGAGGGGAGCCGCGATGAGCTGTTTAACACAGGATGTACTATGCCGTCCTAACATCCAAATCTTAGCAATGTGCTATAAAACACACAAAAACCACAGATAAAAATATATATACAGTTTGCAAAAGATTCACAATAAAATCTGTGCAAAAAAACAACGTGCAAAAACACAGTAACCGTGCAATACACCAGATGTGCAAATATGCATAAAATCTTAGCAATGTGCTATAAAACACACAAAAACCACAGATATTAGGTTCCCTGGGTAATGATGTACCTGAAAAATAAAAAATGAAAATACACAATGGTGCAGTTTATCCTATAAAATCAGACAGCTAATTGCAGCAAGAAAATGACTCACAATTATAGCTCCTAATGACCTAGGAGCATGGAATAAGGCCCAATATCATATATTGCAATATACTTGCCCCCTTCAGGGATCCTCTCCTCCAATCTTGAGAGTAGAAAAGGTAAACTCTATACTCCAGGTAGGATGCAGGATAACAAAATTTTTATTCCAGAAAAAATAAATAACAACCAAAAAAAGCATAGTAGAAAAAGGATAGTAAAATTTATTCAGGATAAAATTCACAATTCAGTAAAAAACGATGGACACCCTGTCTTCCACTCCAGCACTCCTTGCGCCTCGATAAGACTTCCGGGTTTAATAAGAGCACACCCGATGAGTACGGTGGCTTCTCAGGAACAGAAAGTCACCCAACGCGTTTCGTCCTTTTGACTTCCTCAGGGGGATTTTGTCACTTACCTATTTTTTTTATTACACATAGAACGTACCTTAATATAGGTTTTATGGATGTTTTGATATTGATATCAATTGTCTTGGTTTCAATGTAGGGTCACAGCTGAGGTTAAGCACAATCCTACCAACACGATAGTTTGTAAAGCCCAAGGTGAATGGAATGGAACTCTGGAATTTACATACAGCAGTGGGGAGACTAAAGTTATCGATACCACTAAACTTTCAATTATCAGACAGAAGATAAGACCGTTAGAGAAACAAGGTCCTTCAGAGTCCAGGTAAGGAATTCCTGACAATGTATATATGTATATAGTAAATCAGTAATACTGACTTGTAATTCAATTGCTACTTTTTTGTTGTTCCTTGATGAAACTCATAAATATAGGTTTATTTTAAGATTACTTTATAGTAAAAATGTTCTTAGTTTGATACTTGTTAACAAAGCAGTGGGGATGGAATCTGTATCCATTTGTAACAGATATGATTTGTCTTGGCTTCAGTCATGGAATTGTAAAGTCGTTAATATTTTCCATAAACTATATCAAATCCCTGGGTAATTGTTGACATTACATTCCCTATAACAGTGCCATTTCCCTATAGATTTACCACCAATCGTCAATTAAACACCTCCTGCCACCAATAAGCATGCTTGTAGACATGGATGACATTAGGTCAGACCTCTACTTGTGGATTTCCACAGAAGGCTGTCCTCAAGTGTCTGGTAAGAACAGTACTATTAGACATGTAATATCAACTAAAAGAAAGTATAACACAACTGCAAAGTGCCACGAAGTCCTAACCCTTTGGGAGAAGGAGGAGAAACCAAGAGCTTGGATCAATTGGGAAAGGGAAATAGGACGGGAAGTAGAGATGGAGCAGTGGTACGGGAAGTCATTCCACTGCTTAAATATAATTGAGCTTCATTACAAGATTCTTCATCGTTGGCATTTGGTCCCTAAGATTCTAAACAACATGAATTCTGCTACTTCCAACCTGTGCTGGAGGTGTAATTTACAACAGGGTAGTACAAGACATATATGGTGGGTCTGTATTGTTCTTAGACCTTTATGGGAGGAAGTCTTTGAAAAAATATCAGTAATAATGAAACATCCGATTGTGGGGGATCCCTCGATAGCCTTGTTACACTTCAACACTCCCGATCTCACATGTAAAGAGAGACACATCTTTGTCCAAATTCTGATGGCTACTAAGACTCTTATATCGAGAAACTGGTTACAAAACACAGCCCCCTACTGGAGCCAGATTCAGTCCCAAGTGAGTTATCAATATAATATGGAAAGGGGTCTTTCCTATCAGTTGGACAATAACATCAAATTTGAGAATAAGTGGCTCCCCTGGACTAGATGGATAGCGACAGGGAGTTGAGGTAATCCAACAATAAGGTGACAATTTTGGAATAAAAAGTGTGAGTTCTCCCATGTGGACAAAAGCATGTTATGTTGGTCATATCTGATCAACACTACAACCAACTCTTACAAACACGGTCTAATATAACCTCGCCCGGTCAACGGCACAGCTCAATGCTCGTTTTTTTTTTGGTCTTTAATCTCTCCTCCTCATTCGTGTCCACTTTATTATAACTTCTTTGGCTGCTTGAAATTGTGTTGATATGAAGGAGGAGGAGGATCCATATTTATAGTACTATCATCTTAAATCCATGTTACTGTATTGTAATGTCTCACTGTGTTAACGTTTTGGTACTGTCTAAATTTTGTATTTTTATAATAAAAAAAAGTATATAAAAAAAAAACAAAAAAAAACAAAGACATGTAATATCAACCAAATAGTACTATGGTGGGTAACAGAGAGTAGTGTTTCCATGAAAGGGTGTACATGGTCTGCAACAATGCATAGGTAGATGGTACATGTCAAAGTAACATCCACAGGATTGGTAGTACCTGAGGTTTCCCAGCAGAACATTGCCCAAAGCATCACACATGAGTGCCACCTGTCAATGGTCATAATGTAATGGCTGATTGGTTTATATCAATCTGCATTTATTTCTAGCATTTAAACTAAATTAAAGGCGCAGCGTTCATTAAATATAGCATAAAGCTATTTATGTGGTACAATGCCTCTGACTAAACATATTACTAAAGATAAAAATAAACTTTTCCTCTGTTACAGAAATAGCAGCAGGCAGTTAAATACAGATATATTACTAGAGAAAATGTAAATGAAAAAGAAGTTTACTGTGTAAATAAGTGGCTATTTCCACGTTATTCTTAATAATCGAGCTTTCTGGGAACAGCTGAGAAACCGCAGTCTTAGCTCTTTTAACACAGGAGGTCAATGAATGCTTCAAAGTTAATAAATGGAAAGCATTGTAAAAGCCCAATGCTCCTCTGCTCACAGCAGCAAATATTATCTGAAACGACGTGGATAAACTAAAAGGCAGAATTCTACAAAAAATACAACTGAGCTCGATATTCTTAGAAAGGTAGGTTTAAGCATTGTCGATAATGCTGAGTTCTATACATCCCAATGACCCTCCATCTCATAAGGATGTATAAATGACTCTTTATGTCATAAGGACTTGTAAATAAAGACTCAAGACAAGCTCATAGTAGAAAAGCTAAACTTAATTATATTTTGTAAAAATAACAATAAGAGATCCTTAGTACCATGCATGCCCTTAGCAACCACTACAGCTGAACTATCACTGCCATTTTGTGACTAGGCCAGGAGATCATGCTTGTCACCATTGATTTCCAGAGCTTTACAGTGAGACAACTATGTACCTATTCTCTAAAATTCAAGAATAACTCAGGGAGGTCAACTTTCATTTTGAAACTTAGTCAAATTCAGCACCCGAGTTTGACTTAGTCTCAAAAATAGCTTTCATGGGGAAGATTCAAACCTGTTAAACTCGGGTGCCAAAGTCGATTAGTTACTATACCCTTTCCTACTTATTGCCCGTCTTCACATCGAAAGCCAGACAATAAGTATTTACAGCAGTCAAATTATACATTTCTACGGTACTTATTTTAGTATGATTTAAGTCTATATAAATTTGATTTAAAATACTATAGCAATAGCCTAGCTAAATAATATATATGTAAATGCTAAAAAACAGGTAATGTTCCAAGTCACTTATAGCCACAAATCCAAATGTATCAATAGACAATATAAGAAGAAAATAAAAAAACTTAATGGCAATACCAAATGATAGGAAGTCTGGTTTGTCACATAAATAGATCAAAGTAATTTGAACATAATTCCAAAAAAGCAGATGAATACCTGGATCTCTAGGATTGCCGCCTTCTGCCAACAGAGGGATGTATTTCTTTTTTACTATTATAGTGTCTTTTAATATTTCATATTTGTGTTTGCTTGCATCTCTAATACTGTATACGGTAATACAGGTTATAAAGCTGCTGATGACCTAAATGTCCTGTAATACTCTGTGCTATGTACAGAGGCGTAACTAAAAACCACGGGGGGCCCATAGCCCCCCAATTTCACCAATCAACACTCTCCTGACTTCACCTTTTCTTCACACATACACACACACACAGTCAAAATACACACACACAGTAAGTATACACAGATTTGATGACCCACCTGCTGCACCTTGCCGTGCTGTCCCACAATACTGGACAGCATCTCAATCCTATCCCATCAGCTTACAGGTCTCCTGCGCTTTTTTGTCAGAGAGCCGTGAAATCAGGTGATCTAGCACTTTAATTGATGGAGACGCATGGCTTTAGAAGACAAAAGTGTGTGGGGCCCATCAGACTGTGCCACATGGGAGTGGTGTACCCTGCGCAGCACCAATGACAGCATATAGGGTCTCAGCATGGGTGGAACGGGTGACCAGGACCCCTGGAGTGACGGGCCAGTCACAATTGCAACTCCTGCGACCATGGTAGTTATGCCACTGGATATGTAAATAAACTGGCAGGGGAGTATGGGAGATGTTGTCCAAAAGCTATAGACAGTAGTTTGAAGCCCAGGTATAATTAAGCAAAATCAGAATTATTATAATATAGAAACATAGTAAGTAAAAAAATCCATCCAGTTAGATCTTTCACACATTCTTGTTGCAGCTGTTGATAAATATGGTTACAAATAATTATTTATTGGTTCCAAACGGGCAGCTACAGTTCTTCTTGGTCAACAAGCTTCTAATTCTAAGAACAGTTCTTTATAATCGCATTGTAGATCCTGCTTTGTTAGAAAAGCATATATTTTTTTTTAAATACATCAGACATTAGACAGGTAGCTCCAAATCTATACTGTTCCTATTGTATGAAACCATTTCTCTACTGTAGGTAAAATCAGGTGTTAATGGATCATCTTATGTTGGTTGTAGAGTCTTATGAATAAATGGTTTGTATTGACACTCTCAGAACAATTCACTAAAAGTGAGGGGCAGATGAATTTTTGGATAGGATGAACATTTCCTCAATATTTAAGGAATTAGCTTTGCATTATGCTGGGCCAGTAGATCTCTTCTAACAGGAGAAACTCACCAGGCTTTGCCTTTATAATTCATAGTTAACTCAGTGAGATGAAATATTAATCTCACTTAAACTTGTCTGATCCTCACTTTTAGTGACTACCTCCAAATGGCCTAAGTTATTTGCTCTCATAACTATCTTGCCATGTGAATATATTCTTATTTGGTGCACTGATGCTTACATGAAACCCTTCAGATATGTAGGTAAAAAAAGAACTATAACTTGGGCATTTACTGGTTTCTTGGTTTAACGTATGGGTCCAGCCCGAAACCTACCCGAATTGGCCAGATTCAGGAAAAATAGTCGAACTGTGCAAATTCGTACTGAAAATTGAAGGCATATATATTACTAGAACACTGTGACTTTGGGACTCTTGGACTATTAGATCCAACACTATCTCCCAAAAATAGCTGGTCACTACCCCTGTTTCCTCCCCTTGACCTGGCTAGCTGCTTCTAACAAGCTGGAGGCTTAGTCCAGGATTGCTTGTCCTCCCATTTGTGGGTTTGAACACCCCGCCACCATCGGAAACGTCGCTCCTGCAGGTTTTGGTTGCCCGTTTAAAGGAACTTCATTGCTTGCCTGCTGACTGGTCGCACTTCACTCTGAGACCTCGATCAGCAGGGAGCTCAGCAGGAGAACAATGCCGGGCTGGCCAAATGGGAGAAGAGAGCCGAAATAGCTTTACCGAATGCTAGGTTTCAGTCAACTTAACATCAAGTGATTCAGCTCCTTTGGGGAAGGAGGTAGTGGCAATGGGTCTCAGTGGTAGCCAGGGTATAATTAATTCAGCTGTGTGGGACTTGGGCCAAAAGTGGGGCGGGACTAAGATGTTGCACGATCAGGATTGGTCGCTGCTTTCAAAACACTTATGAGTCAGCCACAGTTCTATTGGCTGAAAAGTTAAAAGCCCAGTTAAAAGGGACTTATGCGCCCAGTTGATTGGCCCAAACATTTATCACAATAACGTTAAATGGTTTAAAGCGCTTTATCCCCTCCTCGAACCTTCTGATTGGTCGCTACCCAACAACCTCAATTCAGATTGGTGCTATGATCTTTGGCACCAAATAAAATGATGTTATACCTATTGTATGTTATAGTTAATCTTGTTATGTCCATTGTTCAATCTATGATCTATCAAGATTTATGTAAATCTATTCAGTTCTTATTTCTCTCCTAACGCAACTTCCCTTTAATAAAGTGGGTCCCCCTAGGTGGATGGAATAGCCGAGCTGTAACCAAGGCACACATATAGCTGTAATGTATGAATGTGCTGTGGTTTCAATAATAAATGTGCTTGCTTGAATTAATATTGGTACCCGTGCCTACTCCTTGGTTTACAAGATCCAATCTACCCACGGGTGCCAGGCGAGAAAGCTGGCTCAGGAGGTAACTGAATTCCCCAAACTTGAATATCTGGGCTATTTTTATTTCTTGTTATACTGGTGGCAGCAGTGGGATCTCCTCCTATACCAGTCCGTAGAGCTAGGGTAGAGCAATCTGCAACCACACCATGTCGGAGAGCTACAAGCCGTTAACTGTAGCTGCCCTCCAGGTCCCACTAGGTCGGAGGGGACAAGAGTCTAGCGACCTCAAGAAGCCAGAGCTAATCAAAGCCTTGGTAGAGATGGACCAGGCTGGTGAACTGTTAGCTGAACCCTCTGCCCGAGAACGCAGCCTGAGCCCACAACCCATTCTGTAACCAGTCAACTTGGATGTGATTACGCATAGGGCAAGGAGTCGATTACCTTCGTACGGTCCTTACCCCCCCCTTGAAGTTATGTATCAGATTATGCATGCTGCAGACAGGGCGCTGAATGATCTCCACAACCCTTTAGCATCAACGGAGACACCTTATTCACAGCACCAACTTTTCCACCACCCACCAGACCTTCACAGCTTTCCATGACACCCTGGGAAACATTGACAGCTGTGTTCCTAAAAAAGGATGGGACCACCCAGTTCTGTGTAGATTACTGTAGACTCAATGATAAGACCACGACAGATGCGTATCTGATGCCCCAGGTAGAACACCTCCTGGATAAGCTGGCAGGTGCAGCTTGGGTGTCTACTCTAGACACCCAAGCTGGGGCTACTCAGCCAGGGCTACTGACAGATGCCCCTGACCGGCGACGCTATCTCCAAGTCGGCTTTCATCACCCTGTGCAGCCTGTACCAGTTTAAGGTCATGCCTTTCAGGATGAAGAACGCCCTGGCTACCTTCTAACGATTAGTGGATCAGCTGCTGAAGGAGTCGTCTACTTGGATGATATCACCATCTTTAGTAGCTCCTGGGATGAACACCTAACTCACCTTGACACAGTGCTAGCCAAGATTCAACAGGCAGGGATGACAATCTGACCCAACAAGTGTCAGTTAGGGATGGCAGAAGTGCAATAAACACCTGGTGGGTGGCGAAACACTCCTATTCTTCCTGGGTACTGCAGGATATTATAGGAATTTTGTGCCCCTGACTGACTCAACCAAAATGTCCCTTCCCTGAGCTGTCTAGTGGTCCCCTGGACCATGAGGCATTTGAGAAACTGAAGGGCACTTTGGGAGATGCCCCAGTACTTGCAGCACCTAACTTTAACAACCACTTTCTGGTCTACACAGGCACTTCCATGTTCGGACTTAGAGCAGGGGAAGAACATCCGGTAACCTACCAGAGCCGCAAACTTCTCAGCGGTAGCCAGTGTAAAATGAATTTAGCTGTGCGGGATCGACCTGAGTGGGATGAATTTAGCGAAAGTGGGGCAGGACTAAAATGTTGTCATGATCAGGATTGGTCGCTGCTTTCAAACCACTCCTGGGTAAATGCCCAGTTTAAAGGGCATAGCCGTCCAGTTGATTTTCCCAAACATTTATCACATTAAAGTTAAATGGTTTAAAGGACCTTATAACTGCTCCAAACCTTCTGATTGGTCGCTGCTTGACAATATGGAGGGTGGTTCGGAGCAGTTGGTCAATATGCCAGTAATATTTTGCCACTCATTATGCCAGTAATATTTTGCCACTCAATAAGTCAGTATTTTGCTACTCAGTATGCCAGTATTTAGCCATTCAATATGCCAGTATTTAGCCATTAAGTATGCGAGTATTTTGCCATTTAGTATACCAGTATTTTGCCCCTCAATATGCCATTCTTTTGCCATTTAATATGCCAGTATTTTGCCCCTCAGTATGCCATTCTTTTGCCACTCAATGTGCCAGTGTTTAGCCACTCAATATGCCAGTATTTTGATACTTAATATGCCAATATTCTGTCACTCAGTATGCCAGTATTTTGCTCTGCAATATGCCATTCTTTTGCCATTTCATATGCCATTCTTTTGCCATTTAATATGTCATTCTTTTGCCACTCAATATGCCAGTATTTAGCCAAACAATATGCCAGTATTTAGCCAAACAATATGCCATTTAATATGCCAGTATTTTGCCCCTCAATATGCCATCTTTTGCCATTTACTATGCCAATATTCTGTCACTCAATATGCCATTCTTTTGCCATTTCATATGCCAGTATTTTGCCATTCAATGTGCCATTCTTTTGCCACTCAATATGCCAGTATTTAGCCAAACAATATGCTAGTATTTAGCTCCTCAATATGCCATTTAATATGCCAGTATTTTGCCCCTCAATATGCCATTCTTTTGCCATTTATTATGCCAGTATTCTGTCACTCAATATGCCATTTAATATGCCAGTATTTTGCCACTCAGTATGTCAGTATTTAGCCATCAATATGCCAGTATTCTTTCACTCAATATGCCATTCTTTTGCCATTTAATATGCCAGTATTTTGCCACTCAATATGCTAGCGTTATGCTCGTTATTTGTACCTTCCCCAGTACTTACCTCCTTGCTGCTCTGCTCCTTGCTGCTCTGCTCTGTTTAGCCGGTCCGCTGCTGTGAGGGAAGCATTCTGCGCTCCCCTCCAGCCGCACAGCTTCAATAAAGTTTGTTTTAAAAAAAAATATGCGACTGGAGTTTCCCTCCTCCGTGGCAGCCATTATGACATGTGCAACATTTCCTGTGTGTGAGTTCTCCTTGTCTCCATCACCTTGTCAGACCTGCTATTCCCAAAAACTGCTTTAGAGCATCCACAATCTGTTGCCATTTTTTCCTCCTCTGTCGTGCCCATTCACACGGTTGTAATGTTGGCACAGTTTGTGTACCAATGCTGTGTTCTCTTCCACTGAGAAACATTGCTGGTACCATGTTCATTCATCTCTTCAGCAGTCTTGTTGCTCCATCTTGAAGCAGTTTGCCATCGTTGTTCTGCTCATCACATTTCTGCTCAAAACCTAATTAACTCATAACTCGAGAATGGAACAATGTAGAGAGCTGAAAATGCCTTGACCTAGAAATGACACTCTTATCCTCTGAAAGGATAGACATCTCATTTGCTGTCATTGTTCTACCTCACCAGTGATGTCATAATCTGCTGTTGCCCATCCCCAATGTCCATATGGTTCACCTCAAAACTTTATTAACTTATAACTCGGAAAAAGGAACAATGTAGAGAGCTGAAAATGGTCGCATTGACTTAGAAATTCCAGCATGAGTAAGCGGTGCAAATTTAAACATAAAAACAGACATTTTATGTTTTATATATAATATATATATATTTTTTAATAGATGAATGTATTTTAATTGGGCACTTTATTCAAGGGGGTTTTGGATGATTTTGGCAAGCTGAAAAAATATCCTCGTACATCTCTTTTCTCATAATTAATTATCTTAATTCAGAGGCATCTCGCTGATACCTGAATAACTTGATTAAAAGAGATATTCGGATCAGTGAGATCATCCAATTTGGCCAGCCATTACAACTGAAAATCAGAACTACAGGAATAGAATCCTGAGTATAGATCAATACACATTACAATTATCAATCAGATTTTCTCTCCATGGATACATATATATATATTTTGTCTCCTTCATGCTTTTTATTCATATTCTAGATTTACCTCTAATAAATGCTGATTTTGTTGGAGTGTAAATATAAATGAGGCTACATTTTACTCTACACTGAGTAAATCTGATGTTGTGATTAGGTAATAATGCAAAGTTCCCATCAATCACATTGCTGCAATGTATTACATGGACTAATGAAATCATGGAACCTCCACTGGTTTTTTTTTTGGTGTGTATCATGATTTGTTCTATTATTACAGTTGTATCAGGATTGCTAATGTTTTCATTTTTTTTATTGTTGAATGTAAATAATGATAAACCAAAGACAAGTATTAGTTTAATGTTTTAATATGGCAAATATTTTGTTTAAGGTTTATTCCCTCTTTAAGTTGGATTTCACCATCTGTGAAATCTTTGTTTTATCCCTTTATTATAGCTCTCCATTCTGCTGTTGCCCATTCATTCCCTCTCTCTATCATTGCCACTTTGGTTGTACACCCTCCTTTTGTCTGTTACTAACATTGACACAAGGGCAGATGAAAAGCATCCCATTTATCCAGCAATACAAAATACTGCAAAAGGCAAAGGAAATGTTAAATATAGTAAATGTTAAATATATTTTAGGTGTCAATACATCAGTAACTTAATCGCAATATACTCTCATTCATTTAACTATTAACATTTACTTAAGACAGTTATTGTGCTAAAACCTATGTTCTGCACAAAATAGGTTATATATAAAGGACGCTTATGAGAGTATCTGCATGTCCCAAAAAGGCCATAACCGCCATTTTATTATATTTTTTTTTAGAAAATAAACTTTTGACACACACATACCCTTTACTGCAGCTCAAGATACTGACTAGACAAGGAGTGCTAGAGATGTATGGCATCCATTTTCTCTCTGTGCTCATGTATCCTAATTATCATATTTACCCCATCAATCACTGCAATTAGTTTGGAGGTTGTAGAGCTGAAGCCGGGCTTCCCAATCTAGGGGTCATGTCAATGAAAGCAAAATGTCAGAATATATATTCAGTATACCTTTTTGTTCACGTGATAGGCTGACAAACTGAGGGGGAAAGGTGCAGGGAAAATAAAGAACATAAATCTTAATGCTTAATCTTAATTTGAAACAGCAGTAAGTAAACTATGGGGTCTATTCATTCAAATTCAAAATTGGAGGTTGATATTAACACTAATCTTGACCTCCAACCTCAAACAGAATCGCCACTCCCGATCTCACAAATGGTATTTACTAACATATTGTGCGAGGTCAAGATGAGGCGAGGGAAGGTCAAACTCAACCTCCAAGACTAAGTCAAACTCAACCACAAAGATTGGAGGTCAAGTTTTACTTTTTTTTAATCAAACGCCCTTGTCAAAAATGGATCCCAATCGCTTCCCAGGACCTTTGACTCACATGGAGTTGCAAGTGCCCCTGGCCTCCCACTATTATTACTGGGACTGGGAGCCTGATTAGTGGCTCCCAGCTGCCCCATTATTAATACCAGGACTGGGAGCCTGCCAAATACCCATAAAATGAAAGGGCTAGGGACTTGTCCAGAATCCCCGGCCCGTTAACAAATAATATGCCCCCATGGTGATATGCGGTTATAATTGACCAGGTTATAATTGACCAGGGCACTGGAATATTAATAAATAATAATTCCCTTATAAATGATCCCAAGACCCTGGGCATAGCTTTTTTATTTAAATAAAACATTAACCCCCACTCCCAGCACTGTCCTCTTCCTTGGCCAGGTAGTTGGGTATGAATCTTAAATATGTAAAAAGTGGCACACAAAGGGTGCCTAATAAATATAATATTATCCAGGTTTCAGCGATGATTGGCGATGCCTTGGATACCCATCTTCTGGCCCAGGGAAAGGGGTCATCCATTTAAAAAAAAAATTATAATCCACCTATTACTAAAACATCTACACCACAAAATTTAACAGACCAGCAAAAAATAAAAAAAAACCTCCAAAATAAATAAGCTAATATTTTATTTACATGTTTGGGGTGGGGGGTGGGGGGGGGGAGTCGTATTTAAGATTTCTGCCCCTACCCATTCAAGGTGGAGGCATGGGGCTCAAGGTAGGGTTAATTTATTTAATTAAAATGAATTTTAATGTTAAAGAGGGAAATATATATTAAATTAATTGCTTATTAATATTGTCCTGGGACTTGGACTGGTACTGGATGGGGAAGAGGAACAATAAGTAATTCTGTTGCCTGTTGGCTTTGGGAAAGCTCCCATGATTTTATTTATTAGGGGCTTAATTATTTATTTTATATCAGTGTATGGGGGGGGGGGGGGGGGGGGTTAATGGACCAGGGACCTTGAGAAGGTTACATTAATTGAATAGATATAGACTGATACATGAGATAGAGAGCCCTGCTTGAAAGCTTATAGTCTAGCAATATGGAAAATAAATAAAAAGAAACAAGAGCTATCTTATCAGTTTTTTCCTCAATTCTACCTATCTTCTAAAAACTGCAGTGATTCCGGGGTTCTGTTGACTGACTACTTATCTTATTTCTGAAGACACTTCCCCCTCTACCTATTGAGTTATGTTATGTGTTTAATGCTTTATTGATTATTCCTTTGTTCTGTCCAGTGTTCATCCTCTTCTGTTTTCATCGTAACATTTTAATATTTCATTCTTCTGCTCTTTGTTTCATGTTTCTTTTCTATTTACCTTAGTCATGTGTTGCATGACTGTGTTTACCTAACAGTGATACATATTTGTTTAATTCACTATTCTCCGTTTTCAGATTTTATATTGTGCATCTTTTTTAGTATTGGTTTTGGGCCTTGAGGGTCAAAAAGTGGGAACTATATTTTCCAATAGATAAATCTTTGGCAAAGTAATGTTATGTATTTATTAAGCAACTCCCCTTCCAATACCCAGCTCACCTTCCCTTCTGGTAATGTGCATATTGCATCATCAATTTCAGCCGAATTCTATCATCATGAAGTTATGAGCCGTGACCTCCAGTCGAGGCTACAAATGTGTGCTCTTTACCCTGAAATGTGTGCTCTCACATACTCTATTGCAGAATGGATGTTTTCTTGCTTGAGATGCACATTAACCTTTAATGTATTAGATACTTCCACCTCGGTGGGTGCACATTATCATCTTTGGCTAGTTCTCCTAGATAATAATGTATTTTATCTGTTACCCAGGCGTATTTGGGAGAATGTCACCAATGCTCTAAAATCCGAGAACATTGAAGCAGCCACTGAGCACAAGCACCAGCTGGAAGAGCGGCAGCGAGCAGAAGCCCGACAGAGGGCATCCATCAACACACCATGGACGCCAAAGTACTTCATCAAGGAGGCAAGTTGCACACCTCATTTATTGTACGTTGTGTATTTTACCAACTCAACCTGAGTCGATTACCCCGCGTGCATTATAGTACCATAAAGATCCATTACACTGGGCTCGCCCAAGCACTCAGCTTAATGTCCACGTGAAGGTTTATTAGAGGATAGGCTGTGTGCTGATGTACCAATCAAGCAATATTATCTGGAGCATAAGGATGTTATTAGAAAGATAATGAGGCGAGTGATGTGATGTTTCGTTGCCATTATCTCTGAAGTATAAAAAAACAGTGCTGCTCTAATAATTTGTTGAAGATGAAAACACTGCTCTGTTGAGGATCCATGAAACATTGTAGCCCTGCTATGTTTATATAATCAGCAACCTACTGAAATGCTTAGTGCTTAGCTACCGAAGTGCTATAAAGTTGCCGGGTTGATGTAATGTACTAGTGTCTTCTACTTGCCAGCTTTAAAAATCAAACAACTAATCTACTCTCTAGTATTAATACAATTCTCGTAAATACAGGGCTGGGCTTAAATGGTAACAGTTATGTTTAATTGAAAGATAGCATGAACTGTAAATATTTAAAATACAAATGCTTTAATGAAAGGTACCTTATTGAGCTCTCTAAATTGCATAGTTCTATCAAGGGGGCTGACATATTGTATAGACTTGTGGGTCAGATTAAGGAAGATCTGGCCCATCTGACCCAAGATTCTAAACAAGATGTCCATCCCCTGAAAAGGGGATAGAATAGAAGGCTCAATAACACTTGATGCAATTGTTATTAAACATAACTTTTTTTTTTATAAGACTCTACAAGGCCCGGTTTTATCACAGTCCCTCAGGCAGGTTAAAGGGTTAACCACAGTTTTCTATATAAACTTCAGATAGGAACTGAAGCAGGGCTATTGCTGGAAAAGTTATTTAAAAAATGTGTACATCAAAAAAGGTACAAAGAAAAACAGATTGCTTTTTCAGTCCCATTGCTGGTCCCAAACCTGTTCTCTATTTTGAATTACATGATTTGTCTAAATGTAACCTTTTTAGACTTCATACACTAAGATATCAGAATCACTGACATTAAAAGGCAACTCACTGAGACCTGACACGTACAAAGCTAGCAATTCTTACCTCGTTAATTCTGAATGTTGTAGATTTGAAGAATCCAATCTTAAACCCTTCGATTGCCAGAGGGTAGAATAATGCACTTTTGGATTCATCAGTTTTTTTTTTAAAATAACTGAGGTCTCAATCCTATACTATCTATTATACATAACCCCCAACTCTCTAGCCTGGCTGGGAACTCTGTCCTTGAGGGGGTGTGACAGTGGAACAGCTCATGCACAGTTGCATTGACAGGTATATGGCAATCAACTTCACATATGCTGTAAGGTGGGCAAAATGCATTGTCCTGTGGCTTCCGAAAGAACACAGGATCCTGAGGGTAAAGCCATTACGACAGTAGAAAAATCCTAAAGTAGGACAGTTGGGGAGCATGCATATATATATATAACCACCCATCACTGTATTTTTATTTTTAGTAATTTGCAGGGGTAGTGAACATGACTAGGGTACGATACTGAATGTTTAGTTTTCTAAGCAAGCCACAAGAATTGTGTCAACAACATTTGCACGACTAGTTTATGAAAGTTCCATTTTTTTACTTTTAATTAAATGGATGGTTTACAGTAAACGGAAACAATTCTCCTTGTTTGAGTTTCTTTTTATATTAGCAAACACAGAGAAGAGGAAGTGCTGTATTTGCTGCTTATGTTAAGTTTATGTTATCAAAAGCTAAACAGCTATTATAACCACGTTTTGTTACATTTTTAATTGTCTGAATTTGCACTTATCTTTCGCTTATATTAAATTTAAATTTAAGAGTCAAATGAAAGTTTAGGAATTTACTGATCCCTTTCTTTGGGCTATTTCATGTATGCTTTCATGCTTTTCCTGCTAGTCCGGTTGCTTGTTGTTACTACACATTAAGAGGAAGTAATTGCAAAATAATAAGCTACTTCTGCATTGCTGACTCATTGACTTTTTAAATTATGTTTCAACCATGTTTTGTTTAGAAGATACCATTGGTATAGAGGAGAAACTAAGCACTAGGAAACCGACTTTGTTCAGTGTCTGCTTATGGGCATAACATGTTTAGGAATGGCCTAGTTTGTTCGACTGGCAGTCGACTAAGACTAAGAGTGGCATTTATAGATGCTTGTTTGTTTGACCAAACAATAATGTAGTATGTCTGTGGATGACAGACACACCCACTTAGACAGATAAAAGGAAGCAAATCTAGTACTGTGTGGTCTCTCCCCTAAATAAAAAGATGTTACAAACATAATGGGAAGGCAATCAAAAGGTGAAATAAGCAAATTCATAGATTGTTACTTTTTCCAATTTATGTAGAAAATGCAATTTATATTTATGTTAAATTACAATTCTATATTTTACTTTCTGCTATCCAAGTACTATTTATTATACTAATAGAATGACTAGTATTTATTTTTTTAGAGTTATTCGATTTTGTTGTTTTCTCTATGGAGGGACATAATGTTTATACAGTTTTCATGTGTCTTAATTTGATGAGTTCCAATAGGTTAGCACACTGGTGGGTTACGTAAACTGTAAATCAATAGATGCAATAGATGTAAACGGTAATCTCCCTCTGTAGAAGATTTCTTGCAGAAAGATGCCTTTCATTTGGTGTGAGAGGGATCAATGAAATATTAAGCAGAATACAAATTCATGATTTATTCATGTATTCAGCTTGGTCAGTCTTTCATTCCCTTACAACTATTGATTGAATACCTTGAAGAAGCTTATAAGGTAGACAGGCAAATCAGCAGAGGGAAAATACATGTGATCCATCTACCAACTCATAAGACCGAAATCAAAGCAACAGATATCAAGTATTGCTTTTTGTGCAGAACTTACTGGTAACGAATAGAACATGCAGTCCAGTCCAAAGGGGTAAAAACAAAATAGAAGATGAATTGGAAAAAAGGACGAGCTGTTTGTAGATGTGTTTTGTATTAGAAACAAATGGTTTAAAACAAACAAGCCATAATATTTTTGCAATGGATGCATGAATCAAGATGAGAGTTTCCAAGGCCACTAATGATTGGCTACTGTCTGGAGCTTTTCAGGAATTCATAGGAAAAGTACATAGAGATGCCTGGAATTCTCGTATGTTTCCTTCCTGCCATAGAGAAAGCATTGAGAGTATGTTTATCCATGCTTTTGCTGCGTCCTTATAGGCACTGTCCTGTTCTAAACCATAGTTACTTGGGGAACCCGTGACAGACAAGGGTGCAGGCCAATAACCTGCCTTGCATGCTTTTAGATGTCAAACATGTTACCAACCTTTAATAGTTAGTGTAGCACATCATGAGTTACTTTGCCAATACCAATAATAAAAGTAGGCTTTCTTGCTCCTCTCTAGTTGAATAAATACTATTAAAAAAAGATAAAACCACTAATGCCTCATTAAAACCTTCATTTATATGGTTCCTGGTTGTGTACCATTCAAAGATAATTCAACCCCAGTCATTGCAAAAGCAGTCCTGCAACTGACTCTTCTGGTCATTGGTGCGTGTGCACGTCAATCACACGGCAGACAGCCAATAGCGGGGGAGGTGATGAGTATCTGAGATGTCACACATCAATCACCACTGCCAGTCACGGAGCTGCAAGCTCTGTGAGATGTTCTCAAATAATAGAATCGCTTTTGAATGGTGCTCTATAGGAGAATGATCGAAAGGTCATTTTAATCTGGAAGTGGACTTCTGTTTTATTATAATTTACTGTAGAGGGTTTAGTCTCTTTTAAACTCCTAATGTTTAGATTTTAAGTTTAGAAAAATGAAATATAATTAGCAAACAGAAACAAAATCTTATACAACTTATAAAACAGTGTTCATATGATGTATATTTTTAAATGTTTGTTTGTAGTGTGTTTGTTTTCTGTGCCAAAACCCTTGGACAGCTACCTAACACCTTCTGTGGCCCCCACATGCAGTGAAAACAAGTCGATGGTGGGATAGCTCATAATGTACTTTTAAAATCGTATATTGATTGGATGTTGATTGCAGCTCTATAAATGGCAAGGAACGCAATATGTATTAGATATAAGAATATTTGTCAGTAACAAAATGCAATACATTTTAGCTCTCAAATCAAATACTGTAAAACATGTTTTAACATTTGTTTTTGAGGAATAAAAGATCATTTCTGCACATATATCAGGGATTAAAACACATCTTCCCTAATAGTTTCCCTTCTAGGTACAAAAGATAGAAAGACTAAAAAAACTAAGACACAATGAGCAACCACTCAAGAAGTAAAGGTCAGCTGCATGCTGTGTGTCACTAATGCAGAGAGGAACGTGTTTCAATAGGCCGTGAAGGAAATAAGAATGTATTACATCTATCTTCTCTAAGGGAACTGTATATAGAAAGGAAAAACAGTTTGAGCCTTTCTCTCTCTCTAAAATTCCTGGATGTGTATGAAGTGATCAATGCATAATGAAGCATCAGCCAGGACAAGGCACACTCGTAATAGGTCAAGACCTAACTTCACCTAGCTAGTGGCCACACAAAACAGTCTATACTGCTAGCACAACCTATTTAATATGTTGGAGGTGGTCCAATTTAGTCACCTCCAAAATAACCCCTGGACAACAGGCTGCAACAAAATAGAGAGTAATAAAAAACCTCAACTATATGCAAGCAGGGAAAATAAGCATGTTGGTGTGCTGAGCTTGTTCATGCTCAAATACTCTACACAACCGAAATCTACGCAGATAACACAGACACCTAAAATTTTGGTGGGAGTCTACTTTATACATTGGCACACACGCTAATTGCTCCAGTATTTGGCACAATCTGCATGTGTGCCATGTTTATACATGCCCCCAAAAGTATTGCACCTATATTATGATATGGCACACAGAAAGTATAAACGGTGTTATCAACAGCAGCAAAAATTCCTCCTGAATGACACCATGAAGCGTGGGCAGGAACAACTAATACATAATTGAAAAGAGCATATCATTTAAACATAGCACTGTTAAACAAAATAATATTCCAAACGAAATCTATAAAAAAAATGTTTTAGTAAATAGCTGAAGGTGAACGTGCTGGAAGGTTGAATATCATTTTCAAACTAAGTATATTTTGACCTCCCAACTTGTTATACATTTGAACAAATAACAAACAAATAACACATCAATACAATTATGTGGTGCATTTTAGAGTTAACATCTGTCTGAAGTTAGCCTTATGTATTGGTGTGTGTGGCGATATCTAATTTATCATGCACTTATTTTATACATAACCTCCTATAAAGCCAGTTACACTGTACTTGCAGCATGCTCAAATCTGTAGTAATGTGTAAAAAAAGTGATACCAAGTGCTAATATACATAAAAATAAGAATTTGCAGCAGTCTTAGCATACTTGCCACAACAAGGTATGCAATATAGTGATAGAAAGAAAAGTAAAGGTGGTTGCTATTGAAGGATGTCCACACAGATTTTTGTAAACTACACATTGCCTTGTCCCACAAGATTTTCCCTTCCTATGTATAATGATGAGCAGCCACTCTGCCCACTGACAAGTGAGGGCCATACCTGACACCTGAATATCTATACCACATTTATTAACAGTATTCCACTTCTTTTATGTTATCTCTGTGTAAATACTTTTATCCATGAGGAATCGTCATTATAGCATATCATTTAAATATTTTTTGTTACAGTTGCACATTTGGTGCTTTTTAAATTTTTTATTTTTCATTCTGTGCACATTGCTGTCTGTGCAAAGGCATCATTGAAATGTCACATTCAACGCTAATTTGATGAGACAGGAACTGATAAGAATATTGGCCAATACCATATAACATATAGTAATTTAGCACGTGATAAGCTTTGCAGTCCAACATTTTCTTTTTCCTTGTTTATCTTAGTAGTATAATAAACATGACATAACTGCATTAATGCTTCTGGTTAATTAAAACAAACAAACAAAGTTATTAGACTGGCAGAGTTACCGATAAAGGCTGGATATCTGCTTTGCTGACTGACTAGAGATTGTTAAAAGCATGATGAATGTTTTTTTCAATACGTTTAACAATAAGCTAAGTATGTCATTACAATCCATTTTTATTCTTTTGCAGGGTGAAGGCTGGGTATATGTTAACCCTCTGTGGAAATCACACTTGCTGTAACAGAACACACTATCGCTTTGCTGAGAAGGTCATTGACGTCACTGAAAGGAGAAACTATCATACTGTGAATATGTCTCTAAGCAACAGCGAGTTCAGACACTTTATTTAAAAGCCATTTTGTTCTTCACAAAACATACATACATATATTTGTGTGTGTGTATAGATACATATTGTTATATATGGAGTAGACAAAAAATGGAAACACCAAGGTTTGCAGAAAGCTGTAGGTAAATGCTATACAATGGCCTATACCTACCACTGATGATGACATCATACATCATGCATGCATCATCATGTCTGCAAAGACAAACTCGCCCTACTGTGTATATTTATCAGAACCATGTCATGATTTTGAAACTTTAGATGCTTCTGAATATTATACAGTGGTATACTCTGTACCGTGTATATAAATATATATTTTTATATGTGTGTATATATATATATATATATATATATACACACACACACACACACACACATATATATATATGAATATGCATTATATTTATCAATCAATATTATAGTATAAATATGTGTATATATACAAAATATAAATATATTGATAGCTAGCAATTTTTATAAGCCCTTTTTGAGTTTTAATTTGCCAAATTATTTATATAGGTGCTCAGGTATGACTAACCCATTCTATACCTACAGGATTATTTTGCCATATCAAGTCATGTTTAAACTCTGGACTTTCTACTGTTTCTACAATGCCATTGGTAACAAATCTGGATTTGACATGTACTTGAACCTGAAAGAACTCCATGATGGCGTAATATACCTGCTTTTCTACATATATATATTTTCTCTTGCGTTTCAGTATATAGCTCAGCTGCCACATGAGACAGAGCATGAGTAGGTTGTGATTTGAAGTTTCTTCTGATAGCTGGTCAATGGGTTAAATCAATGGGTGAGCTGTTTCACAGAGCTATTTATATTAAACTCAGTGGTAAATGGTGTATCTCATAGTGTTCCACTCCATGAGACACTGCTAGACAGAGACAGGCAAATAGTGTTTTGTGTTGCTCAGTGTTAGGTTACAGGGAGGCTGAAAAGTAGGGCCAAGGCCGCAACTAGTGAAACAAAGCGTGTAATATTACCAATAGGTGTCACTGAGGAATATGTTCGTGGATAGTAATTCACAGCATTTAACCTAAACCTGGTGGATTTACATCACAGTAGAGTCTGTGGAGAAAGACTACAGGACCTCTATGGCTTAATTAATTTTTTTTATCAGTGGCACTAGGGCAAAAAGTGGGTGTAACATGAGTCGAAACACAACATTTTAGCAAATTATTGGTGTAATTTGGTCAAACATGGCCAGAGCTACCAATGCCAACACTTTAGATCAGCACTTGGTATAGAGCATAGAAGTAAATTACAGACTGTGTTAAATGAACAGAGACACCCAGATATCTGAGGTAGAGAGGTTCCTTACAATCTAGAGTGATCTTAAAAGGGGCACAGTGGGAGTATTGGAAAATTATTGCTGCCTGAATTCCGGTTTCTCTGTGGAAACATAGCTACATGCATGCAAACACTGGAGAGGAATGCATCTGTAGTGTACATGTGTTTCATTTTCACCCCTCTAGAATTTTAAAGGTGCTGTTTTGCGACATAGCATGACTCCGTGTAAGTGCTGCATAAAAAGAAGTGAAAGAAACGGGTTTAGCATTTTATTTTGTTACATTTGTCCGAATGTTTCTAGTCCCATAATAAATGAATAAAAGGGTGTAAGCTCTAGAGCTTTCTTAGCAACAGAGCCCTGCTCCATCTGTGACATAATTGCAAGGAGAACTCCTAACAGGGGAGTCCAACATGAGAAGGCCAAATATGACCCATTTGACAGCTAAGTGTGGCCCACCTGACTTAACTGCCCATATTCTCATTATCCCTATAAATGTATACTTTTGTTTGAATAAAGTTACTTTAGGTTACTGCTAAATAAGCAAACGGTGTTCTATGGCTAACAAGCTATTCTTCACTATTACTGTATATTTAACAAACATGAATGCAGCCCAACACGCACATGGATTTATGATTACACGGCCCACTTCAGGGAAAACTTGGATGCCCCCTGTCCTATAACCCATCCCACTATGCTAGTGAATGTGAAATAGCAAATCTACATATACAGTGCTTTCACAATGATGGCCAATGTGATGGTCTGATGAATCTGTGAAATCAGCCTCACATTATATATATATATTTACACAAACATATTTATAATTGTGTGATAATGGTGAGGTGTGATACACCAGAGGAAAGGGCATGATATGGTATCATATTATAGCTCATCTCCAGCACATTATTTCATATCATAAGCATTATATCAATAGCACATCATACCATATGGCATACCTCATATAATGCACTTGATCACAGAGTCTCTGCACCCCGTATTCTGGAGTTGCTGGGTTCACTTCACTTTTTTTCTTTCTTTTTTTACATAGGCAATACCAGGACAGTCATATGTTTGATGGAACCTTTCTGGAAAATCCTGGTCTGTTGGCATGTATAGGAAGGATGTCAAATATTTAAAAAAACATTATTTACTATTTAAAAGAAGAGTATAGGCAGTGAAAAAGCCAGCTTACTTTGATTTCCCAAACAATAGCTAGATACGCTATTTATTTTAATAAGCCTAAGCAGGGGAACATGGCCGTCCAATGCTGGGTCATCATGCAGCAAGTCTGAGAGGGTCTGTTTAATCCCTTCCATGCGGGTCTGCCTGCATACACCCAAATGCATAAAAACATACATACGTACATGTTATCTCTAAGTGTCAGTAAGAATGCAGATTACCCCTGCCTTGTGAGTTGTAGTAGAAATAGGCGTTTAGGCAGCCTCCTGCTCTGAGCTGTGCTTGTCATATATGGGAAGTCACATAGAGGCTGAGAGAGCTTTACAGAGAAAATATGCGATCCCGGGTAAAATTCAAACAGAGGAATAGTATACCAAACTACAGAAAAGGCACGTTTTTTTAAACTCAAGAATAAGGTCATTTGACACATATTCAAGAGTACTACAAACTTATATAAGTTAAAAATGTGCAAAACTATCTATCTATGTGGAATAGCACCCTATGATGCAGGGTTTGGAGACAGTTGCAGTAGCAGGCCTTTGGTCACAAAATGTACACCTTCTAGCTCCTGTAGTAGCAGGAACAAGTGGCAGCAAAGGAGTATATGTGGAATAAATTGTTTGGGATAGGCTGTAAATAGCGTTAATATATTTTAACTAACCACATTCTGTCTTATAAAAGGTGTTTATACTGAAATAAAATTACTTCTTCACAATAAAACAATAGGTTTCAATGTGATACCTGAGTAAAAGAAAGACATACAAATATTGCACTTTTTTTAAAGCACGAGTGGCTCTTGTTTTTAGCTAAGCTAAGTCATACAGAGGCTGACAAACAGATTCCTAGACATATGAATCAAGCCTGCTGCATTTTTCTCATTTCTTGATGCCTATCCAGTGGGCTCAAGGCAAAATTGGTTTAAATGATTGCTTTTGTTCTGCAACGCTACATGCTTTGCAACCTGAAATGATGAAACAGACAACTATTTTCACAGCTTTGGATAACAAATAAGCATGGATTTTGTATTTATGATTTTCATAGCATAGTCTTACTTGGAAATATAACTGCTTATCGCAGCTCTTCCATAACTGCTTATCACAGTTCTTCCAGTGCTGACAGAACAAAAAGTGGGAAATAATGAAAAAATTGAGCTATCAATACCTAAACTACCATATATGCCGTAGGTGCAGGACATTTGAAATCTGCAACTGGTCCACGTTCATGCTACAGGCCATACAATTTAAGTATATTTCAGTATTGTCGCTTGGATGTATCAGTAACATAGTAACATAGTAATTTAGGTTGAAAAAAGACACAAGTCCATCAAGTTCAACCCTTCTACCTATCATTACAGCTTTTGATCCAAAAGAAGGCAAATCAGTGTGGTTGCAATTGCACCAGTGCCCAATTCTATGTTCCACTTTGAGCCCTTTAATGTTCTTATTGTCAGACTGCCAAGGAGCTTTGCTCCAGTTGTCCCCCAGAATCCTCCTTGCTCATCTTATCAATGTAGAATAGAAAGAGTCAGTCCAGATGGGACAGTGTAGCAATTGGGCAGGTGGATTCTAGATAAAAGTAATGGAAGGTATGGTTAAAACATGGGCAGCAATTGAGAGATTAAGGCTCAATAATAACCATATTTGGAGTGTTCCAAGATGTCAACGTAAGTAATTGCCAATAATACATCATGGAGAGAGTCCAAACATTCAAATAAATGGTGTAATGCATGATATCTGGTTATTAAAGACCTTATTGAAAATCACGGTGTACAGTTGGCAGGGGCAAGGGAAATAATTACCCCAAATATCCTAAAAATGCCTTACACTCTTTGTCCAAAAGATCTCTTGATAATGGGTCTATGACATGGGCATCATGTCCCAGATAAAATCAGAAGCAAACAACAGCCCTACTGTGTGTACTTGATCACGAAAGATCCAGTGTGTCTGAGCTTACATAGCAAACACAAAAGTCAGAATCCATTTTCCTCATCCTGTCTGCAAAATCAACTATTAGAAACAATGTTTTATAGTAAATATTTATAACTGATAATTAATCTGTCAAGTTAATACATAGAATGTGTTTAATTCATTTAGAGAACTGGGTAAAACTCATAGCCAAAAAGTATTTGACATGATTTCCGAGGTAGAACATATATTTCACGTTTCCTGTGTCACATAAGGTATTGTAGAAATTTAGCACTAGAATACAGCTTATTTATTTTAATTATATTTTTGGATAAACATTTTCACCATCTTCTACTGTTGCAAATATTTTGTATTTACCTTAACACATTAAACAAATTCACTAAAATTCCAATGTATTATCTGTTATGTTCATGAAATTATAGAAAGGTTATAGAAAGTGAATACATGGAATTGCCTTCTAGCAGAGATGATCTATCAAAGCCTTCATTTTAAACTTTATTCAGTTTAATCAGCATTTCAAGACTACACTGGACCTGACTTTTGTATTCGAATAGCCATTGGCATTAAATGTGCCCTCCATTGTGTTAATAAAGGAATGTGTGGTCCCAAGCTTAATTTTTTTATCAGCAGAGATAAACAATCATTAAAGTATAGACTTATACATGAACGAAATCTGAACATTATAATATAAGAAGGATCAGCCCTTTTTTTTTTTCTGCCAACAACTTCCTCATTTCACTCTGCTAAACACAGAATGCCTTACTTATCTCTGTTGTTAGAGAGCAGTGGAAAAGGATCTTTTGATCTCCCCATCCAGTGCCTTTGCTGGGAAGAGCTTTTTTTTTTCTTTTTAAAAGGTGCTGCGTTTTTATCTGGCCCTCTGGCAAGTGCCACCTGAGGCATTAGCCTAGGTTGCCTTGCTGTGAATACAGAGCTACTTTGACCACTCCTGTACAACCTCTCCCCTTTTGCTTGCACATCACTATCATACTGGACTGCGATTTGGTGGGACAGAGGCAAAAGGGAATACATCAGCATGACATCACACAACAGTGGCCTCCGCAAGATTTATTGAGCTCCCCTGGATAAACCTGTCTCACAAATCTGGCACTGTTGGTAACTGTGCACTACTGTGTTAGCTCTCATTTTAGAAGCCAGCACTACCCACAAGTCCTTTCTTGTCTCTGCTGTAAGGAAGGGGGGAAACACTAAAACATTTGGGTTTATGTATAAAGGTCAACTTAACGTATTCCAGTCACCATGACAACTAATGGAATGCTACTGCTGATTACATCATTATTAGAACTTTGCCCCAGGAATTACTGTATACTTTTTCCCCATTTTGCCACCATTATTCCCAGGTGATGGGATGGATCCCAAAGTTTATATCCCAAACTGAGTTGACCCTAAGCACTTTTAAAAGTTGACGTCAATGATTTACATATTGATGTCAAATATCCATTTCAAAATATCAGGTCAATTTAATATTTTATGATATAGAATAGTGCATAATGTATCTGCAATAAAGATGCCAACTATTTTATGCCATGAATAATTAACTAACCTATTATTTTAATGAAATATATGACATAAACTAATATATCTTACCTTTCATATGTACCTTTAAATCCAAACACTTTTTGTGAGAAAATAGCTCACAGATTGGTGTATAAACCTGGTGCTCTGTAAAGACCAGTATCACAATTCTTCCTCATTAACAGTTAAGCTACAGTCTGCTAGAAAAGTAAGTCAGTTACAAAAAAATCACATTACCATTTATTTATATAGCGCCAACAATTTACATAGCGCTAGGTACAGAGCATAGAGGGGAACTTCATACCAAGTTAGATGAACAAGAACAGGTAGAGAGCCCTGCTCGCAAGCTTACAATCTAGAGGATTCGGATAGTAAAGCAGTACAATCTAGCACGGATTAATTCTTTAAACCCCAAATTCCCCAAGGGCCTTCAGGAATTACAGTTGTAGTCCAGAAATAGCTGGGATACAGTTGGACACTTAGGTTATAAGCCAACCTTTTGCTTATTATATGTGTTTACATATTACAATTGCAGCTGAAGATAACAGTGAATGCGTGTACACTTAATAGATGCAACATGTTCGGCCTAAAATAGAGAAACAAAATGTAACCTTGTAGTTCAGTGAACCTACTTACTGTTTAAGAAGAGACATTAATGAAAATACTCAATAAAACGTTATATAAGTGCTGCAAAGAGGGCCGCGTGTTTTATAACCACCCTTTCTTAAAGGGGACATTTTTATCATCCTACGAGTATTTTGCAAGATCCTTTCTGAATGTTTTGTTATATGATCAAATAAATAAACGTTTTCTTTTCAAGCTGATCAGGGAGAATGCCAAAACCTGCCTACTTGTTCCTGGATACATATTTCATAAATCAAAGTGTTGGCTTGATTTTGTAGCTTTAAACCCACATGTATAATTCAGCAGCACAGTATGTTCTTTGTTGTTTATTTCAGTTTGTAATGATTACTTGTTTCACCCTGATACATTTATGTAGTTCTTCTAAAGGTTTGTATCGCATTTGAGTTCCTTATTAGAAGGCTTATTCATTACCATTATATATCCCAATACTCAAGCATTATTTTTATACCTATCTACAACTATGGAAGATTATGTTTGTTATATGTAATCCATGTAATTTCAAGCCTTACTTTACCAATAATAAAATAAAACTACAAAAGTGGCAATTGATCCTGACATGTACAATTGTTGTTATTTTTTTGTAAAGAGTATATAAATAATTAATACTATGACTGCTCTCTGAATGTTTTCTTTATGTATCTATATGTTTGAATCATAATGAAGAACATTTCCAGTTTTCAATCATGTTTTAAGGGACATCATCGTTCCAGGTTCTATTTTCCTATTAAACTTTTAGCACAGCTTAAAACTGTTGGGAAATATTTTTTTATCAATTCGAATGTCATAATATTAGAACTTAGTGATTGTAAAATCATTTTCATTTTGATGTAATGCACCTCAAAACATCATATAAAAATGGCCAAATAATGGACCATATGTTTTTAACCATCAATTGTGATTGTCCCCTGGAGATGGCTGGAAAAGTCGAGTTTGTTGTTGTTCAACCGTAGTGGTTCCCATGCAGTAAAAAGGATGTAATGGTAAGTGTTAGAGTCTACTACTAATTAATCATTTGGCCTTCTTTATGTGCCCCTGTCATCATGAGCACCCTATTTCATTAGTCCCCTTTTATTTTTTAGGGCAAAAAGAAAGGGCTTTTAATAGTTGTCAAGTCATAGTTTCTAGCAGATTACATTTCCCACAATGCTCAGTCAATCATATCTATGTGGTGCATTCCATAATAGTTGATATGAAACAGATCAGCTATCATTAGGTTTTAAAATGATAAAACACTGGTTTGGAAGATGTGTGACTCCGGTTTCCTTTTTGCTTAGCCAGTCATCCTGGGAACCGGAGTCCATATCATCTGGATTGACAGCTATTATGCCATCCCCAGAGTCTACCTATCCAATTATAACAATATTTGTGAGATGGTCGAGCATTGGAACACCCAACAGCGCTTAGGTCAACAAGCTTTTCTGCTAAGAATATAAAGTGTGATTACACACCTAATGCTTTGTAAAACTGAAAGCATCCCAAAATACACCGGACCGAAAATAACCTCTATCATCCCCACAGACTTCTCATTTTGGAACAAAAATCATCTATTGTGGAAATAGTAAAATTCTTCCCAATAGGAATTTTTTTTAAACTACCCCACCACCTCATCCTTGCCCATATAGGGGAAAATGATTCAGCTGTAAAAAAAATTTTTTTAAAAATCACCCATTAGGTGCCCAGGGAAGGGGGTCATCCCAAAAGAAAAAATCCACCTATTTTATTAAAAAATATGCAGCTGACGACAAAACAAAGTTTGACAGTCCCTCTCTAAGCATTCCTGCTTGGCGGGAGAAAGGTGCATAATGAAGAGAAAGGTGTGTGTGTGTCGGGGGGAGAGGAGGGTTAGTAAATACATTTTGAGTTTTGTATCGATTATTTAAATGGGGTATGAAGTATCATATCATTGTTCCTATTAATGGATAGCTAACATTTGCCCCCTACCAGAATTCCCCTCTCCTGGGCAAACAAAGGTAGGCAATGGGGAGTAGCTAATTGGAGTAGAAAGGAGGATATCCCCCCCCCCCCCCTATAAAAAATACTGCAGATGCCCATGTTCTGAGGTTGACAGAATTATTTTTTATGAAATGGACCTTAATGAAAAATGAAAAGTGAACGACTAGTGTGTGTGGTGAAGAGGATTTGGCAATACTGCTGGCCATAAAATTGTTGCTCTCACTAGCATAGGTTTATAAAGTATATCAAACTGTAGGATCTGGAAATATATTGATGACACAGTCTTATTTTTCAAACTGTTTAAACTTTTATTTTATTTTTTTATTGATCATTAATATTTGATTCATTTTCATGAGAAGATAATACAGTAAATACTACAATCAACACAGTCTTTTATGCCTAATATGGCACAATCATAGTCTTCATATACACAGAGCAAAAGCATAATTTGGAAAAAAAAAATAAAAGTGGGACAAAATCTAATCAACTTAATCCAAATACCATATGAATCAGTCCCTAATGATGGCAATAAACATAGAATCTAGTCTGCCCAATTTTCTGAATATTTTTATTAATCCTTGGTCTTATCTTATATGTACAAGCGTTTGACTGGGTGATACATGTGGGCCACACTAGGAAAATTAGGCATAAGGAGAAAATTCTTACATTGTATCCAAGCATTATGCCGTAATATAAAATCTACAATAGCCCCCAATGGGACATTCATCATCAAAAACGGGACAAGGCAGGGATGTCCCTTGTCCCCCCTATTATTTGCCTTGTGCCTCGAGTTACTAGCTCTTGCAGTTGAAGAACACCTGGACATCGCGGCATACAAGCGGGTGAAACCAGACATAAAAATTAGGACTTTTTGCAGATGAAATTCTACTGATATTGATCAAACATCTAATTTTTTACCCAAATATTACAATTTGCTTTCACACTGCTCTCAGGATATAAAATAAATAATAGTAAATGCAAGGCCTTAAAGATAAATCTGACTACATACATGACAGAGTCAATTAAACATGGCTTTCACTTAAAATGGGAATCAGAGCACATATAGTATCTTGTACTAAACATAAATGACAAAAGTTATACCAAGCCAACTACCACCATCCCCTTCATTCTACACTTAATCTCATGGGTGGGTAAAAACACCCTCTCGTGGTTGCTGTACGTATTGATAACGCTGCCAATAAATACCAGTATGCAGACAGGACATAGCAGAAATTCATAACCATATATTCCTTTTATATGGAATAATAAAAGACCACGAATCAACCATACAACCTTATATTTGCCCAGAGCTGATGGAGGCCTCTCAGTCCCTAAACTTTATTATTTTAGCTTCCAAGTTATCCCTGTTTGGAGATTGGTCATTCCCCAGACGTAAAATTGCATATCCCATAAACAAATACAACTTATACTATGGACTGGCCAAACTTCACCAGGTGACATTATTTTTTAACAATGGCAGAATCAGAAACAGAGGAACCGGGTGGGGTCGAATTTATAGAGAAAAGAGCAAGCGGAAACTAAGAAAAGCTGGAAAGGAGCAATAGTATAACAGACAGCAAGAATACCAGAAATGGATCAGAGCCAAGACTAAGGTAACAGAATCATGCGTGTAACAGGGTTCTAAGACAGGGCTGAGCTAACACAGGGCTGAACTATACGCAGGACCGTTACTATAACAGTGCTGAGCAAAACAGGGATTCAGGATACAAATACAGGGGCAAAAGAGCAAAAATAGCCTCCAATTTCGTGAGCAACCTTCGGAGGCGACCAGCACTACTGCTTTGCTGGATAACTTCTTTAAGGGAACAGAAATTATAACACATACAGATTCCTGGGTCATATATTACGGGGCACTCACAGGTAGGGGCTAATCTGTAACAGCACAGGATTCGGACTGTAGCTGGATTGTCATATGCCAGACAATAGCCAGACTTAGACAGGTACTGGTCTATGGCTAGGCTTGGGCAGGTGCCGCTCTATAGCCAGACTTAGGCAGGTGCCGCTCTTATGGCTAGGCTTAGGCAGGTGCCGCTCTGGGGACAAAAAGGGAATGCTTGCCACTCTGTGGGGGATACACTATGTGGTCAAGCTAATGAGGGATGCCACTCTGTGTGGGATACCACTATGTGACTGAGCTATAGAGGGATGCCACTCTGTGGAGGATACCAATATGTGGCCAAGCAAGGAGGGGGCGCCACACTGTGGCCGAGCAAGGAGACAATTTGCAAGCGAGCAAAGTGAAAGCATACGAAAAATAACTGGATTTAACCTGGGTGAGACTGCAAGTCTCATTGTGCAAGATGAGAGAGGCCTGTCATTTTCATCATAGGTATATCTCAACTATGAGAGACAAAATGAGAAAACAAAATACAGAAAATCACATTGTCTGATTTTTATAGAATTTTTTTTGCAAATTATGGTGGAAAATAAGTTTTTGGTCAATAACAAAAGTTAATCTCAATACTTTGTTATATACCCTTTGTTGGCAATGACAGAGGTCAAACGTTTTCTGTAAGTCTTCACAAGGTTTTCACACACTGTTGCTGGTATTTTGGACCATTCCTCCATGCAGATCTCCTCTAGAGCAGTGATGTTTTGGGGCTGTCGCTGGGCAACACGGACTTTCAACTCCCTCCAAAGATTTTCTATGGGGTTGAGATCTGGAGACTGGCTAGGCCACTGCAGGACCTTGAAATGCTTCTTACGAAGCCACTCCTTCGTTGCCCGGGCTGTGTGTTTGGGATCATTGTCATGCTGAAAGACTCAGCTACGTTTCATCTTCAATGCCCTTGCTGATGAAAGGAGGTTTTCACTCAAAATCTCACGATACATGGTCCCACTCATTCTTTTCTATACATGGATCAGTCGTCCTTTGCAGAAAAACAGCCCCAAAACATGATGTTTCCACTCCCATGCTTCACTGTAGGTATGGTGTTCTTTGGATGCAACTCCGCATTCTTTCTCCTCCAAACACGGCGAGTTGAGTTTTTACCAAAAAGTTCTACTTTGGTTTCATCTGACCATATGACATTGTCCCAGTCCTCTTCTGGATTATCCAAATGCTCTCTAGCAAACTTCAGATGGGCCCGGACATGTACTGGCTTAAGAAGGGGGACATGTCCGGCACTGCAGGATTTGATTCCCTGGCGGCGTAGTGTGTTACTGATGGTAGCCTTTGTTACTTTGGTCCCAGCTCTCTGCAGGTCATTCACTATGTCCCCCCGTGTGTAATTCTAGGATTTTTGCTCACCGTTCTTGTGATCATTTTGACCACCACGGGGTGAGATCTTACGTGGAGCTCCAGATCGCGGGAGATTATCAGTGGTCTTGTATGTCTTCCATTTTCTAATAATTGCTCCCACAGTTGATTTCTTCACACCAAGCTGCTTTCCTATTGCAGATTCAGTCTTCCCAGCCTGGTGCAGGTCTACAATTTTGTTTCTGGTGTCCTTCGACAGCTCTTTGGTCTTGGCCATAGTGGAGTTTGGAGTGTGACTGTTTGAGGTTGTGGATAGGTGTCTTTTATACTGATAACAAGTTCAAACAGGTGCCATTAATACAGGTAACAAGTGGAGGACAGAGGAGCCTCTTAAAGAAGAAGTTACAGGTCTGTGAGAGCCAGAAATCTTTCTTGTTTGTATGTGACCAAATACTTATTTTACCGAGGAATTTACAAATTAATTCATTAAAAGTCCTACAATGTGATTTCCTGGATTCTTTCCCCCATTCTGTCTCTCATAGTTGAAGTGTACCTATGATGAAAATTACAGGCCTCTCTAATCTTTTTAAGTGGGAGAACTTGCACAATTGGTGGCTGACTAAATACTTTTTTTGCCCCACTGTAAAATAAAAGTAGATGGCCAGGGTAGGGGGGTTGTTACCATTAAACAAAACAAAAAAACTCACCCTTTAAGTGCTATGCGGGTGCCTGGCAAACAATGTGTGCACTGTAAGGATAAATTTACTTGAATCTGGGTTCTAGGAGCTCCGTGGCTCTTCATCTCCTGGCTCAGGGAAAGGGGCCATCCACAAAACTATTTAAAAAAATCCTCCTGTAAAAACTCCACACCCGCAGTACGAGAGTTCTGATTGGCTGACTCTGTATATATTGGTCGCAGGTATACACCTTTCCGCAGCCCCTGGGTGCCATGTTTTTATTGTATTTTGGGGCCACAGGCAATGCATCATCCGTTGACCCCAGGGGGCCTATGATTTTTTTTATTTACTGACTGCGAACATGGAGTCCCCGGGGGGGGGTTATTACATACCCACAGAGCTTTTTATTTCATAAACCCTTTTTGAAGACGAAGGTGGGGTAGCTTTTAATTTTCTTCTTTAGTGACATTTTGTGTGTAAACCTGACCCAAGAAATTGGTCTGATAAATGTCATATATCCCTTTGTAATTCCAGGGCTGGTAGCGTAAAGGTCTATTTTAATCCATTTTGCACTATACCTGAAGTGTTACAAATCAAGGCTAGAGATGGATTTCCAAAGCCTGAATTACTAGGCCTGTTCATCAAAAGTTATAAAATTAATTTAGCTATTATTTCATTATCACTTTATAGTCATTGCTCTCTTTACAATCAATATGAGCAGTATTCTTGTGAATCATTTTACAATCAGGACAAATTTCTCTGAAGCATATAATCTTTCCAGTTAATATTATACTTTTATCAATAAACAAGACTTCAAATGGTCTAATTGGTCCAATGTGTTTACTCATATATTTTTTTGTTAATTACGAGTGATTATTAAAGTGGAATAATTATAGTTTCTAATTCACTGTTCTTGAGTCAATTCACTCAGCTCTCTGTTTCTAAGACTGCTACATATTTAATAATTGTTTAAAAAATGTACTATATGCCGTAGCCATTAAAAGAAAGATTTAGGACACTGTTAAAGTTAAATGGGATGTGGTTATCACTAATTAAATGTCTCTAAATCTCTCTGTGACGTTTCTCTGATGCCAGTAAGAGTCTACATTGTTATTGTTTTTTACTGCAACAAACCATAAATAACACACTAAAATGTTGTTTACAACACTACACAATCCTGAAAGCTACTCTTTCTTAAAGGGGCAGTCATTGCTGTTAATGTAGCCACCCAAAGTCCTTCTTCTTGTGTTACATCACAACACACACTGACACCATATCTCCTGCATTCCAAGCACTTGAAACAGCTGAGCTGAGAAAGGATTTTTACGCAGTAAATGGCAGCACATGCTCAGAGTATCATGAAAACTGCTGCAGAGGAAGCAAGCCCACCTACAGTGCACTCACTGATGTCACTGGATGTAGAAGCCCCTATGAAATTATGACTAATGTAAAATACAATACAGTGTGCCCAGCAGAGAGCAACAGAAGTGATAAAAAAAATCTCTTCTGTCGCTCTGAAACTGTTGCTTGACTGAACCTAGAGGCAGTCAGCAACATTACAATTAGAAGAAAAAAAAGGAAAAAGCTAACCCTAGATCTACTAACCCTAAGGTTAGGGTTACAATTAGGGTTATAATTAGTAATTGTGTGTGAGTGTCAGTGTGTGTATGTGTTTGTTTGAATAGCAGAGGGTGTAAATCTGTGTTTGAGTGGCAGAGTGTGTAAGTGTGTGTGAGTGTATTTCTTCTAAATTTCTTAATTTTGGGCTCAAAAAATAGGGGTTGTCTTATACGTGGGGTCGTCTTATACATTGGGGTGTCTTATTCACGGAAAAATACAATATATATCATAACTTCTTCTACCCTTGCTATCTTTCACATTACATTTGTCAGAAACATTTGTCACAATTTAACCACAGCATATTTTATTGCTCTTCGAGTTAAGAGATCCTGAGCAAATCTCAAGACACCAACTATATTTCCATGCTGTGCTGATGTCATAGTGAAGCCTGAGTGACACAATGGCCACTTCATAGCTGAGGTGGAAAAAATCTCCAACACTTACCTTTCTTTCCAACTCAGCTATTACTGCCTGGTTTTTGCAGTTCACCACAGTTAAATTTTCAGCCAGTAGACCCTATTGTTAGGGCCCTAAAATATTTGTTTTCAAGTCAATGTAAGCAAACTGCCCAGGTAGTTAAAATAGGCCATGTAGTGCCAAATAAGAAGAAATGACATGAAAGAAAAAAAAGAAAAACATTGAAAAAACAGCCAATTACAGTTTTACGTTCAATATCACAGGTGGTATTTAAATACTGGAATTGACTACAACCAATTACCGTATTTGCTCGATTATAAGACAAGGTTTTTTTCAGAATTTTTTTTCTGAAAATTGCCCCTCGTCTTATAATCGAGGTCTTCTTATAATCTGACCTCAAATTGAGGTCAGATTATAAGACATGGATCCAGGTCCCCAGCAGAGCTACAGGGGACCTGGATCCCCCTCTCTAGCAGCAGAGGATGTCTGCACGATGAGCGCAGACTCCCCTGCTTCCGCCCGGCACGACCGCCGGGGCTTCTGTGATGAAGCCGGGTACTTCCACTTTCGTCACAGAAGTCCTGGCGATCGTGCCGGGCGGCAGCAGGGGAGGTCTGCGCTCATCGCGCAGACGTCCTCTGCTGCCCCACTAGCCACCAGGGAGAATCGGGCAGCCCGGGGATGTCTGCACCCCTCCATGCTGCCCGACACCTCCGTCTATTATGACGGGCCAACTGTCCGTCATAATAGACGGAGGTGTCGGGCAGCATGGAGGATGTCTGCACGTATCGTGCAGACATCCCCCGGCTGCCCCCACTAGCCACCAGGGATCTATTTACATGTTATGGGGAGGGAGGGGGCAGGGAGACAGGGGGAGGGATGGGGGGCAGAGAGACAGGGGGAGGGATGGGGGGCAGAGAGACAGGGGGAGGGATGGGGCAAAGAGACAGGGGGAGGGATGGGGGGCAGAACAACAAGAGGAGAGAGGGGGGAAGAGACAGAGCAACAAGGGGGGGTGAGAGACAGAGGGAGGGGGCAGAGAGAAACAAGGGGGGGGCAGAGAGAAACAAGGGGGGGGAGTCAAAGGGAGGGGGAGAGAGACAAAGTTGGGGCAAAGGAAAGAGAGAGGCAGCATTGGCACATAAAAAGGAAATAAAAACAAGAAATGCATTTTTTGATATAATTTTTTTTTATTAAAAAAGCAATTTACATGTGAATATATACAAATTTAACTTTTTTCCTATAGGGTAGTCTTATATTCAGGCTTTTCATTTTTTTCCTAAAGGAATATCCAAAGTTTGGGGGGTTGTCTTATAATCAGGGTCGTCTTGTAATCGAGCAAATACGGTAATAGGTTTTGTAGGCGAAAATGGCAGATAATGGAAAAATAAATAAATATCACATTAATAATGCTATTGGTTGTATTAAAGTACATGTGGTCTGTTCCTTAACAATTTTTGTTAAAAGCAAAGAAGGGATACAGTGTAGCTCTAAAACAAAATGTTTAGTAAAATATTTTGTTAATTTGTTTAGTAAAATACACATATGAATATGTGTACAGGCATACATACATAACAAGAGTCTAGAATCAAATTATTGACTTGTAGCAGGCTTCTCAGGACATTTTACTCTGAACTACCAACAATAGGCTCAGTATAATGGGAGGCTTCTTTCACTATAGTGAGAGATAGTGCTGTCTGAAACATTCTGCTTATCAGCTTTATCAAAGGCTAAAATGATTCTGCTATTCCTGTTCCACACAATGTACATTCTATGCGTGGGTAGGAAAGGATAATGCTAATCATACTTTGATTGCATCTCTTTATTTTTTATAATGTGCAATAAATGGATTGCTGTCCATTCTGAAAGGATTTTCATTCATTTCTGCAGAAATCCATAGGGAAGGCTTTCTTCATGTTGTAACTGACTACAAGACCTTTATTCAGTAGCTGACTTGGAATAATAATAATAAAAAAATCCCACTAGGTCGGATATCATGAATCATGCACCTATCTGACCAAAAAGATGTTTATTTGCCCTTCATCTAATGGCCACACCTACTAGGTAAAATTTGCTTTATATGCATTAATATTTTGACAAGAAAATGCTGAATATCAATAGTATTATTTAAAAAGTATTTTGGATCAGTAACTAACACAGACACCCTTCTGTGAGATGCTTTATTAACCCCTTAGTGACAAGACATTTTCATCTTGACTTTCCCTTAGTGACAATGGCTGTTTTGACATTTCTTGGGTGTTTGTGTTTAGCTGCAATTTTCTTATTTCTCACATATTGTACCCACACAAATTATATGTTGTTTTTATCGTCATAAGAAGGGCTTTCATTAGATACCATTATGTTCATCCTATCTTATAATTTACTACAAAAAAAATCATAAAATATGATGAAAAATTTAAAAAAACCTACTTTTTCTAACTTTGACCTAAAATATAATTTACACAAATACAATCAATAAAAAAGACCCCATCTAAAGGTCCTCGATATGTTGTATTCCCCTATTAATCCACAGCTTTAGATCAAGTTCGTTCACAAATATGGGAACAATCTGAAGTAAGGCTTTCTTAGACACTACATCATTCATTTTAAATGTTTTTTTTAATACGAAAAAAGGAGGTCATAATATAATTTACTACCAAAAAAAATCATAAAATATGATGAAAAATTTTAAAAAACCCACTTTTTCTAACTTTGACCTAAAATATAATTTACACAAATACAATCAATAAAAAAGACCCCATCTAAATAGTTTCTAAATGTTGTCCCGAGTGCAGAAATATGCATGCTTCCATATTTTTCGGTATTTTTTTGCAAGTTATGGGGCAAAAAACAAAAATAGTGTTTTTTGTTTTTTTCCTATATTGACCTTTTGACCCCAACCCGAACAAAAAATATAACCCTAACACTAAATTTAACCCCAACTCTAACCCTTATGCTATCCCTTAATATGTTTTAATTTTAATCTAATTTTAACCCTATCCCTTATGCTAAAAATTATTTAATTTTAACCCTATTGGCTAATCTAACTATATAACAATTATATATAAATATATTTTTTTTAAATTTTTTTACATTGCTATGCTGCTTGGCTACCTCTAGGGGCAGTCAAACAGCATATTCAGAGTGACGGAGTTGAATTTACTTTCACTTCTGAAGTTCAGACCACCAGAGGGCATAGCAATATTGACGGAGCATGCTGCTCCGTCATTATGGCTCCCACGATCACCCCGTGTGGCGATCATGGCTGCCCCAGAAAATAAATTTCGGTGCTGGCTATTGCCTCGACATCGAGGCAATAGACTAGCATCGTTAAAGCGTTTTTCGCAATCGTTGATCGTGAAAACCGCTTGATTCACCGCAGGTCGGAAACAGAGTTCATTGTCGCGAAGGTGTTAAATTAAGTGGTTTTTGTTCACAGTCTTCTTTGAACTGCTGGGAATCAGGACCCCTTATATACATTTTGTTGATTAAGATATCTACTGTGGCCCTGCACAATCTTTTTATTTTTTTATTTATACAATTTTTATTAGGTAATTTATAAAAAAAAAAGAAAGGAAAAGTACAGATTCATTCATTAGAATATCTTCGAGCTTACAGTCATATAGATAAAACTTCCACAAATTCTTTACATAGAGCAGTATGTCGCTATCTTTAAGGGATAATACAGGAGCTGTTATTTTACCAGAAACAGATACTTAAATCATTGGAGAATAAGTGGAAGGTAAGTTTGTGAGAGGCAAGAATGGGGAGAGGAAGGGGGAAGGGGAGGGAAGGAAAGGGAGGGAAAAGGGAGGTGGAAAAAAGAGAAGAAAGAGAAGACATTTTTTTTTTTTATATATGAGGGGGGGAGGGAAAGGAGGGGGGAAAGACAAAAAAGGGGGCCCCTACCTCTTCGGACCCCCCATCCGCCGCCCTTGATGGTTCGGTATTCCTATTAAATATTTAACTAAACATTAAATTAATTTATTCATTCCGTATACATATGATTCCGAGCTGGGAAAGGAGAGGTGCACCACTCCCCCTGGGGAGGGACAGGCCAGGTCGGGCCCCGCACAGCGCTGCACATCTACTTAGTTCCCGTTCGTTGTTGACGCGATCAACTCACTGAGTCTCTGATATAGAGCTTGTATTAATCTCTGTATTTGTTGTTTTGTTCCAAATGTCTCTATAAATAGCACTCAAATCATCCCCATGAGAATATATTTGTTTCTCGGAATTAATTTGGTGCTCTATTTGGGCCTTAATCTCTGGCCATGATGGGAGGTCTGTCCTTCTCCAATGTCTTGCGATGCATAATTTGAATGCCAGCAAGACATTGATACAGAGGTAATGGATGGGCCTGTTTGAAATGGGGAGTTCTAGGTGGAAAATAAATGTTTGAGGGCTCAATTCAAATGTGTGTCCACATATGCTGGAGAGCAGCAATGCTGTTTTTCTTTCATAATTTTCCAATAGTCTGCACCGCCACCATATGTGGTAATGAGTGCCTGGCTCAGTCAGACATCTCCAACATAAGTTGTTCGAATTCTCATGACATTTAACTAATCTAGTTGGCACTAGGCACCAACGATGTAGGAGTTTGAAAAATAGTTTGTGAAGGTTGATGCAGTGAACTGCCTTTCTAGTGTTAGACCAGGTTCTGAACCATGATTCAATTGAGAAAGTTAAGTTAATTTCATCCTCCCAGCGTAAAAAAGCTTTAGGTTTCTCTATTAATTCATTAGATTCAATAAATCTAAGGATTCTAGAGATCATTTTATTTGTTGGCCCAGTTGTAAGTATTTTTTCCCAAGCTTTTGGCTCTGCTATGGTATTTGACAGAAGAAAGGATTTTACCCTGAGGTAATTAAAGAGTTCCTTAGGTGGAAGGCCGAATTTGTTGCTAATAGTTGGAAAAGAGGCAATTTCTCCACCGATATAAAGGTCCTCGATATGTTGTATTCCCCTATTAATCCACAGCTTTAGATCAAGTTCGTTCACAAATATGGGAACAATCTGAAGTAAGGCTTTCTTAGACACTACATCATTAATTTTCAATGTTTTTTTAATACGAAAAAAGGAGGTCATAATATAATTTACTACCAAGAAAAATCATAAAATATGATGAAAAATTTAAAAAAACCCACTTTTTCTAACTTTGACCTAAAATATAATTTACACAAATACAATCAATAAAAAAGACCCCATCTAAATAGTTTCTAAATGTTGTCCCGAGTGCAGAAATATGCATGTTTCCATATTTTCCGGTATTTTTTTGCAAGTTATGGGGCAAAAAACAAAAATAGTGTTTTTTTGTTTTTTTCCTATATTGACCTTTTGACCCCAACCCGAACAAAAAATATAACCCTAACACTAAATTTAACCCCAACTCTAACCCTTATGCTATCCCTTAATATGTTTTAATTTTAATCTAATTTTAACCCTATCCCTTATGCTAAAAATTATTTAATTTTAACCCTATTGGCTAATCTAACTATATAACAATTATATATAAATATATATTTTCTTAATTTTTTTACATTGCTATGCTGCTTGGCTACCTCTAGGGGCAGTCAAACAGCATATTCAGAGTGACGGAGTTGAATTTACTTTCCCTTCCGAAGTTCAGACCACCAGAGGGCATAGCCATATTGACGGAGCATGCTGCTCCGTCATTATGGCTCCCACGATCACTCCGTGTGGCGATTGTGGCTGCACAAGAAAATAAATTTCGGTGCTGGCCAGGGCCGTCTTTAACGCGGGGCAAACGGGGCAGCTGCCCTGGGCCCAGTTACTCCTGGGGGGCCCCAAGGCAGCTGTCCCGTGGGCCCCCAGCCCCTGCTTGCCGCATTCACAGCGCATTGCGCTTGTGAACGCTTTTTTCCGGCAAGCCACATCCGATGGATGCGACGACCGGAAAAAAAAAAACTGACGCCGGATGTGGAAGACGCCAAGAGGGAAGACTGCACGGAGGAGACATCCGGCGGGGGACAGGGAGCAGGTTCATGTAAGTACTTGGGGAGGGGGGGGCTGACTGGCACAGTATTACAGGCATCTGACTGGCACACTATTACTGGGCTCTGACTGGCACAATATTATAGGCATCTGACTGGCACAATTACAGGCATCTGACTGGCACAATATTACAGGCATCTGACTGGCACAATATTCCTGTGCTCTGACTGGCACAATATTACAGGCATCTGACTGGCACAATATTACAGGCATCTGACTGGCACAATATTACAGGCATCTGACTGGCATAATATTACAGGCATCTGACTGGCACAATATTACAGGCATCTGACTGGCATAATATTACAGGCATCTGACTGGCACAATATTACAGGCATCTGACTGGCATAATATTACAGGCATCTGACTGGCACACTATTACAGGCATCTGACTGGCATAATATTACAGGTATCTGACTGGCACACTATTACAGGCATCTGACTGGCATAATATTACAGACATCTGACTGGCACAATATTACAGGCATCTGACTGGCACAATATTCCTGGGCTCTGACTGGCACAATATTCCTGGGCTCTGACTGGCACAATATTACTGGGCTCTGAATGGCACTATTACAGGCATCTGACTGGCACAATATTACTGGGCTTTGAATGGTACAATATTACTGGGCTCTGAATGGCACAATATTACTGGGCTCTGACTGGCACAATAATACTGCGCTCTGAATGGCACAATATTACTGGCATCTGAAAGGCACAACAATTATGGCATATGTGTGTGTGGGGGGGGGGGGTAACATCGCGATGGATGGCGGGATTGCATGCAGGGGAGGGGGCAGGGTCCAGGGGGCCCAAGCAAATGCTTGCCCAGGGTCCAATGACTATTAAAGACGGCCCTGGTGCTGGCTATTGCCTTGACATCGAGGCAATAGACTAGCATCGTTATAGCGTTTTTCGCAATCGTTGATCGCGAAGGGGTTAAATTAAGTGGTTTTTGTTCACAGTCTTCTTTGAACTGCTGGGAATCAGGACCCCTTATATAAATTTTGTTGATTAAGATATCTATTGTGGCCCTGCACAATCTTTGTTAAACTACACGCTTGGCTAGGTTGCACGTATGGTGACATGAGCAGGGATAGGTAGAGTGTCCGTGGAAAGATCCGTTACATTCCATAGGATGTCTTTAAATTGTTCATCCCAGAGTGCAGTAAAAGTTCACCATGAACCAAACTGGTGATTGCCCCTCGTAGTTAGTACACTGTTTGATGGATGACATGAACCAAACTGGTGATTGCCCCTTGTAGTTAGTGCACTGCTTGATGGATGACATGAACCAAACTGGTGATTGCCCCTTGTAGTAAGTGCTCTGCTTGATGTTGCTCAGGAAAAGATGACAAAAGCTAGAAGATCTCTTAAACAGCTAAGAAGTTAGGCAAGATTATAATCTAGAGGGAGACGCTTTATAGCTGCTAAAATATTTATTTGAATACAATGTTAGGTTTCTTTTTTTGTACCACAGGAAATTCAACCTGATCCTGAAAATGTTATTTCTGCCATTTCAACGAATATATAGGATCTCAAATTGAGATTTATCAAATCTATGACAAATCTTGCAATATCCCTTGTAAAAGATAACAAGTATTAATCAATCCCTCCTACCTAATTATGGACTGCAAGCGTATTGGTTTGTGAGTTACTGCATTCTCTATAGATACTGACACTTAACCTAGTTGCTTCTAATGTATATCTCATCTAGTCAACTGTAAGCTAATAATCAAGACATATACAAACCAAGAACATGTGTTAGAAGAAACCAAACATTAATTATGTATATTTGTTTTATTACAGAATTTGCTTGAATGTAGGACAACCCTGATGAAAAGCGATCCCCAAACCTATGTATCTTAATGAATTGAAAAAGAACATGCCTAAGTATAAGGTGACCATACAGGAATACATTTTTTGCTAGGAAATATATTGGGTAGTAGTCACTAAAAGGTTAGTTGCAGGTGAGTCAGTCCTGTATTTAGGCAACAAGGAGTTTTCCTCTGTTTGGGCAGCACAAAAATAAAATAAAATACATTTTTTTTAAAAAGCCGCCCCTTTAACAAAAAAAAAACGTCGCTTGCTGGCAGAGATGGTGGCTGGGGAGATTGGAAGATCTTCTCTCCCCACCGCTCTGACTGCAAGCAGGCTGCACGGGGAGCCGAACAGGCAGCATAGCAAACCTCCGTGCTGCCTGTTCGGTTCCCATGATGGAGGCATGTGATGGGGTGATGGGGCTGATGGGGGCATGTAATGGGCTTTTGGGAGCATGTAATGGGGTGATTGGGGGCATGTAATGGGGGTTATGGGGGCATATATCGGGTAATGGAGCACATGATTGGGGTGATGGTGCATTTAATGTGGGTTATGGGTCATGTCCTGGGTGTGTAACGTGGGTGATGGAGCATGTTGTGGGTGTGCAACATGGGCAGGGGAGGGGTGCCAAATTTTGTCTGCACAAAACCAAGATACACCACTGAGGTGAGTTGAACATTGTATTTCACCAGTTTAGCGATATATTGTGCTGAGACAAACATGCTGAGTTTTCCTAGCAAAACGTTCTTTTTCCCTATATAACAGACTTATATTTTAGATATTTTCTTTTTTTTCATTCATTAAGATGCAAAGCTTTGGGGGTCACTTATCTCATCTGCAAGTCACCTTTTTATGAATAGGCCCCATTATTTCTTATGTAAACATTTTTCATATTTAATATAAATGTTACTGAAAAAATGCATTTCTAGTGTTTTTATCTTCATTGCCCCACATCACTTGCTGTTGCACCCACAGAAAGAGATTGCATAGCTTTCCGCAGCCAGGGCCGGCCCTTTAATGGGGCAGACTGGGGCAGCTGCCCCTGGCAGCACCCTGGCAGAGGCGGCACTTTGATGCTCCATGCAGCTGTCATTTTCTTTTTTTCCCCCTGTGTCCGGGGGAGCTTGATAGAAGGGGGTCTCAGCCAATCAGGTGAGACCTCTCAACTCTCCTGATTGGCTGAGAGTTCAGAATCCTTGCCGTGATTGACACAGTCCCTCCTTCACACGAGGAGCTCAAAGCAAGGAGAGGCCTGGACCAGGTAAGTTAAGTGTGTGTGTGTATGTCAGTGTGAAGAGTGTGTGTGTGTGTGTGTGTGTCTGTGTGTATGTCAGTGTGAGTGTGTGCCAGTGTGAGTGTGTGTGTATGTCAGTGTGAGTGAGAGTGTGTGTGTGTGTATGTCAGTGTGAGTGTCTGTGTGGCAGTGTGAGTGAGAGTGTGTGGCAGTGTGAGTGAGAGTGTGGATAAAGGGGTTAACTCCTCTGATACTGCCTATATCTGTCTAGCCACCAAAGAGGTTAACTCCTCTGACACTGCCTAGATCTTTCTAGCCACCCAAGGGGTTAACTCCTTTGACACTGCCTAGATCTGTCTAGCCACCCAAGGGGTTAAATCCTCTGATACGGTCTATATCTGTCTAGCCATCCAAGTGGTTAACTCCTCTGACACTGCTTATATCTGTCTAGCCACCCAGGTGTTAACTCATCTGACACTGACTATCTGGATTTTGTTATAGGTCACTGGTCACATTATGTTTTAGGGAATTGCACAGGGTATTATCAGAATAATGTTTTACCATTACTCTATTTTCACCTTATTGGTAAGCTCTTTGAAAACATTTTTTTATCATGTATATAAGAAGTGCTTTAGTGGGCATATAAAAATAAAATATTTTTTTCTAAGGGCTCACCCACGAGGTGAAAATAAAGAAATGGTAAAACAAACATTATTATGAAGACAGGCTGTGTAATTCCCCAAAACATAATATGTGGCCACTGACCTATAACATGACTCAAATATTGTACATTATGTTTAAATGCTCAAACATTTAGGGTCCACATTTTAATCATGGCCAGCCAATAATCGCTCCATATTATTTTTCATATAGAAGGTGCTCTTGCATTAAGTTATCACTTCCTGATAAGTTTCATTTTAGTTTAAATTATCTTGACCGTTTGCTTTTTTCCCTGTTTTTCGCCACAGTCTTTGGCTCGCCCTGGCTGCAGCACCCAGGGACCATGACTGCTGGGTGCAGTTATTTTTTTAGGTGCCCTCACGGTGGATGTGGCTTTTCTACAACAACCACTTGACCACTTCACACAACCACTTATCTGGACGCACCACCTCTTTTTTCTAGTCAGACTGCTGTCACAATAACCACTTTTAACAGTGCCACATTACCCCATAGCAATTTGGATATTTCTGTCACCATGCTTCACAGCACTTGCGACAATGACACACTGCCACCATAGCATTTGCCACAGTGTCCTAGTGCTGCCACATCAATTTCCACATTAATCAGCATTTACTTGGCACAGTGCCCCACAGAACATGGCAGCAATTGGATGCCAGGGCAGAAAACCTCAGGTAAAAATATATAAATTATTAATTTATACATATATATTTATTTAAAATACATATACAAACGTGAAACAGCATTCTCCTTATTGTATGTAGTTTGCAAGCTACTAGCACCAGAGCACTAATTAAAAAACCTTTTAAACATAATTTAAATTATTTCAAATCTTCCATTCCCCTGTGTAGCACTTGATATATCTTTATTTTTATATGGACCTAAATCCACACATTTTACAGGTTTTGATCTGGTTATAAACAACATGTTTTACATAATAGGGTGATGTCAATATATATAAAACTGTACATTTTCAGTCATATAAGTCTAGATAACTTTTTACAGTTGACATTTCAGTATAGGGGAGATACAGTAAGTTTAATGGCATGTAGATACTAGAACAGTGAATACAGTACTTAACATTCAATGTTAATAAGCTCATTGATATGTATACTAAATGATATTTATAGCTTGTATTGTTCCAAGTATATTCCTAATTACATTCTATAGTATTTTTTACTGCCCATCCAATTTGCAGAGTAATCACCTCTTACGCTCTCTGAGATGTCAGTTGACATTTTAGTATTCTAACATATTACTGCTGGATGACTTCAGGATATAAAGCAACCTCATTCTGACCTGCTACTAATTTACATAGAATATGCAAGATCACCTGTCTACTATGAATTAAATACTTTTTAGGGGAGAATATATGAGCATTTCTGTAGAATAACTACTAAAATGGCTATGCCATTAAGCCTAAGGTTCCATTATGTTAATTTCTTTATAATTTTAAATGTGTCCTTGCAAGACAAGACCATTAACCCCAAGGTCCCAGTTATATTTATTTTATTTTAAACCTTGCTCTTTCATTACCACATAATGTCGTAGGAAAGAGGCAAACACAACCCCCGTCTCCAAAAACACCCCTTGTAAATTTCATTAGAAGTTCTTAATTTTAAGCCCACTCATACATTAAAAAAAATATTTTCCTCTTAAAGGGGTAATTCCACCTCCGGCGTCAGAAAAATATTATAAGGTGCAAGAAATATTGCAAGGGTTAAAAATGTTTTGTTGTCCTTTAAGCACTGGAAATAAAACAGCTCAAGACTACAGCAGCAGCGTATGTTTATATGTAAACCATCCGGTAACCCGGATGAAGCGCTTTGGCGAAACGATTTATGGTTTTTCTTTCTCACTGAGTTATTTCATTTGACCCTTATTCTCAAGCATTGCGCATGGCAACCTTCATTTTATGGCACTATTTTGTCTGGCTGTAATTGTGTTTGCATCTCCACGTGTCCACCACCCCGCGACGGATGGTTTGTTCCAGCCTCCAGTGAGGCGTTTTACAACACAGAGGAGGAGGTCGCAGTTTTGCTGCTGATGGGAGGCTGGCTTTCACTTATGCACCTCGGAAGCCCACCGTTTGCTGTAACGTCGGACGGGATTCTGGTGAGCCAAGTTACTGACACCGTGGACTTTTATTTTCATCTTTAAATTGTTTGTTTTTACCCGAATTAGTGGTGCCTAAGCGTGGCGTTACTGCATGATTACTGCAACGATAGCTGCTCTGATCATTGTGCACTTTGGAAGAGGACATTGGTCATTTTATGATTTCTGCTAATTACCCTGGATGGAAAATCTATTACTTATCAGAGCTCCAAGAGCCAAATGAACCAGTACAGCCAAGAGAAATCATAGGAGCCATTAGAAGGGATTTGTAGGATATCTGTCGCACTGCTTCCAGGGATTGGTAGATCAGTATCTGTGTGCATCGATCTGTGGTTTTAATTGGGAATTTTTAAAGACTCAGAGGCTCCTATTATGCATATCTCTTTCTTTATTCCCTCAGCAGCAAAGAAGAGATTGACAAGAAAAAATAAACCAATAAAAACAGTATAATATGTCCCTCCACTCCCTTATATATATCAGCAATCCATAAAACCACTTCCTCTTTATCTGCTTCCCTCAGAAAGTACCTATGTTTACTTATTTTGACGATTCTGTTGACTTGTGGTACATATTGAAGAATCGGAATGCGGAGTGACCAAACCAGGCAGCATCCAACGAGTGTATCCAACAAGTGTAATTTAGTACAAAATAAACAGTGGCTAGCACAATCCTGGAATACTACAACACACAGAAAGGATCCGCCTTGTGGGACATATTTCTTATGTTTACACTGTCATACTTGTACTATTCTCCTTCTTTAGTTTATTAACCTTTGGAGTCGGTTGTATCCCTTTCTGTCCTTTCTGTTTCTCACCCTCATATTATCTGCCATTTTTTCGTCCATTTGCGCATGCGCAATGCGCTTTGCAATAGTTTTTTCACTTATCTCAGTCCTGTCTATTCATTTTCGACTTTGTTTCGCCGTGTTTTGTTTTCGGTCGTCGTGCATGCGCATTGTATAGTGTGGTGGTCATTTTGGTGTAGTACTCTTCTGTTTGTTAACCGCGACAACCATTTTATCATAGCCAAACCGTGATTTTCGGATGAATTTGGCATTGACTTTTATTAAACACTCCCACTACTCTTTCCGCTCGTCTGACGTCATTATTTTTTACTGCGCTTTCACCAAATTCAGCCTAGCGAGTTTAATTTTTGCTCCTGCGACTATTGTACATTGTTTAATTGGATTGCTACTTGTTCCGCTATACAGCTTCTACCTGATATTGTACTTATTTTACCTCAGCCTTACCCATTATGCAGAGTCATAACTCCCAATTTGCTGGGGTATCCCCATCTGTTTCCCCTAGCACTGCTATTGGTGACACTGAGAACAGTATAGTAGAACATCCTGTTGAGCTTATTCATTCTGAAGACTTTCAGATGTTGCTTGATAATACAATGGCAAAATCTGTTTCACATGCTATGCACTCCGCTATGGAGCTAATGTCCTCAACTGTAGCGCAGTCTATTTCTGCTGATTTGTCTTTCCGTAATTCAGGTGCCCATCCTGATCACTTCATTCCTTCAGTGCCACTCTCTAAACCGGCCACAAGTCACTTAAAAAGACCCACCATTCCATTCCTACTGCCTCCAATATATCACGAGTTGGCAAGGTTCAACATGCCCCAGATAAGGTGGTTAAACCACCAAAGGGAGCCCGAGCAGGGCAAAATCGGCTTGTTCCTTCAAAAAGGCTAAGGCCTCTAAAGATTGTTCAGACAAAATATCTGACGTGGAAGAGGCTTCAGATTACTCAGTTACACCTGAGTCTGACATGCTGACCCATGTAATGATATGTCCCATAACCCTGCCAGGTCTACTGATATGTTGGCGGATATCTCTGCCCTGCTTGATATTTCAGGGGAACCTATGTTTGACTTTGCGGCTCCTGAGGCTTCACTCAGTTCAACCCGAGTATTTCGAGGGCAACCTATCAGGACTACAGACCGTACCAATCCGGGATCTTTCCCCAACGATGCTGCCCATGGCAGAACTGGGGATCTTGTGGATCGTACCAATCCCGACGCCCATACTGCGAGTACCCATTTATTTCACCTTTCTTCCCATCAATGTATGGGGGCAGACTACAATGTTTTCTCCAGACATGGGCAACCATCAGGTCAGACGCTTGGGTCCTGCCGACAGTAGCAGGCTATCACATAGAGTTTATCGCAACCCCATATCAGATCAATTTTTCAGAATCAGATCGGCTTCTCATAGCCACAGAGATCTGAAACCTAGACTTAAAGGGTGCAATATCCCCTACCCATTTTTCCCATCCAGGTTTTCTAAGTAATTTATTTCTCGTCCCAAAAAAGGGTGGCGTTGTCCATCCCATTATCAACCTGAAACCGCTAAATGCTACCATCACTTCAAGATGGAGGGTATCCATTGTCTCAGGGACCTCCTCCTCACGGGAGATTGGATTGTCAAATTAGACCTATAAGACACCTATTTCACCATCCCAACAGCTCCGGATCACTGGAAATACCAGTTCAGTTGGGACTCTCAAATCTGGCATTTTACTAATGCACCATGGTGCTTCACGAAATTGGTGAGGCCAATAGGTCACCTACGGAAGAGAGAAATCCATACGACCATTTACCTGGACGATCTACTGATCTTATCTCAAAACATTTCCACACTCACCTAGATTGGTGCGTGTCCCATTTTCAAGACATAGGTTTCCTAATAAATTGGGACAAACCACTATGGACCCCATCCCAACATATGGAATTTCTAGGGTTCACTATTGATTTGGTCAAGGGCTCCCTTCACCTCCCGTCCTCCAAAGTGAAGGCAATCAAGAAGGAGATCAGGAAAGTACTGAATCATCCTCTCAATTCTATCCATCACCTAGCCAGGGTCATTGGTCTCTTGTTGGCCTCAATACAAGCCATTTTTCCTGGCCGTCTTCATCACAGGGCACTTCAAAGACTACGGAATCACGCTCTGGGCGATGGGTGGTCATATGATCATTTGGTTCCGATCGACAATGTACGAGACATTGCACTATTCTTCAATGAATGGACAATGTGTCAGCTGTCCGATACATAAATCACCTTGGAGGTACCATGTCTTACATGCTATCCCATCGGGCCACCGAATTATAGCAATTTTGTTTAACTCACAATATTTCCGTTCGGGCAGAACACATCCTGGGTCTTGCTAACACAGATTGAATTCTGGCTACCTACGGGACCCAAGCGATTCGCGGCTCTCCCCTCGAGTATTGCACCTCCTGTCGGATCTGTGGGGGCCGTTCCACATTCACCTGTTTGCCTCAAGACTCAATACTCACCTTCCATGGTTTTTCAGCTGGAGGCCTGATCCGGCGGCTTTAGTAAACCTGGCCGCTGATTCGCCTTTACTCATTTCCCCACTTCATATCTCGATTTCTGGTTCATTTCAGGTACAATTGTTCTGGTTACGCTATGGTGGGAGACACAGCCATGGTTCCGAACGCTCATGGACCTACCCAGGCTCCTGTATCTCAGATTTGGTTGTAGATCTACAGGGCCGACCTCACCCTCTATTGGAAGAGGGTCACTTGCAGTTCCTAGCTTGGCTCCTATCAGGAGACCCTGGTGTGTGTCGGAGTTTCATCATCAACTCTGGCACTATTGGTGGGTGCATGGGTCACAGAAACTAGAGAAGCCTATGGTTATGCCTGGAACTCATGGCATCATTGGTGTGTGGAAAAACTCTTTGATCCCATATCTGCTCCTGTGAACTGTCAAATAACGAGGTAAGGAAATAGAGAATAAAGGACATGCCTGTCGCTCCATTAATGTGTATCATTCAGCCTTCTCGGCGGGTCACTTGGGTTTCGACACCTACTAATATGTCGGTTATTGAAAGGTGCTGGCCTCCAGCACACCCCTACCTCGAGATACTAGACTATATGGGACGTAAATTTGTGTTTTTTAGAATCGTGGCTCACAAATGCAGATCGTTCTCTTCCACAGTTTTCGGCCAAACTGGTTATCCTATTTTGACTTGCTACATGCAAGAGAGTTTCTTATGTTCTAGCCTTAAACTTACCACCAGTCTTTTACTCCTATGGCAGTTTATTTTTCAGTCTTCCGGAATACAAAAACTTTGCTTTCTACAGTTTTTTTGCCTCCTAATGAACGCTTATGCCCAGTTGCATGCCTCAAAGAATATGACAGCAAACGACGAACTGGCAGAATCCTGATTCTCACGATTTATTTCTGGCTCTTCGGAGACCCATCTCTGCTACATCTCTAGCTAGATGGGTTAAATAGATCCTTCAAGAAGCAGGGGTCGACATTTCTATTTTTGGCCCACATTCGACTAGAGGTGCTATAGCCTCCAAGGCTTTTTCATTAGGTTGCAGATTGGAGGATCTGCTTAAAGCCGCTGATTGGTCCCGGGAGTCTACTTTCCGGGAATTTTACTTTCAACCTGATTCTCACTTTACCTCTAATGTGATGGTTTAGCTTTAAACTTGCATAATAGGAGCCTCCGTGTCATAATTTATAAAGACACAGAGTCGAGTATTATTCCCCCCCTTGTGGTTTTATTCATATGAATTTATTGCCTGCTAAGGGTTTTATTTTACTTGCCTTTTATGCTATTATTATATCTTATTGACATTACGTATGTCCTAGAAAGATTTTTTGTTAGGGACAAGTTACTATTCTGTGATAATCATATTTCTATTCCAGTTAATACCATATTTTATTTTTTTTCCTTTGTTACAGCATGACCTGCTGGATCATCGTTCTCAACATTTCTCGATGTTTGGAGTTCTGTTCTGATCGATCTGCTACGGATTCTGTAATTATCCGTGTTAATCGTTTGGATGTTTGTGTTACCAAAGAAAGAGGAAGTGGTTTTCTGGACTGCTGATATATATTTATAAGGGAAGGGAATGACATTATACTGTTTTCATTGGTTCATTTTTTTTCTTGTCAATCTCTTCTTTGCTGCTGAGGGAATAAAGAAAGAGATATGCATAATACTCACCCCTGTGTCTTAATAAATTATGACTTCACATCATGTTATTAGTAAAATCTTAGAATTTATTTTCTTTAAATGATCCACAGGTTTTGATTTTTCAGCAAAATGTTTTCCCATCTTCCATGACTTCATTTTAGGAGTCCTTGTAATGCTCAAATAACAAAAATGAAATGGCAGAAACCCCAATCAGTGCTCACTGATGTTTTGGGGGTATCTTGTGAAATTTGATGGCAAGATGAATGCAGAATAGTATCAGAAAATACTGGCTGACAGTTTGCTTTCTTCTGCACAAAGGCTGCCCATGGGACGCTCTTGGATATTCCAGCAATGACAATGACCCTAAGCACAAGGCCAAGATGACCCTCCAGTGGTTACAGCAGAAAAAGGTGAAGGTTCTGGAGCTGCCATCAGTCTCCTCATCTTAGCTTTCAATGCAAATGGTGATGCAAGTTATTTGCAGGGTGAATGATTTAAAGTTAGCCTGTGCCCTTTTGAGATTTGTGTCTCATTAACTTTATATTCAGAAACGGCAAGTATATATATTTGGTCTTCAAAATGTGATGGTTTTAGGGAGATTATATTTTATTAGTTAGGGACTATCTTATCTCAGAATAACCATTACTCTTTATGATTTTTCGTAAATGCAACAACGGTTTCAACAGAAGTGATGGATTAAATAACTGAGCGAAGACAAATATCTCTACTAACAAAGGAAAGGTTTTGAACATAGACAGGCCCACATTAAAAGGTGCTTTTCAGTAAAGCAACTAGAACACATTGTGGGGACTGGCAGTCAAATGTTTTCTTAAAATATTTACAACGCAGTGCTGCTATACACTAGTTTATGGTGTTCTATGTGGACCAGTAAACTGAGAAATCTGGTCAGCCTTTTGCCCTATTCACAAATGCTCCCCATTGTAAGTTTAATAAAAACAGGTTTGAGAAATTTCTGTAGACTTTAGAAGCCAGAGAGACCATTTCAGGTGCTAGCCTGATTATTTGTGTGAGCAAGGGAAAGTGAACTTCCATAGAGCTCTATATAAAACAAAAAGTTGAGTCAAGAGTGGGGATTTTAGGATGGCTCCGATGATTTGTTAAGCTCTTCAGTGTAGATTTGTGGTGTTTTTTGTATTAGCGAATTATTAACCAGAGAAATCATTTATTTTAAGAATGCAAGCAGTCCTTCCACTAACTAGAATTGTAGTTCACATTACCAATGTCCTTTGATAGAGCAAACAGTAAGAATAACCTCCTCCTAGATGATGTGGCACATGTACACAAAGAATAAGGACACCAAAGTCAGGTTTTCTCCTTTTTATTTGAAAGTAAATGTTTTCCAGTTTTACTGCATTTCTTGTCACTTTTTTTTTTCAGTAAACATCTCAAAAAGAACTGGTTTTATACAAAAACTACCCCAAAGAGCTCGGCAGCCTAATTGTTTCAAACTGTGGCTGCCACCACCAATGACAGACATACATTTTTATAAATTTAGCCATCAGAATAATTTGACTAGAAACAAAAAAACAGGACACTTAACAGAAAACCTTAATTAAAACTTTATTTGCCTATAGTCAACAACATTCTCAAACTTTTTGATAATCCATTAAAATAACAGAATACCAGCATGATCTGATGTCAGAGCTTCTTACAAAGCTCTTGACCATGGTGCCGGTCTATGGTCTGTAAATAAATCACAAGTTTGAAAAATAAAGAGAAAAACAAAAAAAAAAAATCATCCTATAAATCTTTCTGGCAGGGGAGATGCCACAAATTGACCATTTGTATTGTACTATAAAAAAAAAAGTATTCAATTTATTTAGATATTTATTGTGGAAAAGTATTACAGTTTGCTTGGATTACACTTAAAAAAGAGTGGGGGAAAAAAAAAAAAGACATCTGTCAAGAGCTAAAGAAAATCCTCAAGCCTGCATGATTCCTATAGCCAGAAAGTTAAACAGATCCACCCAAATGCTCAACCCAATGTACATTTTAGTGCATTTCAAAATAGACAGAATGGTCATAAAAAAGTTTCTAGGTAAGCCAAAAAAATAAAAAAAAAATTAACCAAAAACACACCACAGTAGTCATTGAATGATTTAACACAAAGTGGCCAAAAAGGGATGAATATATTGAACAATTGGTCCATAAGCTTGGATTCTAGTGCAGATAACCTCTGATGTGTATCAGATGTTGTAGACATTTGAATACTTGTCAACTTTTTAATAGGTCTACACTTTGAACTGAGCTAAATGTATTTCATACTGCATCAAAGCCTTATGGTTTACACAGCAGGCCTGAATGATGATTGACTTCAATTGAGATTTAGGCCATGAAAAAAAACACACTTCTGATATTGAGTTTTATCAACTTAAATAAAAGTTGCTATATTGCCAGTGCATCATATTGGCCACATATAATTATAAAACTCTTCAGGACTAGATAGCCGACGCCAGTTCAAGCTTCCTCAGCAGAAAACATGTCCCTTGACAATTCTGATTCACTGGACCTTTTTATTTCCTTATTATCTCCATGAAAATGTACAGAATACACCCAAATTCCGAAACAAAAAAATGACTTACTGTGTGCATGTTTCTTAGGCATAAAACAAAACCAAAAAAAAAAAAAAAAACAGCTTAAGGGAACAAATCTTTATTATTTTAGAAATTCATGCTTAGCCTACCGTTTTTCTGTTTACATTTCATATGCATACGAATGGGTCACTGTGAGATGCCACAAAGACCATTCAATGAGTAGGCATCATGAAGAAAACTTCAGTTTTATCTTATTACTGATAAAAACAAAAATTGACAAGTATGCACTTTCCAATGACCAAATTAGAGGGCTCTTTGGTGCAATCAGTCCAAATTAAAAAAAAAAAAAAAATTAACAAAAAAAAAGAAAACTGCTGTTATTCTTGAACAGCAGCTTTGTCTGGCTTCACATTACAAATCTAAAACAGCTGTTCTTAATAAGCCAATATATATATATATTTCGGAATCAGACATTGCCTGAAAATTTTGTACAATAATCTGGACCAAAGATGGTTCTGTACCCTCATGTTGCTGTGAAACATGAGTTCACCTAAAGGCAAAGACTGGTTATCTCACAACTTCTTAATGCGAGCTCAGTTTGTTTAAACAGTCTTCTTGCTAGGTTTCTTGCCTTTCTTCAGAGATAGCTTATTTTTGATGTAGCCACGCTTCCTTTTGGATGTCTAAAAAAAAACAAACAAACACAAACCATTATTCAATGTTATATCACCGCTACTGCAGCATGAAGCAATCATTTTATAGGTTGTTCTGTGACAGGGAAAACTATTTATCAAGCCATCACGTCTACCTACTTGTAGACTTGAACTAGCCTATTTGAAAGCAGCATTCTTTTGCTAGATTGTGGTTAGTTCTGATCTCCACAGAAATAATAATTACACTTGTTGTTTTTAAAAATAGTCAAATCACTCCAACTTAACTGAACACTATAAACAATGCCCAGATATCTTAACTTTAAATGTTTCAACCTACCTACATGGACGTGATGGAAAATTTAGCACCAGGTCAATTGAAATAGGGCGTAAAGTCAAACAAATGTATTTTCTATAAATAAAGGGACACTTCAGGAGGATGAACAAAATGCCTTAAATGTTGTGTCACTTGTGACTGCTGATATATTAATCTTTTACTGCAGACATTTTTAACACTGTAGATGATTTATTTACCAAAATGGACAGCTTTGCTAGGACGAGAAAATCTGTCATTAACTCAGCAATATTGCACTCTGAATATATCAATATCTAAAAGGTGTAGCAGAAGATATGCTGGTAAAGATGAACAAGTAAAGTGCAGATGTCTTTAATAAAACACGTTTTAATACTGTTTAATGCAAAGGGTTTGTGTTTAATATATACGAAAAGTGAGCCCAGAACACAAAGTAATTGTTAGAATCAAAGATAAGGTCTATCCCTCTAAATGTTGTGAAAGTGCTACCCTGTGATGACTAGCAAAATTATGCTTTAATGCAATGTTTGGAAAACATTTATCTTGTGGTAAATACACCCGATTTAGAAGTAATGAATTAGTGTAGCTTTGTGTTAAAACTATTATGACTAAATGTAAGCTTTCAAGAATAAAAAAAAAAAAAAAGGCAAATAATAAAACCCTACCAAAAAAAAACTACATTTTGTGGAGTAGGTTTGGGAAAAAAAAAGGGAGCTACAGAATTGATCACTATGCCCTGAGCAGGTAAAGTTCTTGAGAATTTGTTTTTCTTTAACAAGATATGTCAAAAGTGCATGTTTCCACAAGACTAGGAGTGTTCTCAATTACTCCAGATCCCTGCACAATAATATATTCATTTTAAATTTAGGATTTTGCAGTCCTATGTAAAAATGTGTGCCTGTTATGGACACTTCAAGGAATCAAATAAAAAACAGTCTGCTATTGATAACCCACCTTCTTGGATAAATACTTCTGTTTGGGTACAATGCTGGTCAGTCTAGGTTTGCGATCAAGTGGCTCTCTGTTTTCCAGCTGTTTAACTTTGTATATTCTAACAAGCCAGTGCTCCGATGTAAATGCCTCTTCTAAATGCTTGAACTTGATATCTTTATTCCCAATCTCTGCGTTGCGTGTACGGTCAAAACCTGGCGGGGTTCGAAAATCTAGCTGTGAAACAAATGACAAGTGAAGTGATTTTTTGGATAATGGGAAAGGTTTATTGGAAAACAGTCTCTTGTGCATTTTATACACACCACATTCAAAAACATTTTACATTTCACCATTCACAACCACTGGATTATCCAGCTTTTATTTCAGGACTGCTTTAAATATTCAGCAATAGGAGTGTATTTTTTTTTTTTAAACTGATGCCAAAATAATACGCCTTTTGATGGGACGAGAATTCGTGAACAGATATTTATGTCTGCACGGCAGTACACAGTTTGCTACTGCTGCCACCAATGAAATATGGTTTAGCTATGTGTGGACAAGTCTCTGATCATGTGACAATGTGTCTCAGATAGTATGTCCTCGACATTCATGGGCCAACTGGTACTTATTTTTACAACAATTTGATTCACAAGTTAAACACTTACAAAATCCCATAGCATGCAAAACTGTGTGTTTTGTTCATTGGCATAATGCCCCCCAAAACCCCCCCTAAAATCTGAATCTAAAATGTGTGTGTGTGTGTGTATATATAGACGTTTGTGTATATGTATATAACAGACCGACAATCTGTAACTAACCTGCATTTCACCAAAGCGGTAATAAGACATTTTATACATGAGGCAATTGAGCAATGTTGGAGATCCAGCTTTATCAACTCGAAATTCTCCCTGTGGTGTGAAGTAATCACTTTCCTGAATGATAAAGAACCAATATCAACAAGTTAGCAGAATACTTTAAAGTTCACTTTTTTTTTGTTAAACAGATGTATAGAATTAAGCTGTTGATCACATATGGTTAAAATGGTGTAACAAAATGAGGATACGAATTGACCAGTGTGTGGAGCATTGTAGTATGTATAAATTTGTCTTACCCGAATATCTTTTGGATGCTCGCCTTCTGCTATCCTGACCATCCAAAGAAATTTATTGATGTCATCCCCAGAATAGCCAATTACACCTCCAAAGATAATCAATACGTAATCTACATCCAAGCTTCGCATGATTTCATAAGCAGCTGTTTCGTTTGAAGACATAGCTTTTCCGACCTGCATGGAAAATTAAAGTGTTCGATTACTTAACTTACCACAAATATATAAAAAAAGGGGTTGTCAATAGACACCAGATAAAAGGTTAAACAAAACAATGTCTCTCTTCAAAAGGAGTGATCAAAATGATTTAACTATTTAATTGACTATTAGACAAAACACAATTTACAGTTTACAGAATGATAATGTAACAGTTACTGATCAAATATTTTATTCATTCATAGGTCCATACACCACAATATGTTCAATTCTCACCAATGCTATATGGCTATTATTCCACGTATTGTTGTCTACTAAAGTGGTCCGATTAGCCATTCCTGCTATTTGATAACCATAATCCCACCAGGACATCACACGGGCGTGTTCATCAGTATTTTGTCTTAGCCAGTAATAAGCTTCTCTAAAGTCATCCAAGATGTTTCGTGTTCTGAAATAAAATTGATTGTGTCAAAGCACTGAAATATGTTGGCGCATGTCAGCCTGTTCATTACAGTGCAGCTATGAAAAATGTGCTTTAAAATAAAGCCAGTAAAATAAAGGTAGCACAAACTGTTGGGACTTTATTTAAATAACAAATAAAAGAAGAAGAAAAAAGGTGAAATCACGGCGATCTAAGTGACTGTCCCAAAACACTTTTTAAGTGCATTATTACACTTTTTTTTTTTTTTTTAATATTTGTGCTGTGTAACTTTTATACACAGCGCCCTACGTTTAGGTTTTAGCTCCATTGTGTTACTATATTGTTTTTTCGCATATGACTGGAATGTCCTACTGAAGCAGCAGATGTGTAGCTCATTGGTAATCTACATTTCTACATGGAGAATGTATGCACTTAAAACAGTATGATTCAGAGTTTGTGTGCATAACTGGCATTTATATATAAAAAAAACCCACAGATTGCATTTTGTTTTTAATCTGTAATTTGTGCTAAATGTGCAAGACCCTTAAAAATATCATGTGCCTTTCTAACAAAAATATGTTGAACACACACAGAAATGGAATCTTGGAAACACAAAAGTATGGTTGAGTCAATAGACTTGGAAAGCGTTCTATGGAGGTGCTTTTTAAAACAGGGGAAATAAGAGAATAGAAATGCATAAAAATTAATTGTAGATCAAATGCTGAAATTCTGGAAGATGCTAGCATCTACTCATGGGAATATTCTAAGCGAAAGCACCATTAAGGCTATTAGAACAAGAACCGACTTTCCACACTTAGTGCAACAATACTTATTAGCCCAAGAGAGAGATTTAAGTACATTACATACAAGTTAAATGTTACTTGAAAAGTCATTCATATAGAGAAATCTGGAATAGGACTGAGTGGGCAGAACTTTCTAAAAATAAGATCTAATTGAAAAAGATCTTACTTAAGCTGTAATCTACTTGAAGAAACTATAGTAAAGACCAGAGAGGATTAAGTTGGAAGCATTGGTAAATGGGAAACAGACCTAAAAATCATAACTATGGAGGACTGGTTGAACATTATACCTAATCTAAATAAATCTGTGAACTGCCATAACATTAAGGAGCATCAAATTTAAATTATCAATGGTATCTGGTCCCAAAGAGGGTAGCCAAGATGATCCCTGGTAGCAGTCCAAATTGGGGGATGCAAATCTCAAGTTGGATCCTTTATGCATCAATGGCGGGAATGCAGGCATTCGATATATACACAGGATATGATTTTCTCGTTACAAGATGTTGTTTTAAACAAAAGTTATGTAAATTCCCACCAAGAGGCCCTCTTCCATTTGGGCCTTCCCAAGGTTATGAAAAAGCAAAGATATATCTTTTTACAAAGATATTCCTGGCAGGTAAAATATTTACAGCTAGAATGTAGAAGTCCCAAGAAGTCTCTTCCTGGCAATTGTAAAAAACAGTAGATCTCATATCAACTCAACATGGAGCAAAATAGAAATGACACAACCAAAGATGGTTGGAGGTGTGGCAGAGATTTCTCTAGGGATTGTAGATAAAATGTTGGTTGTTAGGGGAAGAGAATACCTAAAAAAGGGGGAAGAAAAGGGCTTTTGGTACGAGGTTTCATAAATTGAGATTAAAAGGAACCCAGTTGTACTCCTACCCACTTTCCAACTCAGTCTGAAAGGCAGACGTCTTTGGGCTTGTGAATTTTTTATTTGTGCGTTGATCCCATTAGGAATATAATAATTTCAGATACGCGAAAAATAGGTATTTTTGGTAAATTGTATGAATATGGGACATGTATAAGTTTTTCTATATTTTATGGTTTGTACGATCTTTTTGTGATAATATGTATATATACAAAAAATTATGAATTTTAAATAGACTTGTTTGTTTTTAGAGACAAATATATAAATGAAATGGGGCTTTCCAAGGCCAGATTGTTATGACACAGATGGTCATTAAGGTGTTAAAACAATGGCAATTGTTCATATAAAAATAAATGAAACACTATGTATAATGTATACAATTATTTTTGTGTAATTTTAGCCTTTACTAGAATTCATTGCAAACTGCAGTTAGAATTTGCTTTGTCTGAATAAAGTCTTTCAAATGATCCATTACAAGCAATCTCAGAAACCTAAAACCACAGGACCCAAAAAAAAAAAAAAGTAGGTGTGGGCTTCTTCACAGGGACCCAGCATTTGTTTGTTATACAAGTACTTTTAAGCCATGAGAACGTATGGCATTGATCTACACTTTCTAGACATTATTTTATGACAAATCGTTACAATCAAGGGATTATGCATGCATTACTCAACGTAAAGGACAATTACATTTTTTTTAACTCTTACTTCCTTAGAGGAAGCATGGGTTGAAAAATAAAAACATACCCTCCCTTGGCTCTGCCTCAGAGCCAGTCTGGAGGGTGGTACCTCTGCCTCAGAGCCAGTCTGGAGGGTGGTGCCTCTGCCCGTGTAATCAGGGTCTTGCTTCAGTGGAAGGTCTCTTCTGTTGAACCCATATAGAAATATGGGTCCCTCTCTGCACCGGTAGACCTGACTGCCTAATTCCCATGGGAGCATGGCAGCTGCCGGTCAGAGGATAAATTAGCATATAGGTTCAAAAGTACATGCCAGTTTATCCTCATTTACTTTTTCATTTGTGCTTTGACTTTAGAAACACAAGTGAAATAAAGTTTAGTTGGCACCAGGATACAAGAAACAAGACTTTTTCCCAGGTCATGACAAACCCAATTTTTACGTTTTATTGTAAAAAAAAATTCTATGGAAGCACCATTTCCTCTGGCTCCTAAAAATAACTAGGCTGGCTCCTGATTTGGTTTGTTTGGCTGCTTAAGAATCCAAATATTTGCCATGCCTTGCTTTTGCCATTTAAACAATATCTTTCAAAAACAAAAATATATAGTAAATGGCCAATAGATATTTTTCCTACTGTTAACATGTGTACACAGCATTTTTAATATTCCATAGTTAAACGCCAGAGTGCACTATTCTATAATGAACACTGGTATCTTACCCGTCATGATTATAGGACGCCAAAACCACACTGGGACTGGAGTAGGCATTGCTAGTGACCCATGTGCAGTGTACAGCAAACATCATCAACAACATTAGCATTAACATTGTGACTATGCTCTTAATGTTGGGACCAAGGCCTTCTTCTGTCTTCTCCTGCTCAGACACATGCTTTCTGACTTTACCAGCCTGAATGGACAAAGAAGAAAACATTACTTTACCTATATTATAAGAAAAGTATTTTGCCATGGTGACTAGAATCTGACTCTTGGAACATTCTTTAAATAGATTGAACCTGCTGTTATGCTGACACACTGCAGAGAGCAACCGAGCAGATTCAGACCTCCCCCCGCTTCCTGTTCCTCCTCCTCTCCAGACCTTGCTTAAGCCGTAGGAAACACCCGTGAGGAGTGAAGGGAGCTCCTTCCAGGAACTGCTGCTGTGCTTGAGGATGGAGGGAAGAGGGGCGACCGAGTGACCCCAGCATGCCTTTAATGCCAAGTCCTAAAGGAGAGAAATGCTATCGTCCCCCAACTGTGGTGATGGACCCTCTGCCGTTCGCTTTAAGTATATATCATTGCCAGCTTCTCTGCGTGCGTGTGCCAGTATGTACATTCCACCGTGTGTCAGCATGTGTGTGAATAGTGCATTTAGGTCAGGGCTTGAAAAATGTGATTTAAATCTAGAAGGCAGAGGCAAAAATTGTGTCACAAAAGGAAATGCTTGGGTCCCAGTCCATATACATATATAAATTACATACACTTACAGCTACACACCATTCACACATACTAATGTACACACGTGCTCATCCAGAAATCCAGAATGTATGAACACATAACGATACACCAATATGCCGACACACATACAAACACACCATATGCCGACACACATACATGCACAAACATACTTGCTCACCCACAAATACAGACACACCAATATGCTGACACACACACACACTTAAATTATTGCAAAGACAAACATATGATTCATTCTTACATACCAATACACACACTAGAACATATCACACACACACTGTCACATACTGACAAAATCCATACACACACTAACACTGGGACAGTGTAGCTGCAAGATCCGGGCGCCAGAATCTAGTAGCCATGGTAACCTGGCGACCGGTATTTGTTGAGCCCCTGTATAGATACCTGCATGTAATTTATATTTGCTTATTGATTAACAACATTCTACTTTGTGACTTCTGACACTGGCTCCTAGATTTAATTCTAATTTGTCAAGCCCTGGTATACTGTAAAGACTGTAAACAAATCACAACATAAAAACGGAGGATCACCATGGATATAATCAAGTGATCTTCAGAAATGTATATAGACTTCTATTTACAGCATGTTTAAATCTTTCCCCACGTTCATACATTTCTAAAGTGTTAATATATATCCATTGTTACTTGTATGATAAGAGTTTTCTTTATAAGTGAGGAAGAAACAGCATGTACTTTAGTTACATGACATTTTTCCCAGCACATTGTGCAGATGACAAGCTATAGACCTCCAATGATGCTGTCAAATGCATTCAACCAATCAGCACAGCCTGCTGGTGAGTATCCTACTGCTCCCACAGGGGATTGAGTTAGGATCAACTAATAGATTTAAAAATATGAAAACAAAAGATATGCCACCATGGGAACACAATGTGACAATTTAAGAAAGTGGATCTTTGGGAACAACAAAAGTGTAAACAGTAGAAGCAATACACAGAAAAATAGCATATTTACGGCACACAGTGTGAACATCTACTGGATATTTGAATGTCTTATGCATTTCAAGCAAACCAGACACTTGCTTAGAGGCACAGTCGCAGTGTGCTAAGAGCCCCTGACAGGCAATGTCACAGTCTATCAGTATATAGCGTAAAATATATAAACAATTTTTTCGATTCTTTGTTCTTTTGTGATTCAGTTTGGTCCAGAGATCCACTTTGTTACATGTTGCTGTATAGCAGCCGACCTGAACGTCAATGTGGATAATCTAGTATTTGATGTGCAATAACTGTCTGTACCATGTACACATGCACAATTATATTTTAATCCCACCATCATAAAATTCTACTGCAGTGTTAAACTATGCCTTATTTTAAGCTTGTAATCAAATTCTCCGTTCGTCAATAAGTGGTATCATTATACTTTATCTTTTTCATATATATTTCAGTGGTTTACACAGTACTATATTTTTACCCATCTTATGGTGGAATAATAATTTAATATAGCTAAGAAACTATTATGTGCAAGCCATTTTAACCTTGAAGTTTCTTTAAACCCTTAATGTACATGAAGCACACAGGTTAAACCGACGTTATTGAGGAAACAAACAAAAGTGCTTTTTGAGCTTTCCAAACAAAACGAGCAGCCAATTATTCCCAGGTGGCCTCTTGGCAGACGAGTGTTCATAATATAACATTTACACAGCAGCAGGCAATCTTCCATTCACCCTGCTGAGTGGCTACCAACATGGAAAATAATCTGCCATTCACAATGATAATTGTATAATCAAACTGCTATCCCCTCATGAAATGTGTAGCCAAATAGATTCATTCGGTTAACCCTAATCGTTACTCTCACTCTAAACCAAACTCCCCGTCTAATCACCTAGTTGTCGGCATCTCCGACTTTGCAGAGATGCTTGGAAAACATTGTAGCTGGTAGTCTGCATTTCCTGTGAGCTGTCAAATCTGTGATTTAAGTGACCGCATGCATGTGTGGTTCACTCTATGTGAAGAGCTGCATTCCCAGACATATTGTCAGAAAACCTGTACTTCATTTACTAACTTGCTTAGAAGAGGTACACAATGCAGAGATTTTGCACCGTTTGCTATTTCAATTCGATTACAGTTATCTAGGCTCAGTGCTTAAATGGTAAATCAATAGAAATAAAAAAAAAAAAAAAAGATAGTCAAAGCAAAATTGTATCTTTTAAATATTTTTTAAAATGTACTTTAAAAACGGATAATTTGCTTTAAGACAAATCGTTCTAAATCACAGACTGTTGCAGTAATCTATTTAGTATGGAAATTATCCGGTAACAAAAGGTAGCGATAAATGGTTATTGCTCACCACAGCCAGACTTAAACGCTACATTTATAACAGTCTATGGAGGCTCACACTAATGACGAATTTACTGAGGGCTTGTTTAGATTCTTTGGCAATGAAAGCACAAAGTTGAGGTGGGTAGGTGATGGGAAATGGATGTTTACATATATATTGAGACAAGACCTGCTTTTCACACAGAAATTCCAATTTTACAATGTTATCACCACTGCAAGGAATTCTGACTAGGCATATGCTAATAAGCTAATCATATTGCTAATCAGCAATGACCACTTTTTGTGCCTCCCTCAATGTCCATTTTAAACATGGACCCCCTTGGCCAATATGCATGCTATTCAGGACAGCCTTTCAAAAATGCCCAGAACAGAGAAACAGAGCCAGAAACCCACTACTCATGAAAGTGAAAGGACACATTTAATGCAGAATAAAATCTCCCAACATATACAAAAAAACACAGCATAGAATCAAGTCTACCTTATCATAGAGATTGCCCGGATTCCTTTTGTCGTCCTCGTCACTGCTATCTTCAATTGGAGGATTTTCTCTTTTCATATCATCACCCAGGTAATGCTCAAAAACATTCGAGAATGCAATGGCAGACAACATGCAGACCACAGGCGTCAAGGTCAGCATTAAACGAACCATCACACCAGCAAAGTACACTGCGCTAATTGCATACAGGGCAACTGTGGAGACAAATGGCAACCCATGTATTAAGATATTTTGATAATGGATACCAACTATTCACAGGTTTTATATTGATTCCAGTCTCTGTATTGCATATAAAACCTAATGAACTGTGAAATGACCATTGTAGACGCTCCAACAAAGACAATAATATTAGGCACACAGAAAGCAGACATTTTAATCATAAAGGAGCCTGGATGCATTGAAGCCAATGCCGACATACTGTCACAATGGTATTTGAATAATATGCTCTGGCAGCATACATAAAGCAGATTATATCTGAACAAGCCAGGAACTTAAATGGATGCCAGTAAAAAAAAAAAAAAAAAAAAAAAAAAAAAAAAAAAAGCAGTACATAAGATCTGTATATCTAATAAACAGTTCTGTCATTTCTTAGATTTGATGGTGCTTAGGAACAATCTCATCTAAAGTTATTATGAGATTGGCATACACCATGTAAGAAGGGCTTTTTTGCTGTACCATCAAACTTATAATGTAAACCCTGTTGACTGGCAGCTGATTTGGCTGGCAAGAGAATGGTTGGAACCATTGTTCAAGAGAGATTAGAAAATGGCCTATGCATTATTCACAACATTGGAATCAAAATTGAACTATTTATGAGATTGTATAATACACCACTTTGTCATCCTTTATTATGCCACAAATCATAGACTATTATATAGGCGTGAACATTGTCCTGTATGATAATTTGCATACATATTTATTTAAATATTCTCTAACCCCTATTTAGTGTATTGCGCTGTTAAAAATAAAGAGAGTCTATGTAAAATGTCAAGTTATATTACCCATCGGCAGCAAGTTATCGGTACAAGACTAGACCAACAAACTGCCCTTTAGTAATGATAGAGGTAAGAAAACACAAAACTAACAGTTCTGGGCAAATTGATAATATAAAAATGTAAAAAGAAAATGAAAAATATAGCTTAGCATACCAAGCTATAAAATTACCATATTTGCTCTAATATAAGACAACCCTGATTTTAAGACGACCCCCCAAACTTTGCATATTGATTTAGGAAAAAATAAAAAAGCCTGAATATAACTACCCTATAGGAATATAGACTACACTATAGGAAAAAAGTTAAACTTCTATATATTCACATGTAAACTGCTTTTTCATAAATAATAAAAATGATGACAGAAAAAAATGCAGTTCTTGTCTAGGGATCGACCGATTATCGGATTAACCGATATTATCGGCCGATATTCACAGTTTCCTAAACTATCGGTATCGGCATCTAACTTTACCGATAATGCCGATAATATTTGAATGAAGCAGTTTTCGCGATCAACGATGGCGAAAACCGCTTTAACAGTGCTGGTCTATTGCCTCGACATCGAGGCAATAGCCAGCACCGATATTTCTATTTTGGGACCCCCACGATCGCCCCACGGAGCGATCGTGGGGAGCCATATTGACGGAGCATGCTGCTCAGTCAATATGGCTAAGTCCTCTGCCGGTCTGAGCTTCGGAAGTGAAAGTAACTTCACTTCCGTCGCTCTGAATATGCTACTTGACTACCCCTAGTGGTAGTTTAGTAGCATTGCAATGGAAAATAATTAAAATACATATTTAATTAAATAAAAATAGGTTATTTAGCTATATTAGCCTATAGGGTTAAAATAAATATTTTTTAGCATAAGGGATAGGGTTAAAATTAAATTAAAGTTAAAAAATATTAAGGGATATAATAAGGATTAGAGTTGCGGTTAAATTTAGTGTTAGGGTTAAATTTTGGGTTCGGGTTGGGGGTCAAAAGATCAATATAGGAAAAAAACAAAAAACACTATTTTTGGTTTTTGCCCCATAACTCGCAAAAAAATACCGAAAAATATGGAAACATGCATATTTTTGAACTCGGGACAACATTTAGAAACTATTTAGCCGGGGTCTTTTTTAATGATTTTATTTGTGTAAATTATATTTTAGGTCAAAGTTAGAAAAAGTGGGTTTTTTTAAATTTTTCATCATATTTTATGATTTTTTTTCTAGTAAATTATAAGATATGATGAACATAATGGTATCTAATGAAAGCCCTTCTTATGACGATAAAAACATATAATTTGTGTGGGTACTGTATGTGAGAAAGCAAAAAATTACAGCTAAACACAAACACCCTAGAAATGTCAAAACAGCCATTGTCACCAAGGGAAAGTCAAGGTGAAAATGTCTTGTCACTAAGGGGTTAATTAAGCTGTTTTGATGCCTTGCTTATATTTACTGTAGTGTCCCTTTGATATAATTGCCTATGTCATTGCTGCTCATTTTACTAAGATTTAATCTAAGTATGGACTATGTGCAATTGAACATTGTTGTTCTTGTTACCTTTTGACTGATATTTATTTAAAAAAAAAAAAGTGGTCCAATTTGTTGTATTTGACCATATCACCATTGTTTTGCTGCATTATTTATTTTTATTTAGCAATGAAAAAGATTTACAAAAAAAAGCTAAACGTTAACAATAAACATGTTCATTTAACAGCAGATTTGTGTAGAAATTGGTTTTTTTCCCAAAAAATTAAAATGCACGAAATATCGGTATAAGTTATCGACTATCGGCCTGAAAGTTCACAGGTTATCAGTATCGGTATCGGCTCTAAAAAAATCAATATCGGTCGATCCCTATTCTTGTCTTTATTTCCTAATCTGCCCCAGACTTAATCAATGCATCCCTCACGCAGCCATCTGCCCCCCAGATGTAGCCAATGCATCCCCAACACAGCCATATGCACCCCCCACCCCTCAGACTCAACCATGCATTCCTGGTGTCCAATGGGGGCAGCTGGAGGATGTCTGCATTGCGCAGACATCCTCCGATGCTGCCCCACACTTCTGGGTCTTCTATGACTGAGAAATCTCTCCACCGAGATTTCTATGATGCTCCTCTGGAATGTCACGTGACCTCCCAGCTTCCGTCATAGAAGTCCTGGCAGAAGTGCCGGGCAGCAGCGGAGGATGTCTGTGTGCATCGCGCAGACTTCCACTAGCTGCTTGCTAGGGGGATCCAGCTCCCAGTCTTATAGTCAGACCTCGATTTGAGGTCTGATTACAAGACAAACCTCGAATATAAGATGAGGGGACTTTTTCAGAGCATTTTCTATGAAAAAATAACCTTGTCTTATATTCGAGCAAATATGGTACTACTTTTTCACATTTTACTATGACTAGTTTTAAATAAGTTGGGCTTTTTTTTTTTAAATTGTACATTGATTAGATGCAGAAACAAAATGAAAATAAATCAGAAGCGGTCTTTTTGTGCTTACCAAATACTCGCTCATCATTTATATTTTTTATGCAGAACCACAGTCCTGCAGGGAACGTACAGACTAATATATGTAGATCAAAAAAGAAGGAAACCCATGTAGTTGGCTGATGTTCCGACACAGAAGCAATTATAGGGATGTGAATTTTTGCATATCTGTTGAAACAAAGAAAAATAAAAATTATAAATCCCCATTATCCAAGAGAACTCCCCCCCCCCCCCCCCATTAAATACATCAAAATTAAAAACAGCTTATAAAGACAGGTTTATAGAAAAAAAAATGTATCCCGTGTGTAGTACTTTTATACAGATAGTAAACCAGGAATAAGCTCATGTTTTTCTCATATTACCTTTATGTTCTATTAGTTCTTTTAAATATCACATGTGTAGACAATTTGTATACACCTTGACAATGGCTCGTGTTAGCCGAAACAGGTCAAAAGATTTTGGTCAAAACCATTTATTTCATCCATTTGAAAGTATCTACTGATTTTTTTAATGTGGTTACATTATGGCTTGTTAAAAAAACATATTGGGTCAGTATTACTGAATTAAAGGATACAACTGTATTGAAAAGATAAGCTGCAGCTCTCACTTGCTTCCACTGTTCTTATACAGTGTTTTGTTTGTCCTATTGATGTGTTCTCTAAGTGATTGAGCTGAAAAAAAAAATTGATTTGTAGTGCTACTCTGTGGAGACTTTGCGAAGAAAAATGGCTTCCAAGCATACTTCCTAAATGAACATTAAACCTTTTTTAACCCTTGCTTAAACACCACATGTCCCGGGACTTTTAAGTAAACCTGACGTGTATCAAAAGATAGGAACAACTAAAATTTAACTTGTGCTTTTATATAAGAAGTACAAGAGAAAAAGAACGTTCAGAGTCCCTTTCAATCATGAATGTTGCAGGATTATATTCCCATAGTAGGACTGTTAGCAAGTACTAATACACTAAATTTACAGTACATAAAATAAAAAAACAACAAAACCTATTTTATTAAGTACTTTTTGCGCTCTTAACAAGGAGATACATCCAAAATTAAAGACAACATGAAAGGGGATAGAAAGAATGGCAACACAGTGGTAAAATAAAACATGCCAAATCCCATAAGCCATCATTCGAAACGGTCAGTAAATTACAAACTACCTTTTCTTTGAAGGGGACCAATAAAATGTAATAGCAGGCGCAAAAACCAGTAGAAAATTGCATCACTTCAACTGCGTTAATCAAAATGTTGCTCAAAAAAAAACACACAAACAAGCACAATGTGATTATTCAAAGGTTTTTTTTAACTAAACAGGCTTTGCCAATCTTTTCGTTGTGATCAACAATGAACCAATAAATAAAGCCACTTATCCCATGGTAAATTTGACCTCCTAGTGATTACCTAAACGATTTGGCTGAATGTAATTCCTAGAAATGACACCAATGTCAAAGATCTTGGGTACCATGACAGCTTTAATTATTATTCCCCTTCAAAACCGTTTCCGAATACATCTGCCAAGTGCATAGATACCAGTTGCCTATAACCGAGGATGTGCCCTCCCATTTTCACAGGTTATTTTATTGGCCAGCTGCCCAATTAGTCAGGCTGCTGAATTGGCTGGCATTCCCTTTGTAACTTGTCCAAAGCTGCCAGGCAGCTGTTACCATGTACAGGGAACTTATCACCTATAAAACACTGGCAAGGCTTGCCAAGGAGAAGCAACCAAAGCATTATTCCATCTACAATTAAAAAGGTGGAAAGACTAGATTTTGTACAAAATTAAGAAGGATGCTTATCAGACTTTAAAACTAAAAAACACGGATTTCCTGTAAATACGGTGTATTACAGAGCAAGCCATACCTCTAGCAACTAGAAGCAATACAATATTCTATGGATTTGTTTTTTTGGATGACAATGGTCATACAAGGATAATGAAACACACATACGAAGATGATAAAGTCTGGTAGAATTATAAATTTCAGCATTTTTCTGAAATATAAACTACAATAAGTGAGGGATCGGTGGCTTCTAAATGCCCTACTTGCAGACCTGTAATGTCTTTGGATTACTCTATATAGCACTCTATTACACACAATGCAGGGCTCCATGTACGTTCCATATCCCTGGATCCAAAAAATAACCAGACCGACTCCTAAATTTGTCAGCTTAACTCCTTAAGTCTACAGATATGTATCATGCCCAGACGTGTTGGCATAAAAAAAATTATTTTGGCCCATCTAGTCTGGCAAATTTTCTGAATACGATCATTAGTCCCCGACTACTTTTAGGAGAGGCTTGCGCCTATCCTATGAATGCTTAAACCCTTTTAGTATATGAACCTCTACCACTTCTGTGGCTTTTCCATTCAGCTACTACCTACAGTGTCTCTCTCACAGAATATTGTAGTGAAGACTGGCAGACACCATAATCTACCAATCAAAACATAACGATTGATAGGCAAATTACAAATGTCATGCAATGGCAGGTTAGTGGCAAGAATTTACAAACAACCATGTTTGAAAGTATTATTGAGAAACATTTTAGAAATCAAACCAGGTTTCCTGATAGCTGCAAATAGTGGAGAAGGGCATGAAAATACTAACAAGCTAATTTATAACCTCGGATGAGTAAACATTTGTACTGAACTCGAGACCTTGGGTAGGTGTTATTGGGGGAATAGGTCACTTACTTTGTTGGGTCACCCTCTCTTTATGATTAATTGTGCAGGCAGTGGGACTGAATGAGTTAATATACCAGAAGTGATATTTAAGCTGTAAAGACACTTCAGCTTTTACATTTTTCTTAAAAATCAGTAGCTGTTTCAGTAAAATGGCATTTAATGCACAGGGGCAGACCAGCTTCCAAAAAGCCTGAAGAGATCAGAAGGCCTGGGGCTCAAGAGTAATGCACTAACAAGCCCCCCCTGTGAACAAGAGCAAAGAGTGCCATGAAGGATCTGACAGTCACTTGGTGTGGAAGTGCCCACAATGGGTAACAATTTTTCCTAAAGCATCAGTTCTTTATTTCATCAGATTCATACTGCAGATCAAAAGAGAAACACAAAGAGAGAACATGGCGGTATCCTGTTTATTCACACAATAGGCTTTGTTACAAATAAAAGACTCAAATTCAAAGAGCACTGAAAAACAAAGACAATGCTTTGTAACAGCTATAAAAAAGATAAATAAAATAAATCCTACATATCCATCACCATCAAATCACTTACCCTGTGTCCCAAAGAGAATAGAATCTTCCACTCCAGGGAGCAATATATCCTGTTTAAATTTAGCAAGCAGAAAAAAAGAAAAAGCATTAGAAACAGGCAATTTAAAATATATAAGCCAGGCTTATTGTTGCCCCCAAAACAAACAAGCGCAGTTGCGTACATTTAGTAACAGTTTTAAGATGGTTCAACTGTTTACCTAATCGGAGTGAGTAGCAAAATTCAAAATATTGCAGCCTTGTTGTACCTCATTGCACCAAAGCTAAGACACTTAACAGAAAGCTTTTTTATTAGCAAACATTTCTGCATGAGTTATAGGTATTTTCTGCTTTTCCAATACAGACTCCAACAATTATAAAAAAACAAAACAAAACGACAATACATCCTTACATCATAATTGCTTCTCAGTTAAAATGTGACATTTTTATGCAATAAAACAAGTTAATGATCTCAAAGTGCCATCTCTTCAAATTTTAAGAGCCATCTCCCATTTTGATGGGGATAATGAGGTCAGATGCCAAGTGCCACCTCGGAGGCTCCAGAGTGCCGGATGTGGCACCAATGCCATGTTTCGGCATCACTGAATCAAGATTTACAAAATGCTTTTGGAAGTGTCCATCATTAATGCTTCACTAGATAAATATATATTCACACACATTGTATTTTATTATAAATCAGAAGGTTCCATTTTAAAAAGTATTGCTTGTTTACTCTGTTCCCCCAGTGACCTTTTCAATGTTTCAATATTTACACCTACAGCGCATGATAACAGACATTTATAAAAGCATTTTCCTCCCAGTGGGACTCATTCATTAAATCATAAAAAGAAAGGCAGTCACACCCTTTGAAATACAACTTAAGTGGTGTATTTTGACACATGAACTGGTCACTGGGAGAGCAACACCACTTGTAACATTAACCAAAAAACACAGCCGTCAAAGTCAGAATTTTTTTTTTTTTTTTTTTTTTAATCTCAATGGCCTTTCATTAACTATAAATACATCTTACTTATACTTCCACTTTACAATTTGAGGAATATACTTCAATTATCTGCATTGCTTTAAAATTAATGTTCCCAACCCTGCAATCCCCCAAGGTACAAACATTTTTGGCCCTCACAACTGCTGTTTTACTCTTTCCCTGGCAACATTTTCCACTTATTCCCATTGCATTCTGACTGCCCCATTTCTGATTTTTTTTTTTGCTTCAATTCGCCACCACTTATTCGCCTCTCTATTCTGTAACCTGATGAAGCCCTAAGGGAATAATTCAAGGATTTTATGGTGGCAGTGCATTACAGAAATTGTAGTCCAGAACCAGGCAAAATGCAACATCTGACCATTCCTAGTATACGTTGAACTTCATTCAGCAGAAGTAGCAGCACGAGAAATGTTGTGAGGGATGAAGGTCAAACACATTTTTAAATGTCAGATCCTTTTTGTACAACATAAATAATTTAGGATAAACTGTTTAAAAACAACCAGGCCATGATTCTGCATAAAACCATGCTAAACAGGTAACTATAACAGAATATTGTACAAATGAAATTGACTATATAGCATAAAAAATACTGAATTACAACATTTAAAAAGAACATGCAATAGCCTCCCCATGACAAAAGTAGTCGCTATTGGGAAGTATAACTTCGATATCCTCACCCAAGCTACACAGTAGATCCTAATGTGAACAAAATAATAAGAGCAAAATGAACTTTGGATTTTATCGATTCAAATGCACATTGCAACTGAAAAGTCAATTCGTTTGGATGATTCAGAGACAAAAAAGATTGATTACCTGTGTAAGTCAAGTAGATAACTGTTAGGAATACAACACCAGCAGCCAGAGATACTCCCAGAAAGAAGAGTGTCTGAAACTCCTGCTTTGTCAACTTATCTCTCAGGTACTGAAGAAAGGCATAGGCCTGCAGCAGAGCAAACACTCCTAGATGAGTGGGAATAATAAAAATACATAACTTCAGTTCATAGTCAAAATTACAAAGATTTTCCAATTTAACCAGCAGCCAAAAATACAAACAACCCCGCCCAAAATAATGTGGCCTACAATGTTTGCATTTTAATTTCTATAACCCAGATCATACAACTTACAAAAACATTGAATTGACTATTGTATTTAATTAGTATGCACATAATTCGGTCTCTCTGACTTCCTTTGCTTTCAGCTGTGTGACATGGCGAATAAATGGATGGGGTTACGCTTTATTTAGCAGCATCACTGAAGGGAAAAAAAGCAATGTGGTGAACTTCAATCAGATTTTATGTAAACATATAAGCAAACTGGGAAAAGGTGCAGTCTCATTTTTAATATTAGGCTCTATGCATTTAAAAAAAGTGTCCTAGAAAACCTGGGGGTGGAAGTGCTAAATCTTTCAAGACCTTACATACATTTTACATAGCTCTATGGAAGCCAAGATTATATACTGTGAGATTAAAAAATGGAAATGTTTTGCAGGCAAGAAAGGTTTCTTTCTATCCAACATTGCATACAATAACCTTACAGGGGAAGCTTTCAAGACAACTGTGGCAGAAAATGTACTTATGTTTAACTCAGGGCTTGATAAATTTAATTAGATTTTAGGAGCCAGCAAAAACGTTTAGGAGCCAGATAATCACGCAAGCATACACGCAATTCATAAGCACACACGTCTACCTTACATATACACATATATACAAACACCTCACACACACCTACTTTACATATATACAAACACCTCACACACACACACCTACCTTACATTTACACATATATACAAACACCTCACACACACCTACCTTACATTTACACATATATACAAACACCTCACACACCCTTCTACTTTACATATATACAAACACCTCACACACACCTACTTTACCTATACCCAAATATACAAACACCTCACACACCCTTCTACTTTACGTATATACATATATACAAACACCTCACACACCCTTCTACTTTACGTATATACATATATACAAACACCTCACACACCCTTCTACTTTACATATACACATATATACAAACACCTCACACACCCTTCTACTTTACATATACACATATATACAAACACCTCACACACACACCTACTTTACATATACACATATATACAAACATACACCCAACTCACACAGTCTTCTTGTTTTCTTCTTAACGTGTCCCCCCTCCCTGCTGCTTTACCTCATTGCAGGGGAGGGGGTCATTCGTGCTGCAGCCGATCTGCCTGCTGAGTGCCAGGATGTCACGTGACAACACCCAGCACTCAGACACGAGTTGCGTGAGGGGGCGGAGCTTGCAGTCTGTGCGGATGGCACATTTACCCCCTCGCGCTCCGCAAAAATAAAAATATCAGATTGGCAGCGGCAAGGGGACAACGAGGCTGACGGCACCCAGGCGCCAGGTCTAATTTCCTGATCGCCATGGCGACCTGGGGTTTGTCGAGCCCTGGTTTAACTGAAACATTGTATCCAGTGTAGATCATTTATAAAGAAATGTTTTAATGAAGGAATACAAATTAAGTTCCTTAGTAAGCCTTGTTTACTCCATATAGTTCTCTCAGGGGGCAGGCATGTTTAGAATCTTGGTTCAGATGAACAAAGATCTGACACATCTGACTAAAGATTCTAAACAAATGTCTCCCTCCTGATAGAGCAATATGGAGCAAAGATGGCTCAGTAATGTACTTTATTCTTTCATTAAAACATTTCTATATAAAGTGCCTTGACATTCATTTTTTTTTTGCTACAGTTGTCCTTTAATACCTACAGTAATTCCATGCAACCATACAACCAGGTGGATTATGCTAGGTTAGGATGTTAAACTGGAAGTGTACGGTTGATATAAAAGTTTCAGATGTGTGAATAAAAATGTATTGTATGGGGTTTGAAGAGCCAGTAATGCATTCATTAAATTTCAATTTATTTAGGCATTAGTGGATACTTAAGCTGAAATAGGACAGCGTAGTGGGTAGTTGGAGCTAAATGGAGAATTTTTACTGTACAAGGTAGATATGCAGTAAGCAATACTAATTAGAACTAATTAAAATTGGCAGTTTTGAAGACAAGATAATAGTGTAAGTGATGAGAAGGGGGGAAAAAAGCATGACTTTATAGAAAAATACATTAATTGGGCAATGTGAAGATGAACTGGGTTGAATAAAGACTAACAAGTTAGGAATGAAACATGATGAGTGCCTTCATAAGAGGATTTCAAAAGAATAGTATCACACCGAACAAAATGGAGGTTTGTTTTGCGTAAATACACTTGGGGAAAAAAACATGCTTATAGTTCCAAAGCACTGGTTAAACTAATTTCATTTGTTACAGCGACCGGAGTTATGTAAAGATCATGTGTAAGAACGAAAATTAAATATTGCCTTCACTATGTCAACAAAGATATGTGCAAGAAATTTATAACAGGCTATATTGTGTTTTGTCATATCCTCTAAAAAAAAAACTCATAAGCTTTACAAATATTTGTTATTCACATAGAGGCCTATGTAAAATGTTAGGAGACAGTAGTAGAAATTTTAAAAACCTGTGTGGCATAACTAAGTTACTACTCCTGGTCTAGATAGTAGACGCTTTTTCAAAAGCACAGGAGGGCATTAAAAAGGACAACTAAATAGTTCTTTAACCTTTCCTTCCTTGAAGAAAGCAAAAAATATGTCCTGCTGGTCTGGCATAAACCCCAGACGTGTATCTGGATACAAGCGGATTTACTCTCTGCCATGTCTCACAGCTGAGACACAGCAGTTCCAGGCTGTCGCTGGCAGGCAGTGTCAGCATGCACGCAGCCAATCGCACTGTTCTGTCTGATAGAGCAGCGCTCCGCGGCACACTGGTGCGCTGCTGGATGAAAGGTGTGCCGCGAAGCATCCAGCGGATGCCGGGCCCCGAGAGAAGAGGCGATGTTGTCTAAGACTCCCATCTCAGGGTCCATCAGCTGGCATCCACTGACTATCCGTCCTCCTTGCAGGAGCTAACATTGCACGGATGAGACGACCGGGGACAACAAAGGAGGTGAGAACGGGAGGAGGAGGGTGGCATATTATTGAGCAGTCAGCAACATTACAATGAAGAAAAAGAAGAAGAAAAAAAAAAGACTTAATTAGCTTATATATAGGGTTAGCATAAGGGATAGGGTTACAATTAAATTAAAATATATTAAGGGTTAGAGTTGGGGTTAAATTTATGGTTCAGGTCAAAATATCAATATATAAAAACAAACAAAAAAAAAAACTATTTTTGTTTTTTTGCCTCATAACGCGCAAAAAACTGCAGAAAAACATGGAAACAAGCATATTTCTGAACTCGGTACAACATTTAGAAACTAGACAGGGTCTTTTTTTAATGATTGTATTTGTGCAAGTTATATTTTAGGTCTAAGTAACAAAATGTGTTTTTTTTTTTTTTTTAAAAAGAATCTTCATATTTTATGACTTTTTTGTAGTAAATTATAGGATATGATGAACATAATGGTATCTAGTGAAAGCCCTTCCAATGACAATAAAAAGACATCATTTGTGTGGGTACAGTATGTGAGAAAAAAACAGCTTAACACAAACACCCCAGAAATGTCACCAGGGGAAAGTCAAGGTCAAAATGTCTTGTCACTAAGGGGCATAATAAATGGCAAAATAATACTGGCACATTATTGGGCAAATGGGCTGGGACATATTAAATGGCAAAAGTAATACTGGCATACTAATGGCAAAAGTAATACTGGCATTCTAATGGCAAAAGTAATACTGACATACGAATGGCAAAAGTAATACTGGCATACGAATGGCAAAAGTAATACTGGCATACTAATGGGCAAATTAGCTGTGGCTGGTTTTGTCTATGTATGATTTGTAATGCACTTGTCTTGGTTTGTCTGTTTATCATTGGTAATGCACTGGTTTGGTTTATCTATTTAGGATTTGTAATGCACTTGTCTTGGTTTGTGCATTCATTATTTATTTTGCACACTTGATTGGTTTTAAAGGTAAATAAAGGCATCTAGTTTTTATGTTCTATGTATGCACTTGACTTTATAAATTAATTTTTATATATTGTGATAGAGGTCTGCAGAATGGGTGGGTCTCTGGCTGCTAGCGCAGAGAGAGACCCTCATTTCACCTTGAAAAGGTTGCTGATCCCATGCAAAAACTAGGGTCTCGCCGTCAAGAAGGCTGCCCGCTTCCTATGTTACAACTAGAGGACAAAGTCCAAAACAGAACCAAATGACTATGAAACACAATTTTCTATTTCTTTCTTGCACAGATTCACATGCACAATCAGATCAAAAGATAGATGAGGTTTTTATAGCATTGATCATATGCCTACATTTCTTATTACCATCAAAGTATTTTGACAACTTGACAAGAAATCAAAATAAAGCTGACATAATAAGGTCCTTACTGACCACTTATTTTTGGAATACACGATAATACATAATGATTGGTCTCAGGAAATGGTCACAGTTAGAATTTTTTCTTTATTCCATCGAAACAAGATTGCTTATACAGAGAAGGCAAAATGCATTTATTGTCCAAGATATGAACCATGAATTGAAAGAAAAATGTGCACGCCAAACATTGGCAAAAGCAACTTTATCCCTTTCGTTACTTTGATTGTCACCAATTCAAAATCAAATACATAAAGAAACAAAAAATAATCTTGTGAAGTTTACCTGCTGCCGCCATATGCTCGCTTGTCCGGATTGGCTGGAATCCCACAAATGGAATTTGCATGGATAAAATTAAACCCACAATGAAAAAAGTGCTGTAAGCTGCAAAGAAGAAAATAACCGATTACAAGTCAAAGAATACAAGTTCCATTTGCATCAGTAGACAAATAGAGATTTTAGAATGGTTATTATGTACAAAATGTATAACTAAACAAACTAAAACGTCAAACAACTTGTCAACAGAATATTGCACCAGCTGACACCGGATACACAGATGATCAGAGAAAATTTATATTACAAAGTAGAAAGTTACAGAAGGGCTACAGCTGCTTGACGCGTTTCGCAGATACATGACCTGATCTTAACCCCCCCCCCCGTATGTTTTAGAGTAAATCACATGGTGAATTAGTTTTTCAATGGATCATATTGGTGGTTTTACACTGACCGAATGAGAGACTTTGAATTGAGAAATGCAATGAGTTTTGTGACCTTGTTTTTTTGATTATGACCAGAAGACTGCTGATCAGCAAGGGTTTATCTGACCACCACATGAGTGCCTGTAGAATTGTCACAATGTTTTGTCTTATTTTCTGGCCAAGTAATGAAAAGAAAATGGATCGGAAATGCCAATGGTGTTCTAGAATAATATACATAATAGCAGCTAAGACACTGATAACTATAGACATTTCTAGGTGTTTTGCATAATTATCTGCAGAAATAACTGAAAAAACAAGTCTTAGACCCCAAGACATAATAGGCAAGAAGCTATATCACCTTACTCACATGCTCCCAATTAATGTACTGTCTGAGGCGAAGGCTCAGTGATATTGCTAATTCATTTTATAAATATAAAACTATATTATTCAATAAAAGACATTCACAGCATATACAAAGCTAGGAATAAAAAATTAATGAGATTTTTAAAAAATGCTCAACTTACAGAACAGTCATGACATGCCAACATCAATGAACCAAGAAAAAGGTAATGTCTCTGGGTAGCTAGCCGGACAGTGTGGCTTGTAGCTTTAAAGTGCTTTGGCAACACTTGAGACTAAAGTTTCAAACGGAAAATACTGCATATTGTACATTGTGTCAGCAGTAAAAGATATTGCGGCTGAGGTTTCACTTTCAATGTCAGTCTACCAAGTATCCTCCTTAAAAAAACCATACAAAATTGTAATGTTTACATCACTCCTGCTGTGAACGCACAGGGAAGAGGACGTTTGTGTCCAACGCACATAGAATGGAGTTGACACACATGCTTATTGAGGAGAGATCTTAAATCAGGTCACATATTTCCCATTATTTATAATAACTCTAAGACTGCCATCCTGTGGAAACAGAAGAAATATACACTTGCTTGCTAGTAAAAAGTTCATAGTGGACCAGTAGTAGATAGTTGTAGGATAAAGCCAATCAAAAGATGATTTTTGTTTTAAAGAAATACAAACTTTAGCTAGTATATCACAGATTGTATAACTTATTTAATAGAAGCAAATGTAAAAAAATACAGTAATTTCTCCATTGTAAGCCTGCAATATGTATGTATAGATGGGTTTATTTTCAGCTCTGACAGGATCAGTGTGTGCTCCACCAATCAGAGTTTGTGTCTGTTGGACTCTGTCAAGTGCTGACTGTCAATCACGGTTGATGATGAGAGGAAAAGGACATGTACCTTTAAATGTACATGCATTTCATACCCTTACTAGGGTCATATGTAATGAAAAGGTTATTTCCTTCCTCTGCACCCACATGGCACGAGACATTTACCTCAGCACCTAGATTATACCAACAATTTACCACAGCATCCATATTACACTCACAAGACTTTACCCCAGCATGCAGATTTGCACGCACAGAATTTGCTTTCTCCACTCCCTCGTACCACAGGGCTACCCTACATGGACGAGAAAAAAATGCTGCTTGGCGCGGGTGGGAGGAAGGGGAAAGTAGCTGCGGGCCTGATTAAAAACTGCCCACAGACCGTAATTTGGTGACCCCTGCTCTATATACTTAAACAGTTGAACGCAACACTTAACATGTCAGTGGTATATGCAATGTTCTAATACTATATGCATTACCAACAGTAACAGCAGTTAACTTGGGAATCTTTTGTATATGGTTATCCTATAATCCCAACCAAGATTTAATTCTAGATCTGAAAAGTTAGAGGTATTAACTACAACTTCCATAATCTATTTACGTTGAAGCAGGTGAGGGCTGGCTAAGGGCAGTTGATCCTCAGCCTGTTTTATACCCTTACTCAATGGGCTGGAAAAGCACCATTCTTCACTTCAAAATGCTCTAGTGCCTAAATGTCCAACTGAGGCCCTCTAGCTGATGCAGAACTAAAAACATATCCGTCAGTATATCTGTGGTAGCTGGATATCTGTGTCTATCAAATTTAAAAATGCCTGTAAATTTGAGTCCGTCGCGGGTGATAATGGGTGGGTTGATGAAATTGCAAAATGGGCCACTAATCGTTTCCCCCCTTGACAGCCCTTCTCTGCATCCAAGCAACTGTTGCAGTGATGAATGCCGCTTCCTAAATAGTGGCCATCAACAATCCAAATCTGATTTAGCTTATTTTTTTTGCTTTAAAGCTCAAAATTTAAAGAAAACTAACCCCTCAAATTAAAATGTATATTTTGTTTCCTAAAAACAAGAAGATTACAATGATATCTAATCCGACAAATTACATGGAGAAGGCTTGCGATAATGTGAAAAGAAATACATTTTATGCTAAGCCTTAATTAAAAAAAGTAATTGGTTACACTAATTTTGCTTTCTTTGTAGTTTAGAAGGACCTTATCAAAGGCTACCACTTGCAAATAGCCATTTCTATTCAGAAAGAAAATTGGAACTTGATAGGTCAAGCTATAAAAATGCAATATCAAAAGTGGCTTTTTCCATTTTGCATGATTAGCTTCTTTCATTACATATACATTTCCCTCAATGATGAACTTGACAGGCACAATAATCCAGAAATAATGTACAAGCTCTATTCAAATGGTACAAGTTTCCATAAAAAAATAAGTTGTTATCAGTTACCAAATATACTAGAGGTTTAATGCCAAAATATGAAAGCTTTAATACATTGGCGATGATATGCAAATATACTTTTCAAACTACCATTCTATCAAATTTAGTCATGGTGTCCATCATTAAGAATGCCACAAGATAGGTTAGACAAGTCTTTCTTCAAATCTGTCAGACCTTTCTATACGTAAATTCAGGGTTTGACAAAATGTTGTAGACCTTAGTAGTCAAAAAGGACAATCCAGGAGCCTACTGAAATCTCAGACAGAGGATTCCTTGTATAACTAGCAAAAAAGTTGTGTGCTAGTAATACAGAGCCACGGGCTCCCTGGCTCTTGGGATGTGTCAAGCCTTGATGAAAAGGCATTCATAAATACACTATCCTAGTAGTCCGGGCCGGCCCTTTCATGGGGCAGCTGCCCCAGGCAGCACCCTGCCAGAGGCGGCACTTTGCAGCGGTCTTTTTTTCCCCATGTATGGGGGGAGCTTGATAGAAGGAGGTCTCAGCCAATCAGGTGAGACCTCTCAACTCTCCTGATTGGTTGAGAGCTCAGAAGCCTCCAGTGATTGGCTCAGTCCCTCCTTCACACCAGGAGCTCAAAGCAAAGTGTGTTTGTGTGTGTGTGTGTGTGTGTGTCAGTGTGAGTGACTATGTCAGTGCTTTAGTGGGCATTTAAAAATAAAATATATTTTTCTAAGAGCTCACTCATGAGGTGAAAAGAAATGGTAAAACAAACATTATTAGGAAAATAGGCTGTGCAATTCCCCTAAACATAATATATGACCACTGACCTATAACATAACTCAAACATTATACATTAAGTTTAAATTCGCAAACATTTAGGGTACACATTTTAATCATGGCCTTCCAATACTCGCGGCATATAATTTTGCATACAGAAAAGTGCTCTTCCATTAAATTATTACTTCCTGATAAGTTTCATTTTAGTTTAAATCATCATGACTGTGGGCTTTTGGTGGAGGAGGGGGTACGCTGCATTTCACTCCCCCCCGGCAGCACAATGTGATAGTACCCTTAATCTAACTCATGTATAGCTTTTCAGTATATGGTCTGTCAGAGACTTTACAGAATATTTGTGCAGATAGCCAGATACAATACCACTGGAGGTTAGCTGCATATGACAGTGTGCCATCTGTGGCTGGCTGTACAATATACTAACTCTATATTTGACAGTCCGGATATCTAACATTCCATGATAAATATGGAAAAGCAATATAATAACTAAAAGAATCACCCCTTATAATTGCATGCATTCAGAATCTCATTACAAAAAGGCAATAAAAATACATGGTAAAGGAGTGTGGATGTAGATTTGTCTACATTCACTTAAATGTAACCGCCAATTGGTCACCGGAGAGATAAAAGGGTGGCTCCACAGACATAACAGCATCCGTCATAGTAATTCATTAGTAAAATATTCAAAACACTGGTAAGACATATGATACATATAACAATATCTTTATAATCTATTCTGTTCTATTAAGCACAGGCGTTGTTGATTTAATTTCCCACTCTTATACACTTGTGTAGTATCAATTTAGCTATCAATGGGAGAAACCATTATAGCCATGATGCACTGACTAGTCTAGTTAAAGAGTACACACTTCCAAGATATATTTACCTGAGTATAGCGTAGGGCAGCGAAGTGTTAAGAGAAGACAGCGCTAAAATAAACTCCAAAAAGCAAATTATATATTATAAAAGTATAATTTTATTACAGAAAAAATAATAAACAGACAGTACATAAAACAAGAGAATTATAATATTGGCATATAAAATGGCCTTGTCAATGAAAGGTATATAATATGACCAATCACAGGGACATAAAACACAATGGTATAAATAATTACATCAAATAAAAAGCAAAAGATACAAAAAAAAAGTTAAAGGGAATAAAAAACATTCAAAATATGTTCTTACCCATGGCTTGTAGTTCACCTGGCCAGGTATTGAACAAAAAAAACAAAAACACCCCACAAAGACTTTTTATATGCCAATATTATAATTCCCTTGTTTTATATATGTACTGTGTTTATTATTTTTTCTGTAATAAATTTATACTTTTATAATATATCATTTGCTTTTTGGAGTTTATTTTCTTAACATTATACCTTTCTTTTGCAGTGGTGCAGATTTTTGTTTATCGGGTGGAGACCCTCCCTCCATGAGATCGAGAGATTTATCTTTACATTGATTATATGGGGTTTTTTTTGTGTGTGCGCGAGGACCATTCACGGGTTAGTACATACATTCGTTGTTTCTGTTTGCCCCCTTGTATTCTGTGACACATCTATATACATTTTGTATCGCCTCACTATAGCACCTTTTACCTTACAAAGCGCTGTGCACCTTTTTTCTTTTCGTAGGGCAGTGAAGGCTGACCTTGGCACTGCAGATGTATGGGAATTACCTATCTCATGATGCTCAGTCATGAGGCTGACTGAGTAGTGTGGGATATGTAGTGCCCAAACATCTACACTGCCAAGGTAAGCCATCACTGGAGTAAAGTAACAAGACTACAACAAAACAAACCTGTACTGTTCTTTGTGGCAGTGCATCAGACAGTAATTGCTATATATATGGGCAAAGATGGTTTTAGTGATTTGTGGTGAAGCAACAACCAAAACTGTGGTAACCCCAACTCACATATCTAGAAGTGTAATAAATACAAGAGTGCCAAATTCACAGAACATTCAAAGGGAATTACAGCTCGATATCACAAAACAGTTGATAATAGAATCTTGTTCTTTACAGCACGTGTAAAAGAATAAACACAGAATACCATAATGTAGTGTAATATGTTATAAGGGCTGTTGATGTTAATTGATACTCACAAGATAACTTCTCTTCTGAGCCTTGAATATATCATGCGTCTTGCTGGGCAAATCAATTTAAAAAGGCACTGTTTTCATACAGTGTGTTCCCGAATACCTCCAGATAACAGGGAAACCATGATAAGCAATATAATAATACACTCGAGAACACAGCTGTATTAAAAAACAAATACATTTAGGTTTTCAAAGATGTCTCCGCAAAAATGGGCAGCATGCATACACCGATAACAAAAACAGGTCTGTATTAGCACGTTTCACCCATAGGCAATAGCTGCTTACAGGCAGAGAGAAGATCCATGTATGCATGCCACCCACCCATGTTTCCAAGACCATTGTGCAAAACCTAAATGTATTTGTTTTCATGCATTTCTAGTGCATTATTATACTGCTTATCATGTTTTCCCTATTATCTGGAGGTATTTGGCACCATACTGTATGAAAACAGTGCCTTTTGAAATTGACTCACCAAGGACGACACAGGATATTTACAAGGATCAGAACACTGGTTCTTTTGTGAGTATCAATTAACATCAACAGCCCTTTTACCGGTTGCGTATCCCTTATCAGGAAATCCATTATCCAAAATGATTAGTTAGTCAAACCTTTTTTTCGGATTGACACAAGTTGCTAATTCCACACCCACCTGTCAGGATTCAAGCACACAGTTTATTCAGTGGTCACCCCCATTAAGATGTTCAGATTCCCCCATGACTGACAAAGGGTAATACAATGGTACGTGTGCAGGCCTGACGCAGCAATGGCAAGTCCCAAAAGGATGCCTCACATCCGAGCAATTTGCATTTATTTGCTCTATACAGTATTGTCATTGATACTACAGTATTTCATTAATGCCAAGAGGCTTTAATATATCTTATGGTGAAAATGATCAGTTATCCAAAACCTGTAATGGTAACATATTACGCTATATTATGGTATTCTGTGTTTTTCTCTCTTTTTACATGTACCATCATTCTGTGAGCGATAAGAACACAATTCTATTTACAACTCTGTGATATCAGGCTGTAATTACCTTTTAAAGTGTATTTACACATTCTGGGCAATTTACATAAAACAAAGCTACCGTATAATTTTGTATAGGCACACATACAAAATGACAACTTTACACATATTCTCAATACTTGTTAAATCATTAAATTGTTGTATGAAGTACCTGCCCAAAGTAACAAACTGCAGAAATAAATCAGCAAGTTTTAAATAAACACTTATTAAATTAATACACATTTTACCAGGTCTAGAGATAATGATTTATAAATTAATTAGTGAAATACAGCAAGAATACAGTGGTCACCCAAACAAGGATTTCGAAATTCTCGCATTCTAGCAAGAATTAAAAAAGATTTCCCATAGAATTCATTAGCACACAATCATGGATGGACCAAGCATGTCGTACGCATATTATTATCATTTTGTATTTGGAGAGATCCATACTGGTTATATTCATAGCTATTTCAGTAATTTGGAAAATGATTCAAAAAAACATATAGGGCCATAACCGGATGAATATAGTTCTAATCAGGGACTGGAGACTTTAGCAACCGCATAACACAAAGAGTAAAACAAAACATAAAATGTTTTACTAAACATTATATTTCTCATGACAAACACATCTAACAGCATTTATTCAGACAATTACCATCTGGATTTCAAATACAATCCATGTAGTTTTTCCCCCCATTGCACTGCATAATGTGCACTGCTCAGGAAACAGAGGCATGCTAATAAAAATGCTTTCAAATTGTGCCAAGAAACACAACATCCTACTCAATTTATATTCCCAATTATTTGAAATGAATAATGAATTTGTTCATTCACAAGTAAGGCAGATGAACACACAAGAGCAGAAAAGCACTTATTTTAATTGACTGGAGGGAGAATAAAATGACAAAAGACAAAGCGAGGTTGGATCTTACAGGTTTCTATATCACCTTTTCACTCACTACAGTAAGCTTTCTGCAGAGGGTGTAGAAGGGTAAAGAACAGCAGAAAAGAAGGTACTTACAATGTCACCTCACTCAATTTGAAACAGCTAGCACAGAGGCCTCTGATCTTACACCAACTGAGCTAAATGAAATGTAGTCATAGACTATAGAAAATAAACCTGAAATCTGTGCTCAGTGCCAAGCCGCAGCAGAAAAGAGATTATCCAACATGAAGCACGGATTTGTTGGTTAACAGGAATATATTTAATTTGCTTCCCCACAGTCCTTAGGTAAACATCACCTTGATTTTGGATTAGGGTTTTAACTGGTCTTTAAATCTTGGAAGAATTTATAGTTAGAACACAAAGCAATGCTTCTGTTCAAGTACAATATATTTGACAGCTGTACAAATAACATTTGAGAGCAGTTTAAAAAAAAACAAAAAAAAAAAAAACAAAACCCAAACTTCTGCTTATTCATTGAAGTCAAATTTACAAACAAGGGAAATTCTATGGTCTGAACCAGGTGGACTTTGTGATGGACAATTTAATAAAGTTCTATGGACCTTCACATATCTTGCAAGCGACACTGTTGTCCTTGTACCCGTCTCTGGTCCTAAAGTGTTATTCAAACCGACCATCTAATAATTTTGTTTGGTGATGACGATTGTACATGTACAGTGGAGATTTATTTTCTTAAGAATGCTTCAGAAGATTTAGGTGAACCATGCTGCTAAATGTTGGGTTTATACAAAACCAGGTCATATTTGAACTAATCTTCCATTAATGTGATAACAGCAATTTAATGTTATGGGAAATTAAACAGAATTAAAAAACATGTAGTATACAATTGTTTTTGTGGTACTCTGAACCATGCCTTGTTACTTACCGATATAGACCCTTTTGCTGTAGCGCTGCATCAATAGCAATACAAAAACATGAAGTGGAATAAGATTGATGATAAACACATAGCCACCCCAGGCAGACACCTGAAAGAAAAGAACATTATGTCAGTGAACAATCATGGCTGACTAGTGTTATGCACCCAGGCCATGTTTTAGCAACTTCGCTATGCAAAAGAAGAATTCCTTTTTAAATCACACAACATCTTTTAGCAAAAGCATGTTATAAACACTATTCAGCGCATAGCTGCACTGTATTTAAAGAAAAGCATAAAAAGTGACCACTTATGCATATCTTAATGTGCATATGATGTGCCAGGAATCAAATCCGTTCTTTTTTTAACCCCAATGCGACCGTATGATGCGTACACTTGTCATAAGGGCAGCAGTGTTAGCGACCTTATGACGAGTTAACTCGTCAGGTAGTTAAAGCTGGCAGTGCGCTCACCACCAGTTGGTCTGAAACGGGTCCAGGACTCTGCCTCGCACTTGTGACAAAGCTCCTGGACCCAATTGGCGGGTTTCTGTGCATGTGATCGAGTGATCACCGCGATAACATGCAAATTAGATGGCAAAGTCAATGTGTCCACACATTAACTTTGCCTCTAATTCACTCCCTGTGCGTCGCTTTCTTATAGTGAAGCACAGACCGTGACCTGTAAGTAAAAAATAAATAAAATACATCCTGTAAAAAACCTTTCCTTGCTGATTAAAGTTTGTTACTGTGATCAGTTTCCTTCCTTCTTTATGGCCCTAATTTTGTCAAAAATTTCCAAATTCTTTCATGTTTGCAATTTTAAAGTTTTTTGGGAATAATGAAATATTATTGTAATTTTTTTTTTTTGGGGGGGGGGGGGGGGGGGCTATATTTTCTTATTAGTTACTTAGTTGAGATAAGTGGGTTTGTGTTGCACTTGTTGTGTAGATTATTATTGGGAAAATAATGGGGAAAAACATTTTCCCCCATATTTTCTTTTATATGTTATTTTTTAATACTAAATTGCAGATTATTTTTATCTATAGGGTGTTAAAAGAAAGCTCTAACTGTCCTTAAAAAAAACAACATATAACTCGTATGGGTGAGTTAAATGACAGGAAAATCCCTGATCCGTAAAGGGTTAATAACCAATATGTAAAGAGCTGTATGCAAGGCTGTACAGCAAAAAAAAATGTGTATACATCACTGAAAATTGATTAGATCACTTCTGATTCAAGGATTTTTTTTCTGAACATATTATACTCACCATGTAAAAATAAGACAGACAGCAGCATATTGTCCAAAAAACAGATCCAGTTTTTACAGATTTCACCTAAAAAAAAAAAAAAAAAAATGTAATAAACAAAACGCCAACAGTATGATGCATATATTCTTATTACTGTGTAGCTTTTTCAGATATTTCAGTTGGCTGCATAGGCATGGAGTTTAAATTTGACCAGGAAAGATACAATATTTGTTTTAACCTAGAACAGTTGTATGATTTATTTTGTATATAAAAATGTAGATTATACTTTTTTTTATATATAAATCTTTATTCAAATTTTTCATTTAAAAAAGACACATATATTAATATTATCCAAGAAATATCTCAAACATTTAGAATATGCAAAAAGAAAATGTTACAAACCATTGACGTTACAAATCCAAGATAATAATTTAGTATATTCACAAACTGGTACCTACCTAGGGTCAAAGCAAAATTAAAAACCTATTTCAGGGGGCCTAGAGGCGAGAAACCTTTCGCCATATACTTCTATTAATCTCTAAAGGTGAAGTTATCAAAACTCGCAGGGTTTAAGAAAAAAGTAAGCACTTCCAAATCCACAATCATCGCCCATCTTGTCCATATTTTATTGTATACGCGTTACTGTTTATAACTCTACTAGGAAAGCGTTTCTCCGCAGAGGCCTGAAATTCTATTTGAGCTTTTATCTAAGGCCATGAAGGTAAATCTTGCTTTCTAAGGTATCTGGCAAAGCATAACTTAAATGGCAAAAGGATATTTCTAAACACTTATTTAATAAATGTATCTGTTACCATCAGATTCATGTGGAATAAGGTGGTCTGTGGAGATAGCTGTTCTCAAAATTGATAAGGCAGACATGTGCTAAGATATTTTAGTTTTCTATATCTCCAGGCGTGCACACTCCCCCACCGTATATCAATTTGTGTTCCCGCCTCCTGGCAATGCCAGCAAATGTCACATGTTGCTGTATGAAATTTAGCCAGACAGGCGGGAACCATATGCTATCTATGCATTAGATTATAATATTAAACCTGTAAATTTCTCCAAAGCACTGATTTCATGGCTGTGGACAATTCCTGAGTAAGAAAGTTTATCTCAAGTTCTACTTGCCATCTCTGAAATTGTTCAACTGTTTCTCATAGTGTCTACTGGAGGTTTAACTGGAAGAATTTCAATGTAATATTTATACAGACCTCCAGGAGGCAACAATAAAGTTCTACAAAGATCAGTAAAAGAAGGCAAGTCTCAGAATATAAGTAAAATCTACATTCCTGCACTTATTTCACTCTATACTACAGGGCTCGACAAACCCCGGGCGCCAGGGCGACCAGGAAATTAGACCTGGCGCCCGGGTATTGGCACCCTCTACTTTGCGTCCCCTCACCTCTGGGACCCATGGGGTTTTTTCTGTTCCTTTGGACAGCGCAGCGTGAGGAGGCAGCATGTGCCGTTTTGCACACACTGCCAGCTCTGCCCCCTCGCGCATCAAAGTCTGAGTTCCGGGGAACACGTAACATCCGTGTCAAGTGACTGGCAGACAGATGAAATGGAAGTGCTCCCCTCCCCTGCAATCAAGCAAAGCAGCAGGGATGGGGGGACACTGAAAAACGCACCTTTTATTTTATTTAAGAAAAAAACGGCTGACTTGTCAGGTCTGTATGTCAATGTGTCTGTCTATCTTTCTTTGTATGTCTTTTTGACCATCTGTTTCTGTCTGTCTCTGTGATATTCTGTGTATGTAAGTGGAACTGTCTCTTTGACTGTCTGATTTCCTGTGTATGCAAGAGGAACGGTCTCTGTGACTGATTTTCTGTGTATTTAAGTTAAACTGCATCTGCCTATGTGACTGTCTGTGTGTGTAATTGGAACTGTGTGTGTGACAGTCTGCGAGCGTATGTGTTTACATGACTCTGTGATTGTGTGTATTTTTGCGTGATTGTGTGTATGTGCAGTTGTCTGGCTCCTAGATTTTTTTGCTGGCTCCTAAAACAAAATTTAATTATTTGTCAAGCCCTGCTATACTATACCATATTATATCTCTCTCTCTAGCCAAGTCCCAGGCCAGCATGAATAATATTTAACATGCATCATATAAAAGCTGTATGTCCAAGTAACCAAAGTATCTCTGAGACAAAGCCTTAAGAGTTGCAATAGGGACTCTTGGTTTCTTAGCTGCCATAGCTTTAGTACAAATCAAATTCTCTTATCAGGAACAGTGATGGCTGTAAAAAGATAAAGGAGCTCAGAAACAAGCTAATATTTCAGTAGATTTATGCACCCCATCCATGAAAAGTCTATTCCTCTCCAAAATAGCTTCACCAGTTCAATCACAAACTTATTATAATTTATTGTAATTGTCTTATAACCACTGAGGCAGATTAAAATGGAAATCCAGTTGGTATGTGTCTCTTAAATCCATCCCCTGAACCTCTCTATATAGATAGATTTAGAGACCTACAGAAACCTACTGCATTTCCACAGGGGATCTTGTTCTCTTTTCCACTGGATCTCTTGGCTAAAGTCTACATCTATAATTTCCTTAACCAACAAATCATACAGCTAAGTTGCTGTACATGAGGAATTCAAACCTTTATTAAATATGGAAAAATATAAATTTTTCCATTTACATGTGAATTGATGTTTACTAGTAAAACATTCCCGCTATATTCAGGCCTTTTCTCTCTCTCTCTTTTTTTTTTAACCTAAATTAATACCCAAAGTGTGGGGGGTGGGTGATTACAGTACACACACTGTTCAGGTTTGCAGAAGACCAAAATTATAGATGATAGTTAATTGTTGGATAAAGTTAAGATACTTTATAGACCAACCCATCCATAGAAATATGGTTAGAATGAGTCATTAAGCCTTTTATACAGTTTTTAAAAACATATCTATCCTTATCGAACCTCTTTGATCAATGTAATGCGATGTGTGTTAATACTCCAGGGCTTGAAAAATATCTGTGGCCTTTAGTAGCCACACAGACCAATTTAGCAAACTGAGACGTGGTACTTCCAATATTTCTATTTAAAATGGTCAAAAAGTTAGGAGGCAGAAATTAACAGCCAGCGGGTATTTTACTGGCAGGTTGGTAGAAAAAAAAAAATGGTTTGAGGCCAATATTCAGTCTACGGAGGCAATAGCATGGCAGGTAGTTTTTTTTTTTTTTTTAAATAGGAATTTTAAGAACTATGACTTCATTGTTCATGGGATTTGTCAAGTTTACTGCAAAAGGTATAACTGTAGAAATTACATGGCAAAACAAAACTGACTCCAAAGACCCGCAAACAAAAGAGAAGGGAAAAAAAAAAAAATAAATAAATAAACTGTTGCATTGACATTCTTTCACAGCATAAAATAAATGGAACTAACTTTACACATTCTTCTGTCAACCCCAGAGAAGCAAGCAATTAAATCGGAAATTTTACCAGCAGGTACAAAGGAGAACTATAAATACAAATACCTCACTGTTGCTGATGGTTCAAAATTGTGTTATGATTTTCTTTTCTATTTCAACACAAGCTCTAAAACACACAATGCCAGAAAGGTGTAAAATATTATCACATTACTCCCTTCTAAAGCTCAATTAACTAGTGTTCTCTCATGTCTTCTTCCACACTACTTGAGTGATTGGTTGATGGCTGACATTTCTCTTCCACTTTACTTATGAACCTTCCAATTTATATTTCCCTGCAGCTTCTCCACAGAGGCTGTCATCACTAATAAGATACCAAGAGATCGACAAGAGCTGCGATCTCGAAACCATTCTGCAGTCTTAGCATACAATATCTTCTTCCTTTCCGTTAGTTCTCACAACACTGGAAGCAACCGGCTCACTGTATGTATAAATAAGCAGATGGGATTTCCAAGAGAAAAAAAAATAGAACAAAATATTCTTAGAATACTTTTTTCACATTCACATGCATTTTTAGTTTTTCTATCATATGAATTAGTAGATATACCACTGGTTTGGCATGAGACTCGCTTTACATCTAGTTAAATCTAAAAATACACTAACTGAAATTTGGGTGGGCTATACTTTTTAAAGGGCAACTGATCCAAAATACTAAGGGGCTCATGTCCAGCTTGACAGATTCCAGGATCCTTAAATTAGCTTGTGCATTCATAGGCCAACTGGACTATTTTTAAAGGACCACTGCAGCATAAAAAAATATAACGGATACGTTTTAAATTTAAATGCTTTAATGAAATACTTTAATGAAACCTCTTTGCTTGTATAGCTCTATCAGGAGGCAAACAAGTTTAGAATCTTGGGTCAGATCTAACGTAAGATAAAGATCTGACCCAAGATTCTAAACAACTTTGCTCAGTTCTCTCTCAGGGGGCGGGACAAGTTGTTTAGAATTGTGGGTCAGATCTAACGTAAGATGAAGATCTGACCCAAGATGACCCTAAACAACTTGTCTGGCCCCTGAGAGAGAACTGAACAAAGAGGGCTAAATAAGTTTTTTTTTTATACCGTTGCTTTCTTAGAGGAAGAAAATGTGAAATAAAAGAAAAAAGAAAAAGTGTCCGTCTCCCAAGTAATGTGAACATACGCAGACAATCTGCTTCACAAGGAAGCATGGCATCTGCCATTGAGAGGATGTACTATCAATGTACATGCCAGTTTAACCTCATATTAGGGACAATTCAGTTTAACTTGCGCTTCTATGTATGAAGCAGAAGTGGGAAAAACAATTGTCCTTAAATTTGAAAACATTTTTTGTAAGATGCACTTCTGTTGCATTCACCAGCTAACATTCCTTTGCTTAAGAACAACTACAATATACAGATCATGTTATTTTACTCCTTGAAAACAGACCTTGATATCAATTGGTTTGTGAATCTCTTCTAGTCTTCCTTCTGAATGTCAAACACCACTCCATATAAGATTGAACTGTTGCCATGTCAATTCTGATGCGGGTGTAAGCATGAATGGTCTAATCAGTTCCCTTCTCAAACAGGGTGCAGTATCATTATGGAGGATTTCAATAACCCAAAAGTAGATTGGAAAAAATGCAACTAATAATTCTACTAAAAGCAGTAAGTTTCTGAATTTGTTGAATGATATATATTTTTTTGGTCTCAGCTAGTACAGACACACCAACCAGTACATGGATCTGGTAATAACTAAAAAGGATAAACATATCTCTAACATCCATGTATGGGAGCATTTGGGTAATCCTGACCATAACATGGTATACTTTTTTTGTTTTAGATTAAATCAAAAAGGCCAACCTGGTATGGGTCCCACCAAAACACAAAATTTTAAATTGGCCAACTTTAGTAGGTTTAATACATCCCTTAGTCTTGTAGACTGGGATGAATTATTTATGGGAAAACACACAGAAGGTAAATGGAATATCGTCAAATTAACACTATAAAAATTTACATATAAATGTATTCCCTTTGGAAACAAATATAAAAGAAGCAAACTAAACCCAAATGTGGATAACCTGTAAGGTAAATCAGGAAAAAAAATATTGGAAAATATAAAGATGCCAACAAAGTCTGTAAAAAAAGGTAATTAAATTAGCTAAAATGGAGAAAGAAAGATGAATCCCCCCCAAAGATTTACATATTTAATACAATGCTAACAAACTCCCCTTTTTTGCTCACCTTAGGTTTCAGGGTATGCCCATGGGCTTGCTTGCACCTAGAAGATCATCAGCCATACCACACTGACGAGGCCATTGTAGGCCAAAACGTCCGTCTGTGGTTTGCTATGGTCTTCGTGCAGAGGGTACTATTTCGGGTCTGTACTGCCCTTATGGGTGGGATTCGTCTGATATGCTAATAGAGTGGTTCCTCTAATGGTGTAAGCAAGCAAAAATCTGAGTTGCCCCCCCCCCCCCCCCCCCGATTAGGTATTATCCTACAGGACAGACTATTGTAGTGCTGTCTGTTCTCGGGAGTTGGTGCACCCACCCACCTTTTTTGCTCACCTTAGGTTTCAGCGTATGCCCATGGCCGTGGGTCCCTGGCTTGCTTGCACCTAGAGGATCTTCAGCCATACCACACTGACAAGGCCATTGTAGGCCGAAATGTAGGTCTGTGGTTTATTGTGTTCCTCGTGCAGTGGGTACTAGCCATGCAGTTCGGGTATGGACTGCCCTTATGGGCGGGATTAGTCTGATATGCTAATGGAGTGGCTGATTTGTAATGGTGACAGCAAGCAAAAAACAGAGTTGCCCCCCCAAGTAGGTATTATCCAGACTATTGTAGTGCTGTCTATTCTCAGGAGTTGGTGCACCCCCCCCCCCCCTTTTTTTTTTTTGCTCAACAAAGGCTAATATAATGTTAGGCCTTTTTTTTATCTGAAATGAATTAGATGGTCATCAATTAGATGGTCAGTGAGCGAAAGCAGATATTTTTAATATTTTTTTTTTTTTTTACCAAGGAAGAACCAAATTGACAAGAACCTGCAAGCTATGTTAACAAAACAGTCACAGCAAGAATGTGGTTGGTTGACAAGAAAAAATGTTAAAACAATTAAATGGTGTTAAGGTTGACAAAGCCTCAAGGCCGGATGGCATATACCAGCAGGTATATAAAGAGCCACGCCAGGCATGGTACCCACAGATTGGCATAATGCTAATGTGGTGTCCATATTTAAAAATGGATCAAAACACCAGCCAGATGGGCAGCTTGACATATGTGGTGGGGAAATTGAAGGTTTGCTAAGGGAATACATTCATGATGCCATCTTGGACTGGAATTTCAATAGCAGAAACCAACATGACTTGAGCTGTGAAAGACAGACCTTGTCAAACTAACCGAGTAAATGGGCAAATAAAATGACAAATGATATTCAATGTATACAAATGTACATTTTGGGTATATGCATTTGGGCCAAATTCAGCCTACTTGACAGCAATGTGTGGCCCACTCGACTTCTCATTCTTATTAACCTTATAAATCCATGGTTTGGTTTGAATACAGTTGAGCCAAACTGTTTTGGACTGCTTTCGTATAACTGCTAAATAAATATTCTTCCTATGGCCAACAAGTAATTCAGCATCATTCTGTTAAAAAAAATGATGTGGCCCCAATACCCATATGTATTTCTGAGTATTTCCTACAGTCCTCCACTCTACCAGCAGAGCTATAGAAGGGTTACATACACATATGTATTTCTGATCATGCTGCCTACTTCAGATGATCTAGTCCTATTTCTACTGATTGCTTTCATCTCCAATAATGCTCAGCTAGGAGGGGATTACGTGAAATTTAGTCCTTCAAAATGTGAAGGGCCTGACTGTGACATGACTGATCTAGAGGGAGAAAAGCATATTTTGCCACAGCGAATCAATACACTATCTAGCTCTCCAGTGAAAATGCTAAAATATAAACAAAAACAATCCCGAGTCATGCTTATAATTTACCAAAGCATGCATGCGGAGAGCAGAAATTCGGTGGAGACAGACAAGGAAAAATGTGCACTGCCAAGGAGTTAGCTGGTCTCCTCTATAATTCTGTGTTTAGTGATGGAAGATACAGTGGTGACAGGTTAAATATGTACATGGAAAAGGGGGAATACTGATTTAAACATACTAATGTTACTAACCAAAAAATAAATTGAGATTTCTAGTATCCAGGATATGGATTTTAATGCTGAATGAGGACAGCAATCAAACAAAGGAAATATGCCTTGCTTCACAACATTGCATAAATTCCCAGGAAGCTAATTAGGATCAAATACAAATAGAGCAAAACATGATGAGTACATTCTATAAAATCATTTATAAAATATACTGCAGGGCTTGACAAATTTGATTTAAATCTAGGAGCCAGCTGAATACTTTAGGAGCCAGTACCAAACGCTGTGTCACAAAGAAAAATGCTGGGGTCCCAGTCCATAAACATATATAAATGACATACACTTAAGGATACACACCATTCACACATACTAATACACACAAGCTCACACACATACATGCACAAAACACGTGCTCACCCACAAATACTTAAATGCACAAACACATTAGTATCCACTGAAGTGCAAACCACCCCTACACAGGTCACACACACTGAGATGAGATACACCAACACATGCGGTCACACACACACACACACACACTAATATGCTGATACACACTAACACATGCAGACACAAATACATACATACACACACACACTAACATGCTGAGACACACAGATGTTGAGACATTCATAAAAACAGGTGCTGAACCCACACATACATGCTAATACACATTCACACATGCTAATACACACACTATTTACATACTAGACTTACAGTGGGAAGTTGGAGACAGACCCTGTATCAATGCTGAACCGGGCAGCTTGAAGTTTTCCCTCCATTTTGAGGAAGCAGTAGGAGTTTGCATCACTCCTCACACGCATCTCCTCACTGCTACAGCTGCTGCCCGGTGAGCAGCAGGAACAGGAACCCAGGGGGAGGAGTTTTGTTCCAGCTGTTCTGTGCTGCTTCTCCCACACTCTGCTCGTAGGTAACGAGCAGCAGAGTGTGGGACCAGGACATTGCAGTTCACTTTATTCAAATAGTATTCCAGGCGCCAGGAGCCAGATTCTAGTCTCCATGGCGACCGGTATTTGTCGAGCCCTGATATACTGTATATACACACACAAATTAACAAAAATATTACCCACAAAATCACAGTAAAATAACTGGCAAAAAGTTCAACTTTAAATCATCTATTGAATAGTCATTGTTAATCAGTTTGATGAGACCATGCCAAAACTGCACAAATTATGGTAATCATAACATCATTGGTATGTGATACTATACTAGGGGGTTACGGTACAGGCTCTTCATGAGCCAAGAGGCATTCTACAATTTAACATTTTAAGAATACTTTATTAAAAAATGTAAGGTTACATCTGTGTCTAGGTGCAATGTGACTTTCACTAAACTGATATATATTGCCCAAACTGCTCCTTTTTACTGATCACTTTACTTGGTAGGAAAGTGTTTACGGGGCTTTAGAGACATTCAATTGTGACATTTCCCCAATAACTGGAATTTGAGGTTTCCCAATATGTGCAATTAAAAGAAGTTTGTATTTTTTGACCACGCATTTCGCTTTGTACTAAATCTAGCAATTACTGCTTCTGGATATGAAACAAACCTTCAAATATGTTTTAAAAAGATTGCGGAACGTGTATGCTGCAGACATACTAAATGGAAAAAGTAAAATAAAATATGACATTTATAATAAAGGTTGTATTACAGGTGGGGGTCAGAGAAAACTGAATTGTATCTAGAATTCAAATCACAGTCAGGGACCACAAACTACAAAGATAAGAATAAACCAACAGTGATCACCATCTGCTATAAAATTCAGACTTTTTACCATAATACAGGGCTTGACAAATCTAATTTGATTTTAGGAGCCAGCAAAAAATTTTAGGAGCCAGACAATCACGCAATTCATATACACACACGCCTACTTCCCAAATATATACAAACATATATCCAAACACCTCACACACACACACACACACCTACTTTACATATACACATATATCCAAACACCACACACACCTACTTTACATATACAAACACCTCACACACACCTACTTTACATATACCCATATATACAAACACCTCACAAACACCAACTTTACATATACAGATATATACAAACACCTCACACACACCTACTTTACATATACAGATATATACACACACCCACCTCACACAGTCTTTTCTTGGTGTGTCCCCCCTCCCTGCTGCTTTACCTCACTGCAGGGGAGGGGGACATTCGTGCTACAGCATGTCTTCATTCATCGGCCTGCTGAGTGCCAGGATGTCACGTGACAACACCCGGCACTCAGACACGCGTTGCACGAGGGGGCGGAGCTTGCAGTCTGTGCCATCCGCACAGACTTTACCCCCTCGCGCTCCGAAAAAATAAAAACAAAATCGGATGGCAGCGGCAAGGGGACAGGGAGGGTAACTTCACCCAGGCGCCAGGTCTCATCGAGCCCTGCCATAATAGAAGCATATTCAATAACTTGCATATTCATCTGAACCTCCATATGTTCTATATGCTTAATTTAACTTGAAGCATTACTGTCTCAAAACAAGTTCTGAAGGGAGAAAGACATCTTTTCAAAGAAAATATAAAAAAAAGAAATGTTTAGAAGCAAGGCTGTAAAGGACAACTAGAGAAAAAACACGAAAAAAAACCAACCACCAAATATGAACCTGAAAGATTGCGTGCAAAATATGAAATTAAGTTTGTCAATCCCTGACTTAAGATATGCACCATTAGCACACTGCATACTGCATACTTGAATCCAAACATGAGGCAAGTATAAAATTAATATGCCTGTCAGCAAAATGAAATGGGGCCTTTAAAAAAAAAATCTAAATAGAAAAGGGATACATATAAAATGTAAAAAGATTTTTTTTTAAAGCCTTTTGATAAAAACACAAAAAAACTTTCTGTAGAAATAAAATAAAAATGACCATTTTAATACAATTAACAATTAACATGCCATTTAAAAGAACCATTTGCACTGAAAAAAAAAAAAATTCGCAATGCTACTAGTGCTTAAGTTCTTGCAAGCAGGAACACCAACTCCATGTCCAAATCTTGTGTTTAAATTGGAAAAACTCCTATATGGAATGTATAGAACTGTCCCTTACAGACATAATTGTTTCAGAATTCTGTTGTAAAAGAATAGTATTGACAAACTAAGGCCTTGTTGTTTTTGGAAAATAATACAATTTACAAATAAAAGGCAAGGAAAAGAAGCCTACAAAAAATGTATCATTACATTTTTATTAAAACATTAGCCAAATAAATAAGTCTGGGGTGTAAACAAAATTGTGTATTTCTATTTATCCCTTACAATTTTGACTGGGTATGTTGAAGAGCCAGTAGTGTGTGAGTAACATGCAGATGAATGTGCAGACAATTTATGCAGTTCATAAAGGTAGTTATTGTTTCTCTGCCAGAGCGTGGAGAAAGGCTACAGGGAAGAGGAAAATCCAATTACTTACCCACAAATAATATGTAAACTGCAGTGCAAAAATAGCAATGCCTTCATTGTCAAAGGATCCAGCTACTGATCGGGATATGTAGCCTGGCACTATAGCAATAAAGCAGGCTGCAAGAAGCCCTGCTCCTTGGTTCCACAGTTCTCGAGTGAGCAGAAAGGTTGAAATTGACGTAAGGCCGCTGAAAACTGGTGCAAGGAATACGCAGACATCTCTTATATGAACCGTTATGTTTATCATATTTAAAATCCAATGGATAAGACCAGCAGTCACCATCAATCCAGGATAGACCTGCAAATGGAAAAAAAAAAAAAAAAAGTTACATAAACCCCCTAAAAAAAAAAAAAATTAGAAAACATAGCATAGATAAACAGGTCTGATATTTAGAAATAGCAGAATGTCTACTTGAACCAAAGTACAGAAGCTCAAATTAACAGGACACTCTAGGCCAGGGGTGTCCAAGTTTGCCACTTCACCGTAAATCTATTTGTGCGTTGGCCGCATTCATGTTTCCTTGAAAGTCAATGTATGTATGTATGTATATACGTGTGGATAGATATAGATAGATATATATATATATATATATATATATATATATATATATATATATATATATATATATATATATATATAACCCTAACATGCAGTGTGAGTGTATCACAGATTCCCCAGTAAGACAGCAGCAATAAAAAAAACACATTCAATGCACACACATTCACACACCGTTCCACATACACACAGTCCCACTTCCACACACACATTCACACACCGTTCCACATACACACAGTCCCACTTCCACACACACATTCACACACCGTTCCACATACACACAGTCCCACTTCCACACACACATTCACACACACATTCACACACACATTCACACACACATTCACACTCTGTCCCACTTCCACACACTCTGTCCCACTTCCACACACTCTGTCCCACTTCCACACACTCTGTCCCACTTCCACACACTCTGTCCCACTTCCACACACTCTGTCCCACTTCCACACACTCTGTCCCACTTCCACACACTCTGTCCCACTTCCACACACTCTGTCCCACTTCCACACACTCTGTCCCACTTCCACACACTCTGTCCCACTTCCACACACTCTGTCCCACTTCCACACACTCTGTCCCACTTCCACACACTCTGTCCCACTTCCACACACTCTGTCCCACTTCCACACACTCTGTCCCACTTCCACACACTCTGTCCCACTTCCACACACTCTGTCCCACTTCCACACACTCTGTCCCACTTCCACACACTCTGTCCCACTTCCACACACTCTGTCCCACTTCCACACACTCTGTCCCACTTCCACACACTCTGTCCCACTTCCACACACTCTGTCCCACTTCCACACACTCTGTCCCACTTCCACACACTCTGTCCCACTTCCACACACTCTGTCCCACTTCCACACACTCTGTCCCACTTCCACACACTCTGTCCCACTTCCACACACTCTGTCCCACTTCCACACACTCTGTCCCACTTCCACACACTCTGTCCCACTTCCACACACTCTGTCCCACTTCCACACACTCTGTCCCACTTCCACACACTCTGTCCCACTTCCACACACTCTGTCCCACTTCCACACACTCTGTCCCACTTCCACACACTCTGTCCCACTTCCACACACTCTGTCCCACTTCCACACACTCTGTCCCACTTCCACACACTCTGTCCCACTTCCACACACTCTGTCCCACTTCCACACACTCATGTTAGATGGCTTGTTCCCCCTCCCTGCTCGTTTACCTTTATCTGCAGGGAGGGGGAATTGTTCCATCTGTGGAGGTCCTATTCTTCATCCGAGCACCGGGATGTCACCGACACCCGGTGCACCATCGGGGTCAGAGTGCGAGGGGTGGAGATTTCTACCCTGCGTGAGGGGAGAAAGCTCAGCCCCCTCGTGCTCTGACTGTTGAAGCACCGGGTGTCGATGACATCCCGGTGCACACTTTGTTGGACAGCTCAGAGGTGCGGCTACCGCTGCCACTCTCAAGCGGGCCGCACCCCTCTGGCCGGCGGGCCGCATTAATAGACGGAAGTGTTGGGCAGCATGGAGGATGTCTGCAGACATCCCCCGGCTTCCCAAATCTCCCTGGTAGCTAGTGGAGGCAGCCGGAGGCTGTCAGTACGATACGCGCAGACTTCCTCCGGCTGTTAGCAAGAGGGATCCAGGTCCGCTGCAGCATTTGCTCTGAAAAAAACCTTGTCTTATATTCGAGCACATACGTTTATATTATATAGATATAATTTCATTCATGCAGGGGAAAAAACTGGGATATTCATCAAATGTGGGACTTTAATGGCAATGTGGAGGTGTTAGGTCATCTTTGCTGAGTGAAACTGTACTTTCTATGCCTAGCCTTTAACCAAGAAGAAATATCTATATTAAAAGCCACCTGACATACACAAACTACATTTATAGATAACATTTGTTTAGTACTTTTGCAAACAATTAGGCTTGAACAATGTATATAAAAAAAAAAAATCTTCATAGCATTTCTAAAATATTTTTTAAACTTTGTTGTATGTAAAAAAAAAAACTTAAAAAAACAATATATATGTAGAAGGAAGAGAAGAAAAATACATGTATCGCCACCATAACAAATGTGAATGCATCTGCCCGCCTCCAAATGGTGACATCAGCATCTCATATTCTTAGCACACTGGGCATGGCCAAGGCCTCTAGTTAGAGAGTAGATCTGTCTTGCATTAAGCTGCCACAGAGCATATGTGGGGATAGAATGTGCAATGTGCAGGCAATGCTCTCTACATAAATAGCATGCAATTCCCTTGCGGTATAGATGGACTACTCCTTCCTTGCTGAAAAGTGTTCGCTATTGATGGCTGCAAGTTGTGGATCCACGATGCAGAGTGAGCAGGCAAATACGCCGAGTATAGAGTAAAAATATCTGGCACTCGATGTTCCAAAGAGGATTTTTTTTTTATGGAAATAAAAAAAATATTATAATGGGGCCAAAAAATACACAAACTGTGCAGATAAGGGAAACCGCAGACCACGCATTTCGCATCCGTCAACACTTATCAAGCGTCGCCAGATGCAAAATGCATGAAGTGTATGCGGTTTCCCTTATTTCTGCACAGTTTGTGTATTTTTTGGCTCTATTATATTTTTTTTATTCACATTAAAAAATCCTCTTTGGAATATCGAGTGCCAGATCTTCTTTTAACTGCTCTCTACAGCCTTCAAAAGCATGTGAAAATGTTGCACAAAGAACGGATTCTTTTGGGTGAGATTTCGTAGGCATATAAAGAATAACATTTTTTAAATAAGATTACTTTTTTCTTTTGAAGTCACTGATTTCAGATGTATGAGGAGAGCGCAAAATGAAATGAAAGCCTTAACTAAACAGAAGCCAATTAACTTTAGAATTGTACCCCATATATAATTTACACATCTGGTACATCTGAAAAGATTTGACTAATCTGCTAATGTTCTTTTTAATTTGTGCAAATCACCTGGGTTAAGTAGTTAAACATTGCTCTTTCGGCATTCATTTCAAGTACTCCAATGAGATGAGTAAGTTTCATGACTTTAGAATTAGACAGCGGAGATTTCCAATTCCAATTGAGAATTTATTAATCCATTTATCTAAGAAAACTTTAGATGGAGCACAGAACAAACTTATTGGTTGTGAATGAGAAAATGAGAGGACATAAAATAATCATGGAGATGCTGAATGAAAAATAAACTGACGCCTTACAACTGGGGGGGGGGGAAATAGGTTAATTAAAAGACATCTATCATAGGATGTGCTATAACCTTATTTATCTTTAAAGATGAATTCAAGCTGGTGATGTTGTAAAGTGGCATTTTTGATCCAAGCGGTAAATTTTAAGCAAATATACCATTCCAAAAGACTTTTGCTATTAAAATACTTTGAGAAGACTCATGCTTAAAAAAAAAAGTTGGTATTATAGAGCACCTATAAATAAGGCTTGACAAATCCTGGGAGCCATGTCATCTAAAATACCTACAGCTGACTCCTAACTTTTTTCTACTATATTACATAGTGCTCCCTCACTCATAAAAATAACCAGGCAGGCTCCTGAATTGGTCTGTATGGCTACAAGTTTTAGATGTAACAAGATAAAAGGGAAGGTTTAAAATGGTTATTTTAGGTAGTAAACTTCCATAGGCCACGTGAATTCTGATACTCTGCTAGTTACCTGTAAATGTGGTAACCAGTCAGGTCATTCCCTTCAGTGTGAATAGAGGCATGTCTAAGAAGAAATGATCTATTGCTCTCCCAGAAGACAGCTTTATGTATGTAGCCATGTGTCAATATTTTAAAGGGTACTTTCAGTGTGTACTTACACACAGAGAGAAACACTGGCTGTATTCACTCTTAGAACCTTTCAGTACATTGGGTGTATGGTCTACTTTCATATTATATGGGAAACAGTGCTAGGGATGAGCACAACACACACACGAAACGACTGCTATATAAAGTATACATATAAAAAAAAATGCAGGTCTTTGAAAAGCCTCATGACAAATCTAGCTTGATCTTAGAAAGCTATTGCTAATAGAGTTCCATGTACAGTGTAAATCAAGTGAAATGTTTAATTTGATACATGTACACTAATGGATCATCATAAATTAATAAAAAGACCGCTATTAAAGAGTTTAATTTTTAATGCTTCAATAGAAAATCAATGCTGAGCAAGTTATTTTAATGTCACAAATAAGCTTATTACAAATACACTTCCAAACAGATACATACATACATACATACATACATTCCTCCCCTTCCCTTCAAAAGCCTGATCTTTAGTAGTATAGCAGGATGTCCCTCGTGGTGTACTGGTGCGTGTAAGCGAGTCACAAAGCATCTGGATAGGATTATCTTTCATATCCCATGCACTGTCCACACTCCCGCTCAGTGACCTGCTGTCCCAGGAGGGTGCTCTGTTCTTTCAGGCACAGGTCATGACATGACCGCTTCGTGGCCAGGGCACCAACCTGAAATGCAGTGGAACAGCCACTCGTTGTTCAGTAGGGATTTTAAGAGTTATAGCTCCCTAGATAAGCCCTGTCCTTGTATACAGCAAAGCTCTGGATGGGATGGTTCCTTTGTCCTCCATTATGTGTGAGGATCAGAAGGATAACATGCAAATTGTGGTTATTCTTGAAAGAGGCAAAGTATTAAGAGAAACCAGAATCCTGCTTTGTAACACTTACCGTACCGCCAACTATTCTTCCGAGTGGATACCATGCTCGTTCATCAAACCAATTTAAAAATTCATAAAACCCGTGGGATGCTAGGTGATGCGTTGATCTATAGTTGAACCTGCAAAAAAAGCAAAGACACAATATTGTTAATACTGTAAGACTAAATATATTTATCCGCAAATAATGAAGTACTTGACTTTTACTAAACAGACAAAAAGCAATGTGTCCTGCAACATACACCAGCACTAATGTAGAGCCCTTTGGATTGCATTGTTTTGTGCATTTGTAATGACTCTCAATATAGGTCAAGACATGCGCCTCTAATTTTCACTGTAATCAGACGTTAATTGCTAGAGGCTGAGAAAATCAGCTTTAAGTGCTTCTTGCAGGTGACAATATGTAGTTACCAAGAGGGGGGGGAGGGGGGGAGGGGGGGGGGGAGGGGGGGAGGGGGGGGGGAGAACTGCTGTGCAACATGGGCAATAAAGTACAAATCAAAAAAAGCTTAGTGGCTGGCTGCCGCTAAAGCAACATCAAAGGAAAATTGCTGATTTGTGCAGGCAAACAAATTCTTCCCTTCTTGTATACATTTCAAAAATGTAACTTTATTCTAACATATTTTTGCACAGCCTTATCATTTAGATTTTTTCTAGTGATATTGACATCCAACATTCTTCAGGTTAGCTCAATGGTATGTTGGTCAATATTAAAGGACTCATTTGAGAGACGCACTTAAAAACAGGTATCCATGAATCATTTTCTGAAAGCTCCTTTGGCACAGAACACAAAGATGGTATGTGCCCACTATGTGACCAGCAGATGCAGAAGGTGTAAGAAAATGTTTTTTTTTTTTTAATATAATCCCTAAACTATTAGTTTGCTAATGGAAAAATGTACAGAACATGTTCTGGGTATATTAAACCCCAAGGATATGTATAAATAAAATACTCTTGAAAATTAAGTACTTCAGCGGAACGTGCATATGTTGGGTATAGTACACCACAGAAACAAGACAGACAAATTACATTTTACTCATCTTAAAGTAGGCAAATCAATAAAAGTATAATGTGTGGGATGTACTCCCTCTTTCATAAACATATATATGTTTTTCACCCTCAACCAAACCACCATTAAACATTTCAATATGCCAGAACTGCCATACTTTTATAAAATAGAGATGTATAACTGAGAAATGACAGAACTTTTTTTCGCCACTGTGTAGCCCACTATGTGATCCAGCATAGTCACTAACACTGCATAGGTTACCTGATGAATACATTGAAATGTTGAAGTTCAATCATAACATATGCAATATGACAGAAGCAAGAGGCTAGTGAGAAGACACAGACTGCTTCTTTGTGAATTATAAAACCACTGACACATCTGGAAGCCATAAAATCATTAAAGTCTTAAGGACAGACCCTTTGGACATTTTTGGTCATTCTGGACAATGGCTATTTTAACATTTGTGTGGTTCGTGTTTAGCTGTAATTTTCTTCTGCCATTTGCTGTCCCCACAAAAATGATATACTGTTTTTATAAGCACAAGAAGGGATTTCTTTAGATACCATAATTTTGATCATATCTCAGGGCTTGGCAAATTTCATTTAGATTTAGGAGCCAGCTATAAATAAAAAAAAAAAAGGCACTTTCACGTATACACACACACACAGTCAGCCACATACATGCACACACAGACCCACAGTCAGACAGTCACATAAATATACATCAGAGACACAGTCACATACATTTCCACACAGACACAGTCGCATCCATTTACACACAGACACAGTCAGTCAGTCACATACCTATACACACACACACACTTGTCATTTTTTAAAATCTTTTTTTAAGGGGAGGGGAAAGTACCGCTATCGCATGAGAGGGGGGATTCTGCTCCAGCCTGGTCCATGCCTGTCACACAGGCACAGACTAAAGCACAAGGGGCGGAGCAGGATGTGTGTGCAGCACACACTCTGCTCCCTCGCGCTCTGATATTTAATTTTTTTAAACTTATCCCAGGGCATGGGGCGTTATGTGGGGAAGACCCTTCCCGGACGCAAGGTCTAATTTTCTAGTCGCCTTGGCGCCCGGGTTTTGTCGAACCAGGTCATATCCGAGAGGAGCGCTTTTTGGTTTGCCAACTTGGAATTTTGACATTCAGAAAACCTGTGCCCATGTCCCATTTGGGACATTTTTGAAGCCAGCCTGTGTACCCCATCAAACCATATATTTTTGAACACTAGACACCCGAGGGCAGGGCTTGACAAATTTAATTTTAGGAGCCAGCTAAAAAAATATATAGGAGCCAGACAATTGCACATCACAAAATCATAAAGGAATGGTTACAGCCATTCACACATCCACACCCAGTTACATTCAGACCCACACATCCACATCCAGTTACATTCATACCCACACATCCACACCCACAGCCAGTTACATTCACACACACCCAGCCAGTTACATTCAAAGACACATTCACACACAACTTTGAAAAAAGCCTTTGGGACTCAGTTTATTCGAATTTTATAACTTGTACTAAAATAACTAACGTTTACTATACAGATCTGTCTCTCCCTCACCAAAACGCAAGTGAGGAGAAGGAGGCAGACCCAACCTTGTCAAATGTAATATTTGTAAATATTGCCTTTGACTGCGAATGTCAAGTGCTCATCTGATCACTTGCCATTCTAATTGGCACACTGATTGCAGAAACACCACCCTGAAGCAACAGAAGGGACATTTCGTCACTTCCGTTGCGAGCATAAGGGCAGCGCCATCTTTAGAAGACAGCTCGCCCTTCCATCGGCTGGATGTGGTATCTCAGCAGAGATGTCCGCTTTGATTTTACGGTGTTGCTGAATGCCTACATAGCAAGGCATTTCAGCAACACTGGTTGATCCCTTCCTAAGATAGTTTGTGCAGGCGGCGATAATATCAAGTCATTGGGTGTTCATACAGCGCCCCTGCACAATGTTGCTAGAGTTGCTCGATGCCTCGACAGAGGCATTGGAGCAACACTGAAAGAACAGTCATATATATTGGCCTGCCAGGCACTTCACCTGTCACTAAGTGCTAATTTTTCTGTGATATGCTTGGCACGTCATATGTCGTTAAGGGGTTAATGTAGCTTAACCTGGGTATTTTACAATAATTGATTGTATGGCTATTTATCACTCATTATGTGAATTGTGTATGAAAAGTTATAGGTTAGCATAAAAAGCAAAGTTAGACAAGAAGAGGACTGTCAAATGCCATGAAGGATATTTTTTGAAAATTGATAGAAAACAGAAGAAAAAAGCCACGTAGATGCTTCTCAGCCACCTGGCAATCTGATTCCATATCAAGTCCTTAGATTTCATAAGCACCATCATATGCCTCAAATCACAATTAAGACAGCTCGATAACAAGTTTATGAACAAACCGATGTACAAAGAATACTCCCCCTTTGACTGGTCATAAACCATTAGTTGAAAAGTAAAAGAGGACAATAGGAAAATATAGTGTATTTTCTTGCAGAGAAATTCTGCTTAGTAAAGATAAAACCTAAGGTTCTGCATAGATTGTTTCTTTGCAAAAACAAACCAAAAATGTTTGTTTTTTAATGTAACTCTTCCAAACTAGTCCACACAGATGCACAAAGACATCATCCCAAACTAGTATGTTGTCATGTACATTACATATTGGGGCTGCCTAACTTCACTTTAGGGTGTAGTGAATTTTTTTTTAAAGTTTCATAAATAACTTGTACACTGAATAGCAAAAAAGTGTGTTCATTAATAAATGTTATGAAAAGCAAAAAATCTAAGTGCAGCAAGGCGAATAAACCACTTTTGTCCATGTCAAATTTTGGAGTGGCAGTTCCGTTTCTGATTGAATCAAGGACAATTTTATTTGTTTTACATTGATTTCAACGTAGTTCCCTTTCCCTGGCTCCTAAAAATAACCAGGCCCACTCCTGAATTGGTCTGTCCTGGCTCCTTAACCCCTTAAGGACAGAGCCTTTGAAACATTTTTGTCCTTTCTGGACAATGGCTATTTTAACATTTCTGTGCTGTTTGTGTTTAGCAGTAATTTTCTTCTTCGTCATTTGCTGTACCCACACATATTATATATTGTTTTTATCGGGACAAAAAGGGCTTTCTATGGATGCCATATTTTTGATCATATCTTATCATATTATTAAAAAAAAATAATAAAATATGGTAAAAAAAAAAAAAATACACAAATTTCTTTGTTTTTATTTGAAACAACTTCTCCTCATCGACAATAGCGAACGAAAAAACATGCTAAATAGATTCTACTATTTCTCCTGAGTACAGGGATACCACCCATGCATAGGTTTGTTGGGTTGTTTGGGGGCTAAAATGCCAAATTTGTGAGGTGCAGTTTTTTGTTTTCCAACTTGAAATTTTTACATGCAGACAGCCTGCACCCATGTCCCATTTGGGACATATTTGAAACCAGCCAGTGTATTTTACCCCATCAACCCATATATTTTTTAAAAGTAGACACCCTAGGCTATCTCAAATGGTGGTATTTTAACACTTTCCATGCACTATTTCTACCACCAGCCTTTGTCAAAGTTTGTGGTAGTAATTTTTTTGTGTTTTTTTTTCACAAACCTTGTACTTCAGACATAAATTTACAGATTTTGGTATGTGTCACTGCCAAATAACACCCCAATAAGTGTTCAGAAACATCTCTTGAGTACAGGGATACCCCCCATGCATAGGTTTGTTGGATTGTTTGGGGGGTAAAAGGCCAAATTTGGGAGGTGAAGTTTTTGGTTTTCCAATTTGAAATTTTGACATGCAGACAGCCTGCACCCATGTCCCATTTGGGACATATTTGAAACCAGCCAGTGTATTTTACCACATCAACCCATATATTTTTTTAAAGTAGACACCCTAGGCTATCTCAAATGGTGGTATTTTTACACTTTCCATGCACTAATTCTACCACCAGCCTTTGTCAAAGTTTGTGGTAGTCATTTTTTTGTGTTTTTTTTTCACAAACCTTGTACTTCAGACATGAATTTACAGATTTTGGTATGTGTCACTGCCAAATAACACCCCAATAAGTGTTCAGCAACATCTCTTGAGTACAGGGATACCACCCATGCATAGGTTTGTTGGGTTGTTTGGGGGCTAAAAGGGCCACATTGTGAAGGTGCGCATTTTCAACTTGGAATATTGACGTGTAGCCAGCCTGAGCCCATCTTTCATTTGGGACTTTTTTTTAAAGTAGGACAGTGTATTTTACCCCAAAAAGTATATATTTTGTAAAAGTAGACACCCTAGGCTATTTTAAATGGTGTTATTTTAACACTTTCCATGCACCAATTCTACCACCAGCCTTTGTCAAAGTTTGTGGTAGTCATTTTATTGTGTATTTTTTCCCACATACATTGTACTTTAGACACAAATTCACATATTTCGGTATGTGTCACTGACAAACAATACCACAATATATGTTCAGCAACATCTCCCGAGCACAGGGATACCACCCATGCATAGCTTTGTCAGCTTTGTTGGGTGTTGAAAGGCTACATTTGAGAGGTGCGCTTTTTGATTTTCAAACTTGGAATTTGAACATGTAGAGCAAGGAAGGGGTTAATAGCTCTTATAAGAGCCTTTGTAGTACTGTACAAAAAAATTAACCCCTAAAAATGCACAGACAAGAAAAAAATTTCTGCTGTGCAGTGATCAGTGGCAGGGAAGGGGTTAATACACTACACTATACAAAGGGTATGGCTTTTATAAAAGCCCTTGGGACTCACAATTTTTTTAACATTTTATTTAATTTATTACAATTAAAAAATTATGTTATACAGATCTGTCTCTTTCCCTCACTAAAACTCAAGTGAGGAGAGGGAGGCAGATCCATATGGGTCAGAACAATATTTACCAATATTGATCGAACCAGACGAATGGTGATGCTCATCTGAGAAATCACCAAACCACCTTTGCCACTGATCGGCTGTTACTGATCGCTATACACGTGTTCAGACAGCTTCAAAAGGAATACAGGTAATCCCCTAGTGGGTATAATTAACCCCTAGCGAGTCTGACAAAAAAAATGCTGATAGCAAAAAAAAAATCCTTCTGCGACTAGATTGCTCCATATGCACTGCTTAGGCAGTGACCATATGCACTGCTTAGGCAGTGACCATATGTGCTGCTTAGGAAGTGATATACGGCAAGGAAGGGGTTAATAGCTCTTATTTAAAAAAAAAATTACGTTAAACGTAGTCCCCTAGCGGGTATAATTAACACGTGACGGGTGTAATAAAAAAGTTTTAAAAAAATTAAAAATGCTTCTGCAGCAAGATTGCTGCATTTGCGTCAGATCTCTGCTTAGGCAGTGATCTACAGCAAGAAAGGGGTTAATCTCTCTTAAAAGAGCTTTTTTTTATACTGTAATGAATTACAGTAAAAAAAATTAACCCCTAAAAAATGCACAGACAGCAAAAAATGTGCTGCTGTGTATGATCACTGCGTACACAGCGATCAATGGCAGGGAAGGGGTTAAATGGCTTTTATAAAAGCCCTTGGTGTTTAAAATTTTATTAAATATTTGTTTTATTATTTTATTTTATTTTTTTACTTTATCTGATCTGTCTCTCTCCCTTACTATAACTAGTAAGGTGAGGGAGGCAGATCAATACTTGTCAAAGGCAATATTTGCTAATATTGCCTTTGACAGTATGATAAGTGCTCATCAGAGCACTTATCATACATGCCTGCACACAGATCACATAGATCTGTTGTGCCGGCATCGATTGGCTCCCCCTAGAGCATCGGAAGTGAAATACTTTCACTTCCGATGCTCTTGCCATTAGAAGGGAAGCGCTGCCTGTATAGGCAGCGTTCCCTTCTACTGAGCCGATGGGGTCGCTCAGGAGAGCGACCACCATCGGCTCTGGGGAGCAGAACGGTGTTGTTAAGTGCCTCGCTGGCGAGGCACTTTAACAACACCGGAGATGCTTAGAAAGCGAACGATCGTTCGCTTTCTAAGCACATGTGTGCAGCGGGCGCAGCCATTTTTAAATGGCTGCTACGATCACTCCGTGGAGTGATCGTAGCGCGCCCCTGCACTTTTGGGGGGTGTTGCACAATGCCTCTACCTAGAGGCATTGTAGCAACACCGTTAGAGTAAAGAAAGCGACCGCTGGTCGCTTTCTTTACTCAGTTTAGTGCATGACGTGCCAGGCACGTCAGCTGTCGGCAAGTCCTCGATTTGCCGTGACGTGCCTGGCACGTCATCTGTCGTTAAGGGGTTAAGCCAGGGCTTACAAACAATTTCTTTTAGGAGCCAGATAATGGCACATCAAATCATGCTAACATACACAGATAATCACATACACCTCACATTTCCATACCAACAAGTCAGCAGGTTTTTTGTTTTTTAAAGAAAAAAAATATTTCTAAATGTGTACCCCGCTCCGTGCTTCTTTACCTCATTGCAGGGGAAGGGGGGCATTCATTATGCAGCTGGATCTTAATGCATCTTCCTGCTGAGTGCTCGGGATGTCACGTGACACCAGGCACTCAGACACGCATAGCGCAGAGCTTGCTGTCTGTGCGATCTGCACAGACTTTCTCCCCTCACAGTTATACAACTGTACAGCCTATAGTGAATCACATAAGAGTTTCAGAGCTGCACAATGATACAAGATATAATGTTCTTGATACTGTAAAAAACGAATATATATATATTATATACACACACACACACACACACACACACTTGTATATTAAGGCCATTGCACCTCCAATATTCTACTTCAGTGGTGATACTGAAGTGGCCAGTGACAGTGGAAGCCAAATTCATAACAGACATTTAGATGGGGATAACCTAAGCCAAAGCATATTGTACTCACTGCTTGAGAGCTACAACCTTGGCAATAAAGGTGTTAAAAAGGACTACTTAATGTTGGTCCATTTGTGTTTCTAAATTAAAGTGAGCGTTTAAAAAACAAAAAAAAAAACTTTAGCTGTTCTTTAAGTGCTAATGGTTGCTTTAATAGTATTTAAAAAACGCAGTCTGCAGTCCTGCTTCACAGGAAACCAATTGAGAATATATCTGACCCATAAGTAAAGGCAGAGTGGTATTGATGGATTAAAAATAGTATGACATATGTATTATAACTAAGAATAGATCATCATATGTGCTTTGAATACTCATTAGGTTCCTACAGTGAGAGCCATTATACCTCTGGCAATGGCAAATACAGTAAATGCAGTGCATTTTCAGGTAATTTGTAAAAGTGGGAGCTATGCACTAGGGCACTTGTTTACATAATGATGTTATTGCCTCAAATTTGAACATATCCAAGTGGCTGCTCTCTTAATGATGCTTAGTTCTGCACATTACTTACAATGAAGGATAAATACTTGGTTTTTTAGAGCATTCATTTTGCAATCAAAATACCAAATTACGCACCAGCTAGGCATAATACAAAGGCTGACATTACACAGTGTATGTGTGTGCAAGAAGGGTTCCAAGAACCTATTATATATACAGTATCTTGAAATAAAATTCTGCAGACAGAACTTATAGACGCTTCCTCCATTACAGACAAAGGATGGAAAGGACTTCGGATGTATTTATTGATCCTTTCAACAGGAGTAATTTGTTCTACACGTATTCCACAGGAATGCAGTTAAAGACGTTGGCTCCCAGACAAGTACATTTTAATTAGCTTCACACAGTCTAAACATTGTTGAGCTAGGGTACTCATTTTTAAAATGTTTTGCACCACAGTTTTAATGAAAACAGATTTTAGTTTCAATTTTGACAGACAACAAAAACACTTTTTTTATGAAACAACTGTCAAGCCTCCCAGAACACTTTTACCTTGATTGATCGCACCACAGCAATTGTACCTTGATTGGTCACAATCACCGCTCGTTTTAACACGGGCTGTATATACACACCCATATGCATCAACTGCAGGACATTTATGTAAGTCCCGTGTCTCTAAGTGGTTAATACATGAGGTGCTTGCTTGCCATAGCAACAGATGCACAGTCTACTGTCAACAAGAACGCCCAAATTCCTTTCCACGTAGGACTTACCCAACACACAACTATTTAGTATAACTTGGCATTTTTGGTTTTCTTACCAAAGTGAATACATTTTCATTTATCTACAATAAAAAGTAATTAACTTCCCGTTCTGCCATTTTTGTCAAACCGTTTACAGAGAAAGGACATAATGCTCTATTATCTTACATCATTTTGTGTCATCGGCAAATATTCAGTACCAACTTCCAAGTCAATGATAAACACATTCTAAAGAATGAGTTACCCAAAGCAAATATTAGATATGCCATGGGTAACTCCGTAACCGATTGAGTGGAATAGTACCAAAAAAAAAAAAAAAAAGAACTGATACTCAAGAGAAAACTTCTGGTAAATGTTCAAGATAAGATATGCAAAATTAAAAATATAATAAATGGATACATATTGTAGAGGTGTCAGTTTCAAAACACATTTATTATTGGGATGTCTCAAGGGTTGTTTAAATGAATTTCCTTTTGCTGTAATATCCTAAAACTGCACAATCTGAGACTGACCTTGAACATCTGCCTCGTTCATGCTTTGCTGATGAAGACAGAGGGAGGTGTGTTCATTCATTAGAATGAGACTGCATGAGAAAACCTTGAGCTGTAGTTCACTCACTAGCAGGTCGTCCATAAGAATATGCAGTTTTACACTCCATAGCACTGAATGCATTAAAGAAAGCGAGCAATGCTGTAGTGTTATAGGTGTTTCAACTTGATAAGAGTGTGTGTGTTGGATATGTTCAAAAATTGCTTTAGATGCTTCGACCAGTTCTAATTTTGTTTGTTAATTTCTTTTTCTCTATTTAAAAGTGCTTTGACTAAACAGATCCATTGAACAATGATTTAAAGGAACAATTCAATGCATAACATTATGAACTCATAATTTCATCAATATTTTTGCTAGCTAAAAGCTATCAATTAAATAGATTTGGAGTTTTTAAAATAAAAGTTAAGCTGTGTCCTGCTGCTGCTGTTGCACAGGGTATACAGAAGTTTTTAGTGTTCTGGCATACTTGCCTATCATACAGCTAGTTGGTCCGGACATAGCATATGCAGGAGCCAAATGCATTGCATGCCATGGGAGTGTGTCCCATATACTCCATTTTGGAAACTGGTATCCTAGCTTATATTTTAATACTAAACCAAATAAATTTAGAACAGTAAATCTACAACATACGCTTCAATGGGTATCCAGGCCTCCTAAATGATAAGGTATCTGGTTGGTACAATAGGGCAATTAAGATAGCCAGTGTTGGGGTCTGAAAGGTCTGGACAGGGGCCTGCCTCTGATACCCTTAACTAAATATTTTACACAAAATGTAAAATAAATGAAAAAAAATATTGTTCATGTTGATAAGTGAAGAATACAACTCGTGGAAACAGAGTACATGCATTGAAATGCAAACAAACTACTGCCAACTAAGCAAATGGGAATGTGAGTAAAACACTGGCAAGTACACTTTCTACAGTGATATTTGAGCCAATTTCTGAAGATCAGTGGAGTGCCCCGGCTCTGCAAGAATGGGCACAACCTATTCACATACCAAAATCAAACATCTTTACAGATGAAAAGTATCCTTTCACAATGCTTAGGAACAAAGACTTTACTTTATAGACTACAAGCAATCTTTCAAGTTGCCAACACTGAATAGGAAAAGTTGACAACGTTTTTACAAAATCATAAATAAAGCAATTTAAGAGATTTAATAGACTTTAGCCCAGCTGCTGTGGAGCTAATGGACTAGGGTACACACAACCTCAGAAACTAAACCAAAAAATACAACTATAGTGTGACTGTTTTATGCCCTGTCAATGTTTTCCCCAATCTTAAATGGCTTAATGTGATTTCAAATGCACTTTCTTGAATATGGTGTATGGCTAAAGCTTAACACAGGGCTCGACAAACCCCGGACGCCAGGTCGCCATGGTGACTATAAAACTAGACCTGACCCGGGAAGGGTCATCCCCACATTGCGCCCCTCGCCCTGGGATCATTCAGAGCGTGAAGGAGCAGAGTGTGTGCTGCACACACTTCCTGCTCTGTACCCTTTCGCTTTAGTGTCCGTGCAGGTGTATCACCAGACATCCTGCCGTTCACCAGTAGTGTCAAGACGGTCTGTGCTGTGTGACCGCCCGGGTCTCTGTGTACGTGTGTGTGTGTGTGTGTCTGACAGTGTCTCTGCGAGCATGTACGTGTGTGTCCGACCGTGTCTCTGCACGAGTGTACGTGTGTGTCCGACCGTGTCTCTGTGAGCGCGTACGCGTGTGTGTCCGACCGTGTCTCTGCGAGCGTGTACGTCCGGTCTCTGCGTTCGTCGAAGTGCGTTTCTGTGTGTGTGTGGCCGACCGCAGCTCTGCACGTGTCTATGTGTGTGTGTTTGTGTGTGTGTGTGTGGCCGATTGGGGCTTTGCGTGTGTGTATGGTTGCGTGAATGTGCAGTTGTGTGGCTCCTAGATTTTTTAGCTGGCTCCTAAAACCAAATGAAATTTGTCAAGCCCTGGTTTAACACAGTGGGTGACATTACTGTAGACTTTAGGAGTCAGGGAACTGGTACTTTCCTAGAGCTCCATGTAAAACAATTTTACAAAAGTCGGCTCCATGGGTCTCAGACGCCTGGGATTTGTCAAACCTCTGAGCTAAAACTTCATGCATTATGAAGATCTAGAGGCCTACATGACAGAAACCGGCAAGTGTTAGCATTCACTTAGGCATTATCCCATCAGTGACAGACACATTTAGGGGCTATGATGGTAGGGTTATAATTAACCACATCGCACTGTTTTTTTTGTTTTTTTGTTTTTTTTTTACAGGTTATTGGTCACAAAGATTAGTTTTCTCCTACCTGGGAAACTAGGGTTCATTTTATTTGCATTATCTGGGGGGCCTTGGAGCAGCCCCAGATAAGGGGGGACATTTTCTAAAATTTTATCCGGCAGCCAAAGATGGAGAAGGAGGTCCAGATTATTTATTAGGTCACCTGTCAGGCCTTGGGCAAGCCCCCAGGTAATATTTATTGGCGGTGGCAGGGTAGTTATTTATTCAAATTCCAGGGGCCTTTTAGCAAAACCACAGAAAAAAAAAAAAAGGGTGTTGAGAGCTACTAAAACAAACACTCAGAAAATACGTAGACAGGAGCAACTAGACCCACACACAAAAGAAATAAACATTTGTGTAAAAAAAATAATTAAAAAAAAGAGCAAAAAAGCAAAAAATATTTAATCCGACAAAAGACAGAAGCCAGCAAAAATCAAAGCAAAATAGAGCAGAGCAAAAATCACTGTACAGTTTTCTTAAACATACAGTGTACACAGGTAGTACAAAAGGGATAACTACTCAAAACAGTAAGGTAGTGCAGAGGGGAAAAAAAAGTGAATATGATAGTCTAGTTTTTCAAAGACCATTGTCTAGATAATTGTCTCTTGCAAAAAATCCTGGAGATGTGTAGACAAGTCAATTAGTCCAGGAGCGCACCAATAAGCACATAAAAAAAAAATAAACCCAACAGGAAGTCCAGCGAAAATATTTAAAGCAGAACATTCTCACCAATGTAGAAGCTGAAGACTTGCAACAATCAGTCAAGAGAATATACTGGGTGAGATCAAACCAAGGCGTCAAAGTGCTGTGTATGCATGCTTGCAGAGGACTTGTGAACAGCAGCATAGGCAGTGCACTCGGCCCTCCAGGTGATTCCATTGAAGTCCTGACAGGTCTAGTTGAAAGACTAGACTTTCATGTTCCTTGATTTGTGCTAACTCGCTGGTTCATCCCTTTTGTACCACCCTGTACACTTGATAATGAGTTGATGAACTCTGTTTGTGTACAAGCACGCTGTATAATGCTTTATACTCTTCTCTACTTATTTTTTGTGTGTGCAAGTTTCTTTGTTTTACTGCTTTTTATTTGACTGCTGTCGTACGATTTAGAGAAAATAAAGTAGCCCCTGGGGCAATTGCCCTCCCCTGCTAAAGTGGCAGGGGTCTGGCCTAAAACCTTTAGGTCCCTTGACAAAAATCAAAAGCATGAATGAATTGGGGTGCTAACATCAAAGTGTCTGAAAAAAGGGCATTATATCCTCACATAAATTGAAAGTCTTATTTTGAAAAAACATTTCTTGGGGTGACCGTTCCTTTAAAGAAAAGTGCAAATACTGCAACCCCAATTGTAGACTAGAACCTTCTACTAGTGACTAGATGGTTTTATACTTATGTACATACAAAGGAGAACCAGTTATGGGACATGCATTTTTGAAAACTAATTCCAATGGCATTCACCCAAAATACTGCAATGAAATGTAAAAGTGATGGGTTTGCATTCTTAAAAAAGATTTTGTGATCTGAATTCGTTTTCCAAGGGTCGGTGGTTTGGTTGGTCGCAGACAAAAGCTACATAATCCAACATACTATAATGTTTTAGATCGCTGAGAGTGCAACGAAAAGCGGTCATAATTTTGTGTGTTAGAAATATTTCCTTTGCATAGATATATCCACCACATCCACTGTGCCAAATAAGATTAAACAACTTTTAAAATGTCATACTTCCTGTGTGTTGTGTAATTTCCAAAGCAATGGTGTAGTAAAATTATAATTCAGAAGTGTATCCTAAATTAAAGGAACACCAGGATCATTCATTAAGATTTCCCCTCATTGATCACAAATTCACACAGAGGCTGCAAAACACTACATACATTTTTGTGGTAATAAGGTATGGCGTTTTGTTCTCTGTGACAAAAGATAGGAAGTATAATACAGTTGGCAACTTATTTTTAAAATTACTTGAGCATGCTCTAAAATAACATTTCATTTTTGTTAGCTTACAGTTGACCCAACATACACCCATGATCTATTCCAAAGTGGGTTAAATAAAGGTTTTAAAAAAAACAAAACAAAAAAACTCAATATATATCTTAGGAGCCAGAACACCATGGCAAACAAAAGGGACATGGTAACCAGATACTGTTGCCATATAACTATGGTTATAGTATCTGTGATGGACTGTGGAACTGGCAGCCCTTCTAAATGAACATTTGGTTGTTTTTTGGAACACATTTCCCATGATGCCAAGCCAAATGGACATTGTCACAACAATTGGTGTAGTGCATACATATCCCGTAGAGATGGTATTACCTTTGTGATCTGAAAAGCTTTACAACCTGAGTGTTTTCTTTGAAGCTGGAACTGATGTTACAAGGTGTGAAATGTTACACTGAGTTAGTTGCCAGCAAGTCTATCTAGCATAGGTCTGTGTCCCCTCATAGATAGTAGGTTCTTTTGATATGCCAAGTGACTCTTACCAGTTAGAAGTCTTGTCCTGCAAAAGTCATCTCCCAAACATGCATTAATAATAACACAGATTATTAATCATGCCTCCGTTTGGGAATATTTAGACAGGGAAGAGTACACACTACAAAATGAGTACAAATATGGCTGGTGCAACTTGAGCCATTTGAAAGTTATTGTGAAGTCTGTGGTATAGAGTCATGGGTAGCAAGTGTGACATATCTATGGACTGCATAAATTGCAACAAATTAATAGAGGCAAGAATTATGTATGTGACATGCATGGGAGGGAAATTAGCCACAAGATTCCATATTTTGACTGGGGTAGTTACACCACACGTGGGGGAGGACACTTCTAGGTACACCTTCCCACCTCTGGGCCGGCTTGGAAACCTGAGTTGACCTGAGAAGGTATAAATTTAATGATGGAACAATGTCCAGTGTGCTTACTAGGGGCCAATATTTAATTTTGTGTAAGTTGCCGTCATTTCCTTGCCGCAGTCCCTCAGACAGAAAATACTGGTACTTTTCTATCTAAGTGAGTAGTTAGGTTTTCTGTTAATTTCTCCTTTTTGTTTTTATCTGTTCTGGTGTAAATAATTTGTCATCTGTTTTATTTTATGTATGTACTGTAACTTTTTTGTTCATAATAAATATTCCTTTATTAAGTTCTGCCTTTATCTGGTATAGAGACTCACGTTACCTGATTAGACCAATTTATTGGTAATTTAAATAGCATAGATATTGTGTTAAAGCATATTTTGTGGGTTTAGACCAGGGCTTGACAAATTTATTTTGATTTTAGGAGCCAGACATTTTTTTTTAGGAGCCAGACAATCACGCAAACATAAACACAATTCATAAACACACACGCCTACTTCACATATATACAAACACACATACTTTACATATACACATATATACAAACACCTCACACACACATATATACACAAACACCTCACACACACATATATACACAAACACCTCACACACACATATATACACAAACACCTCACACACACACATATATACACAAACACCTCACACACACATATATACACAAACACCTCACACACACATATATACACAAACACCTCACACACACATATATACACAAACACCTCACACACACATATATACACAAACACCTCACACACACATATATACACAAACACCTCACACACACATATATACAAACACACATACTTTACATATACACATATATACAAACACCTCACACACACACATACATATATACAAACACAAACACCTCACACACACATATATACAAACACCTCTCACACACACATATATACAAACACCTCACACACATTATATATATATATATATATATATATAAACACCTCACACACCCATATATATATATAAACACCTCACACACCCATATATACAAACCCCTCACACACACCTACTTTACAATACATACAAACACACACCCACCTAACACAGTCTTTTCTTGGGGGTTTCTTCTTGATGTGTCCCCCTCCCAGCTGCTTTACCTCACTGCAGGGGAGGGGGACATTCACGCTGCAGCTTAACTCCGTTGGTCGGCGTGCTGAGTGCCAGGATGTCACGCGACGACACGCGTTGCGCGAGGGGGCGGAGCTTGCAGTCTGTGCCATCGGCACAGACTTTACCCCCTCGCGCTGCGGAAAAATCGGATGGCAGCGGCAAGGGGACCAGGAGGCTGACAGCACCCAGGCGCCAGGTCTAATTTCCTGGTCGCCATGGCGACCTGGCGCCTGGGGTTTGTCGAGCCCTGGTTTAGACTAATTTGCTTGGGGGACCAAGGCACCCCATTTATAAGTTGTCTTGGTGGTGGCCGTGTTAGGACATTAGTTATATCAGTATAATTAAGTGTGGGTGGTGTTAAAGGGGGGGGGGGGGGGGGAGACAGATTAAGGGTTAATTTTAACCCTTGCACCACCATAACCCAGTCACATGCACTCTTGGAGTAGGGTGCATTCGTGACAGACATTATTGGAACTGCAGTTTGCAACAACGGTGTCCAAGGTTAGCCATTACAAGATTAGTAAAGATTGTGAGTGTGTCTCCATTACAAACACACACACTTACAAAACTTGTCAGAGTTAATAGGAACAGAACAAACAGGGAAAAAAAAGAGTTTAGGAGGAGGAAGTGTGTGTGTGTGTGTGTCTCTCTCTAAAAAGGCCCTGATGTGTAAGCATATTTATCGGCTCCTTGTCTGGCATGCATGTGCATCTAAGTTTAACCTTTGCCCCGTAATCACCTATGGTAAATTTCTGGCTCCTCAACACCTATTCCTATGACCGATTCCGTTGGATCGTTAATCTGGTTATTATTGAGATTCTAGTGAAAGTATACTACTGGTGCTCAGGTTAAGCTCACAAGTAAACTAGACCGTTTTTATTCTGGTAATGGGTGTGTAGAGAACCTTTAAAAAAAAAAATCATTTTAAAAAGTGTTAAATCACCAAGACAAGCTTGTGAACAGTAATCTTTCTGCTTGATGTATCATTTGGTGGAGACATGTCAACCTGCATTTGTTATACCCTTTAAGTGCTGCATTACTGGCTGATAACGATAGGAAACAATTGACAATTTAGACACCACTGAGTAATGTTACATTGTTTGCAGGCCTACTTATATTAAAGCAAAGATTTGATATATGCAGCAATATATTACATCATATAGAATGGTATTTAATAGATTAAAGTTCTGGAATCTATGGTAGGTGCATATTCCACCACTTTCTATTTTGCACACAAAGCAGACATACAGATTATATACATAAGTCTTTGCAATATAAACAGAAGTCCCTCCACCCACCAAATGTGCATGCATGTCAAAGGACAACTGTAGAAAGAAAAAAAGAAATGACATATTAATTGAAAATGTATAGTTCTCTCATAGGGCAGATGTGTTGTTCAAAACCTTGGCTTAGATGACACAAAATTATGAACCTATCTGCCCCCTAAAGGCAGATACTTATTTGTATTATTTCATTAAATCATTTCTATTTAGAGGGTCTTCCGTTGATGGAATCTTTCAGTTAAACAGAATTTTTTTTTGCTACAGTTGTCCTTTAAACATGTGATTGAACAATTTTAGATTTTTTTTTCCCCGATTAAAGCAGGTTTCCTCCCACCTCAGTTCACACAGCATTGGCTACCTTTAGCTAAAGCATATCAGTGTGTGTCATGATAACTCAAGGAGCAAAGCAAAAGTTGATTCCCTGTGCAAGGATGCTTTTACATTTCAGAAGAAAGTGAAATACTGGGAACAATTTAGGCTTGGATCCCAGTTGTGACAGCACTTTGCAAATGGAATTGTTTATTTTTGAACATCATCCTTTCAAGTAATAAAAGTTAGCAAGAGAGATGTGTAAAAAAAACAGAAGAAATTGTGACAATATTCCCAACGATCATGTGTTTGGATGAAACAGTGATGCACAGTATGAAATGTGCCAGCAAAATTGACATCTTGAAGAAATCAGTAGTGCCTGTTGTGAAAAATACTGCATGGGAAACAATATGAGACACCAGCAGCTGGGCTCCAATCGCAAATTGTCTGCATAGGGGAGATGTCTACACTACACATTTGTCGGGCATGAAAAGCTGTGAAAACGCATCTATTTTCACAGCCGAGCTCCAGGATCTTTGCTAGTGAGCTGGAAAACACACTTATTAAAATCCAGCAGATTTGCAGTAAATATAGATTTTTTTTCCTGGATTTCTGTACATGTGACTTATGCACATTATGATTGCGATTACATGCTTTCATCATTCCAATCTAGCTCTGGGCAACAGGAATCACAGGCAGCCTCTGTTGAACTATATATTATCGGCTGAACAAAAGTCTGTAACTGGAAATTTAGTTAAAACAGTTGGAATGGTGCCATACCTAGCCTTAATGTATATTTTTGTATGTTCCTCCACGTTTTATTGATAAGATGCCATCGTACTACAGAAAAGGACCCTTACCAAAACAGGCTAAACATCGACCAGATTGTGTTATATAAATACCAGTCTCCTGTAACAAGCCTTTTACGGTCAGTGTACAGCGCTTTAAAAAGGTTAACTCAAAAAGAAAATGGAACTGAACATTGTTTGTGTTGGCTAATAAAGCATTACTAAATGACAAATCCATAGTCACATTGTAAGAGGTTTTTAATTTTTTTCAGTAGCAGGTAGCAAATTAAGATTTGATATAATCCTTAAAGTATCACTATATGTGCACTTGTATTCGCTCATAAAAGCCATTGACATAAGCAGCAGAGCAAGCCGTAGTCCAGTAGCCATCTCCAGCTTTCATCACTTAGCACCTCACATAGGCATTTTTAAGTGAACTCTGCCGATTAACAATAATTAAGGAATGGCAACTGAATGCCAAAAAATACATAAAGGAAGTGGTAGATTCCTTAGTGCCTGTACATTTACATGTTGTTATCCTGTAACTATTCAAAACTAAAAGAAAAACATAATTAAATGTAACTACCCATGATGCTTTCCCTATTCTAGAAAGTGAAACTGGCACTGCATGCATAAATAAGAATCGACAACTTAAAAATGCCTTGACTTACAATAAGCATTGTTGAACTAAAACTGCCACTTCGAAAAACAGCTCTCTAAAGGATGCCTCTTCTAATACCTTCAGTGAATCAGCAGTCATAGAATTTTACAGTGAACAGTAAATGTTTTAGTGTATTCTGCACAGAGAAAACATGTACGCTGCTCCTTAACAGACAGACGAATGCAGACTCACTGGAAGAAGAATCAAAAGAAATAGCTGCCTTAAGTGGGTTATTCAGAACATTGCAGACACGTAATCCAAACATTCAGCACATTAAATCCAACTCACAAATAAACATTTTACAATCATAACAAGATTGTGTAACTCAGGGCTTGACAAACTTATCTGAGTTTTAGGAGCCAGATAAAAAATCTAGGAGCCAGTCAACGGCACATAAACACAAAAACACACGCAGTCACACACAGACACATAATCTGTCACATATACATATGGGATCCTTTATTTCACTAGGGTGAAAGTCCTCTCCTTGCACCGTCCGCTTTTGAGTGCGAAACCTGTTACACCTTGTTTTTCTACAAATACACACACACACACACACACATCCAGTCACACACACACACACACATCCAGTCACACACACACACACATCCAGTCACACACACACACACACATCCAGTCACACACACACACACACACACATCCAGTCACACACACACACACACACACACATCCAGTCACACACACACACACACATCCAGTCACACACACACACCTCCAGTCACACACACACACACACATCCAGTCACACACACACACCTCCAGTCACACACACACACACACACACACCTCCAGTCACACACACACACACACACATCCAGTCACACACACACACACACCTCCAGTCACACACACCCAGTCACACACACACACACATCCAGTCACACACACCCAGTCACACACACACACACATCCAGTCACACACACACCCAGTCACACACACACACACATCCAGTCACACACACCCAGTCACACACACACACACATCCAGTCACACACACACACACACATCCAGTCACACAAACACACACACACACATCCAGTCACACAAACACACACACACACATCCAGTCACACAAACACACACACACACATCCAGTCACACAAACACACACACACACATCCAGTCACACAAACACACACACACACATCCAGTCACACAAACACACACACACACATCCAGTCACACACACACACACACATCCAGTCACACACACACACACACATCCAGTCACACACACACACACACATCCAGTCACACACACATCCAGTCACACACACACACACACATCCAGTCACACACACACACACACATCCAGTCACACACACATCCAGTCACACACACACACACATCCAGTCACACACACATCCAGTCACACACACACACACATCCAGTCACACACACACACACACACACATCCAGTCTCACACACACACACACACACACACATCCAGTCTCACACACACACACACACACACACACCCAGTCTCACACACACACACACACACACACACACACACACACACACATCCAGTCTCACACACACACACACATCCAGTCTCACACACACACACACATCCAGTCTCACACACACACACACACACACACATCCAGTCTCACACACACACACACACACACACACATCCAGTCTCACACACACACACACACACACATCCAGTCTCACACACACACACACACACACATCCAGTCTCACACACACACACACACACACACACACACAGTCTCACACACACACACACACACACACACACATCCAGTCACACACACACACACACCCAGTCACACACACACACACCCAGTCACACACACACATCCAGTCACACACACACACATCCAGTCACACACACATCCAGTCACACACACACATCCAGTCACACACACACATCCAGTCACACACACACATCCAGTCACACACACACACACATCCAGTCACACACACATCCACACACACACACACATCCAGTCACACACACATCCACACACACACACACATCCAGTCACACACACACACACACACATCCAGTCACACACACACACACACACACACATCCAGTCACACACACACACATCCAGTCACACACACACACATCCAGTCACACACACACACATCCAGTCACACACACACACATCCAGTCACACACACACACATCCAGACACACACACATCCAGTCACACACACACACACACACACACACATCCAGTCACACACACACACACACACACATCCAGTCACACACACATCCAGTCACACACACATCCAGTCACACACACATCCAGTCACACACACACACACACACACACACATCCAGTCACACACACACACACACACACACACACACACATCCAGTCACACACACACACATCCAGACACACACACACATCCAGACACACACACACACACACACACACACACACACACACACACACACATCCAGACACACACACACACACACACACACACACACACACACACACACACACACATCCAGACACACACACACATCCAGACACACACACACACACACACACACACATCCAGACACACACACACACACACACACATCCAGACACACACACACACACACACACACACATCCAGACACACACACACACACACACACATCCAGACACACACACACACATCCAGACACACACACACACACACACACACACACATCCAGACACACACACACACACACATCCAGACACACACACACACACACACACATCCAGACACACACACACATCCAGACACACACACAAACACATCCAGACACACACACACACACACATCCAGACACACATCCAGACACACACACACACACATCCAGACACACACACATCCAGACACACACACATCCAGACACACACACATCCAGACACACACACACACACACATCCAGACACACACACACACACACACACATCCAGACACACACACACACACACATCCAGACACACACACACACACACATCCAGACACACACACACACACACATCCAGACACACACACACACACACACACATCCAGACACACACACACACACACATCCAGACACACACACACACACACATCCAGACACACACACACACACACACACATCTAGACACACACACACACACACACACATCTAGACACACACACACACACACACACATCCAGACACACACACACACACACACATCCAGACACACACACACACACATCCAGACACACACACACACACATCCAGACACACACACACACACACACACATCCAGACACACACACACACACACATCCAGACACACACACACACACATCCAGACACACACACACACACACACACACATCCAGACACACACACACACACATCCAGACACACACACACACACATCCAGACACACACACACACACATCCAGACACACACACACACACACACACACATACACATCCAGACACACACACACACATCCAGACACACACACATCCAGACACACACACACACACACATCCAGACACACACACACACACATCCAGACACACACACACACACATCCAGACACACACACATCCAGACACACACACATCCAGACACACACACATCCAGACACACACACACACACACACACACATCCAGACACACACACACACACACATCCAGACACACACACACACATCCAGACACACACACACACACACACACATCCAGACACACACACACACATCCAGACACACACACACACACACACACATCCAGACACACACACACACACATCCAGACACACACACACACACATCCAGACACACACACACACACATCCAGACACACACACACACATCCAGACACACACACACACACACACACACACATCCAGACACACACACATCCAGACACACACACACACACACACACATCCAGACACACACACACACACACACACACATCCAGACACACACACACACACACACACATCCAGACACACACACACACACACACACATCCAGACACACACACACACACACATCCAGACACACACACACACACACACACATCCAGACACACACACACACACACATCCAGACACACACACACACACACACATCCAGACACACACACACACACACACACACACACACACACACACACACAT